>NW_021026863.1:424482-494175 GCF_004153795.1 Camellia sinensis
TCTTTTTAATGCTTTGAAAGCATGTGTTGCAATGCTCCATGTTTTGGCCATGGTGTATGCCTTTGTATTTGGGCCATTTAGATGCCATCTAAAGAGTCCTTTAGTCTTGTTTTAACCTGTTATAAACCTGTTTTTGGTCCACCTACCCCTAATTGAATTCGCCTACAACAACAACATTCAAGCTAGCATCAGCATGGTGCTTTTTGAAGCATTATACGAACGACCTTGCAGATCGCCGATTTGTTGGACGAAAGTGGGTGATGCAAATCTGATAGGACCCGAACTTGTTCTAGAAACTACTGAGAAGGTCAAATTGATCCGACAACGGTTGAAGACTGCCCAAGACCGTCAAAGAATTATGCAGACAGGAGGAGAAGACCATTGATGTTTGAAGTAGGCAGCCACGTGTTTCTAAAGGTGCAACCCAGGCATGGAGTCGTACGTTTTGGGAGAAAGAGGAAGCTGTCGCCACAATATATTGGACCTTTTGAGGTATTGGAAATAGTGGGCGAAGTAGCATATAGATTAGCTCTACCCCCGCAATTAGCAGGGATACACAACGTCTTCCATGTATCTATGTTGAGAAAATACATCGTTGACCCGACACACGTCCTCAAATGGGAAGAGATCAGTCTTGACAAAGATGTTACGTTTAAAGAAGGACCGGTAGCAATACAAGATCGTCGAGAAATGAACCTTAGAGGAAAGACGGTTCACTTGGTAAAAGTGCTATGGCGTCATCGTGGAATTGAGGAATCTACTTTGGAACGCCAGGATTGGATGAAAGCAAACTACCCCGAGCTTTTTGAAGACAGTGTGTAGTTGAATTTTGGGGACGAAACTGTTTTAAGGGGGATAGGTTGTGAAGCCCCTGAAATATGTATTCACTTTAAAAACCCTAATGTTTGAATTATTTTCTTAAAGCCCCTTGTTTACTTGAATTAATTCGAATCTCGTCGGTTAGCATTACTATTTTTATTTTTATTGAAATAGAAATTTCCCTAACCAGATTAGGTTCCCTAACCTAATTTAATTCTACCTAAGTTATATGAATTTAATTCCAAGCCCTCACTTCTTTATTTAAATTCAAAAATTTCCCCAAAACTAGTACATGTACTTTTATATTACAGGTACCATCAATCATGCTATATATATATACATATACACCTAGAGGAGTGTGCCTAGAACATAAAATAATTAAAAATTTGCCCCTTCACCCTTCCCCATGGCCGGCCCTTCCTAGGAGAAGGAGAGAAATCAAATTCCCAAGAAACACCATCATGAACTTCTAGGAAAACACAACCTAGTGACCTAGACCAAGGATGCAAAATCCAAGAACTAGTTTCATTACAATTAGGAGTTGCCTAAACCAATAAACAAGCCTCCCAAATCCCTTCCATTCCTTAGAATTCAAACAAATCTTAACCTTTCCATCCATATCCAACTAAGGGACTTTTAGGACTTTTTGCCTTAAAGGTTTGTCTATAAATACCAACACACCCCCTAGCTTGCAAACACACACATTTTGGTTAGAGAGAGGGAGGAGAGCAAGAAAGAGAAGTCTAGAGGAGAAGAAGGAGGAAGAAGAGAGTTTCTTGTGCAAAACTTAGTAGGTAAGCCACAAACATAACCTTCTCTTTCATTTCCTTTTTCGAATGAATGTTTCTAAAGGTTCTAAATAATGTTTTCAGATCTGTTATTACTAAGTTCTTATGTTAAAAATGCTAAGGGTTGAGTATTGATTCCATCTCTCTTGTATTTTCCCCATTTTGGCACAAAACCATCTTCTTTTTGTACCAATCTCTCAACTTTTCAAGAGCACTCTTTCAAACAAATTTTCTGAGTGACACATGTGATAAGTAGCATATTTTCTTCACAAAAGAAATGAAACTTTCCCTTGGTGGAACCCCTTTTTCATAAACCTTCTTGTTTTGGGCACAGTACCCTAGAATCTGTTTTTGCAGCCCACTTCCAAAACTTCTAGAAAACTGTACACAAGTATTCTGGACCTCTATTTCATGTCAAAACCTTCCTTAAGATGCTATCTTTCAAATAAAATTGGTTTCATAAAAAAATATCAAGCGGTTTGCAAGAAAATCAAATTTTCGTAACGGTCGACGGATCTGGACAGATTCTGGACAGCACTGGAATATTTTCTAAATAACTTAAAATCTGGAAAAGAAATCGCATTTCCCAAAAGTGTTCTAGAAACTAGACCAAATTCTCTACGAACCATAGGGAGACCGAGTCCGGTGGAAGATTTAAAATAGTCCTTTTGTCTCAATCTTCATGTGATATTAAATTTGGAAACTGTGTTATGTATGGATGTTTTATGCCCTTGAATTCATGAAATTGCCTACTTACATATGAGTATATCTTGGCATGTTATTATGTGTATTATGGTTATGTTATTTATCTTCCTCGCTTTATGGATGCATGTCTATGTGGATATTATTGTCTTGTAAGTTGGATTAACTTGATTTAAAACATTTAATTTAACAGGAAACCTAATTGGGAGGGTATTGGGTTTTCAGACACTTGAATAATGTAAAGATGAGAAATGTGATATAGGATTGTTGGGATGCGTTCCCTATTTGAAAATTTAAAGTCTTGCGCAAGTGGTTTTTCGGAACTCTTGAACAGAGCGGTTGTATTCGGACCCTAGGTGGTTTGGTGTAAGGAGGGATTTCGGGTGAGGCCCTATTTTACCGTCTCTTTTGAGGCCCTGCGGTTGGCATTACACGGTACATAACCATTGGTAGGCATCCGAGGTTAGGTCTGCAACAAAGCAGCAAAAGAAGGGGCATTCCGAATAATCTGCGTTCGATTCTTGTGGTTAGGAAGATGAAATCTCTTTGGGGGATTTCTAGTTGCTAACAATCTAACTTAACCCTTTATTTATTTAATTGAGTATTGTGCTTTATTACTTGATGCTATAATTGAGATTGTGTATTGGACTGGGAAAAAAAGGGTAGAGTGTGTGTGTGTTTACTGGGCATTCAAGGCTCACGGCATATCATGCTAGGTGACGAAGCAGAATTCACGGCTGGAGATGACGAGCCCGAAACTTTTGAAGACTTTTGGCTATCCTTAAAAAAAAAAATAAAAAATTAGAAGTTTCTTTTTGGATATTTTGTAAGGCTCATATGAAGATTTAAATTTTCGTTTTGGGACGTAATGTAATAGAACAAGCTTTTGAAATTACGGATATTCGTGGTTGTTATGTACTTATATTCTAATACTTATATGTATACACCTTATCGTTTCTTATGAGACCTTGTGTCAATACCTTTTAAGATTTGTCAAAAGGGTAGTGCGCTACCTAAGAAAGTCGGACTTAGAAGGGAGGCTAATTTGACTCCTTTGGTGATCTGGGATCTTACTTGGTTATTGACCATAGGACTCATTAGTGACTCTCCCTTGACTGCAACCAATAGTGTAGATTCAGGGCGTCACACACCGAGATGCACCCGAATGTTTTTAACTAATGGGGGTGGTGTGAACAACGAGACACACTCGAATGTTTTTAACCGAAGGGTGGTGTGAACACCAGGACGCACCCTAATGTTTTTAACCGAATGGTGTAATCCTAACGCATCTCACGCGAGAGGAGGAAGAGTAAAAGGATGCGATCCGAAGGGCACGAATGATTTTACCTGGAACTCCTCTGAATAAACCGTACATACAATATCATGTGTTTCCTCGAATAAACCGTACATACAATATCGTGTGGTAAGAAATGATGAAATGAATTACAAATTGAACATGACAAGTCATCAATGACCAGAACAGGTTAAACAAGATAAATCACGAAGTTAAACTAATGACATAAAATCAATATAAATCAAATTATGCGCTCATGTAACGAAACAAAACGAAATGGATATCTTGCCCCGTCTCTTCATTTCCTTTGATCTCTTTGGTGATTTCTCTTTCATTCTTTGTTTTCTCCTCTCTTTTCCTTTCTTCTTCTTCTTCCCCCTTTTTTTTTTCACTCATGTTTCTTGTTAACATACAACTCCTTTCTACACTTAAATCAAAACCCATGATAAAAAAATGATCAAAAACTCAAAATTAAAACTCAAAATTAATACCCAAAATTATAACTCTGAGTTAAAATAATGATGAAATCGAATAAAATCTAGCAACACATACAAAACAAAACAAAACAAAACAAAAGAGAAACCAAAAAAAAAAAATTAGAAAAGCAGAATTGGAAACACCGAAGGCCGGTCGGGCCTCAGTGATGCACGGTTGGGCTTCCATAGCGCTGGTCGGGCTTCGACAGCGGCAAGGGGCAGTTCAGTAAAAGCCACGCCGGTGGCATTTTAAAACACAAAACAACTCATAGTTGGATCACAACCTAGGTTGAAAATCCCCTCATTTCTCTCTAGACTTCCCTTCTCTCTAGATTTCCTCCTTTTCTTGAGTTTATCCAATAACCCTCACAAAAATTTTATAAAACAACTTGTTTTCCTCTTTATTTTGAACTGATTAAAATTTTTTTTGGTTGAAGTTTGGGTTTTCTCTTTGTCTGCTCTCACTTTTTCCCACATTGCAGACATTTTCCTTCTATCCTCTTTTGATTTTTCACAATTTCTTCACTTTCTCTGTCTTAGGGTTTGGGATTTACGATTTCATCTATTTGCACTCATCCCCTTCACTTTTCTTCACCTTTTCATGGCTAGTGACGAGGTTCCCATTCCAGAGCTTGCCATAGGTATTGGTGCTACCCTTGGTGCAAACATGGAGGCAGAGGAAGCTGCTGCATTGCTTCTCCTTGCCGAGAGGCCTTTTGATGTGGCCACACACCGGCCGCGTACACATGTGCCACCCCCTGGCGGCATCGTGAGATTCAAGGGCTTTATTCTGGGGTTGGATGCAGACACTTGACTGCGAGAGCCCATGGAGCATATATCGGTTGACACTTCCACGGTACACAACTTTTTCCTTATTTTCCTTTGCATTTTACTTTGCAGACATATTGAAATGTTGAGCTTGATGAACAAATCACTCGTACCTGCTGCATATATACTGACAAAACTTCCTATTGATAGGTTATCGCCAGGAGGATAGGTGGTTATGGCCCTATATCCTACCCCTGACGATGGTACGAGTGGCTTCCTGTAGATGTCCGAACTTTGGTAGATATTGTTGGCTTTGGGCCCTTCTGCTTTGGGCTCATGCAGATGAGGGTCGAGTCTTGACTTTGTGGGGCCCTAGTAGAGAGATGGTAGGACACCACCAACTCATTTCATTTCTCTTCTACCGGGGAGATGACATTGACCCCATATGACTTCCCGATGTTGACTGGTTTACGGGTCAGGGTCGGCAGCCCCGTCCCTTTCGATCCAGATATGACTCAGTAGAGAGATGCACAACTCCAGCTTCTCGAGGCGATCCCATACGCCACCAACCATGGGATGGTGAACTACAGCTGGTTCTTGGAGCACTTCTCTGGCACACAGCCAGGCACTACAGACGAGGTTGCCCAGTACACCCGTGGCTTCCTCATATATCTTCTTAGTACTACCCTGTTTGCAAACAGGAAAAATACCATGGGATTATATATTCTACGAGCATTGGTACATCTTCCTAGGGTGGCGGATTATGATTGGGGTGGTGCAGGTTTGGCCACCCTATACTGCCACACGAGCTCCGTCTCCCGTTGCAAGGCGAATTCACTTGGCGACTATTGGAGGGTTTGAGAGGTACGCCCTACACTCACCTTTCTGATATGCTTTAAATTATGTTCATTGTTGCATTTCTTGCTTATCTAATCCATTTTCTCATGTCATCTGTCTGCCTTTGGTTTGTAGCTTTGGGTCTACAATTATTTCACTTCATTGGCTCTAGTTCCAGTGAGGCCAATCGAGTTGTCAGTGTCCTGTTCTTGGTGCTACAACTCGCGGTTCGAGCAACGTCGTCTTGTAGATCGCACCTTTCCATATTTTCACCACTTCTTTGACGCTATCACAGCAGATCAGGTATTGCACTGTTTCCCACACTATATGGTCACTCTTATGCTATTGTACTGTTGTACTGTACCATATTTTCATTCTCATACTACACTGACTTCCAACACTACACTAATTCTGACACCGTACTGCCATTCTGACATCGCACTGATATTTTACATGGCACAGATTTTCTCGTACTACACTGATATTTGACACTGCACTGATTTTCTCAGGTTGACTGGCACCCTTGGGCAGGCATTCCCCAAGTGTCGAGGGCGACCTACACCGCTGCCTGGCATGCTTCCACGATGAGGATTCTGTTCGAGGGCTCTTTTAGTTGAGCATACTACCTGGGAGAGAGATTCATTTACCAGACACGGGGTGTTGCTGACCCTGATATTCCACATCCTCCTCCTGCAGACATGAGGGTGGTAAATGATTTATAGGATGGTCCTGAGCTCGACCTCTTGATGATAGGTGAGGACGGTGATCGTCACCATGAGCCTGGCGACTTTATGACTTTCTTACACACTCGGGTAATGGCGCCTCTTACTCCAGGCATGGCTCGAGCTGTGCCAAAGGTTGGTGCTTCTCTTGTTGCTGGGGCTGGCGATGTGCCCAAGAAGGTGCCCCTGCCATTGCTTCCATTCTTGGATTGCATGTGATTCCCACCGAGATCATATACATGCGTCCAGATGGAGTGATCGAGCAGATCCTACTAAGCCCATCGACGAGAGGGACTACAGACTTGTGTTTGCCCTGGCGTTAAGGAGGTACACTTTCCTTTTATGCTAGTTCGAGTTGCACTTTAGCTTATTCTCAGCCATTGCAGTTCACTATTCAATTACTTTTATCTTGTGAGGCCCTAACTTTTTGTAATGTCCTCAAATGCTTATAGTTGAAGAATTTCAATAAGAAATCTTATTTCTCCATTTCCTGCAAATTAAACCTTAGAAATTAGGAGCAACTGTGCGAGCTAATCAACAAACCCTAATCAGCTCTGAGAACTTAAGAAACAATTTAAACCCTGAATTAATAATTTAGAAACCCTAGAATGAAAAATTATAAGAGAAAAACCCTAGTTTTCAGTAATCGCAGTTTCAGCTCGGTATCTCGCCTTTGTCGAGAATCGACACCACGTGGCCCAAATTATTTTTCCTATCATTATTTTATTAATTATATAACTTAAACATTTGTTTTATGTCAAAATTTCTGATTGTACCCTTTTCTTTTTTAATTATTGCATTTTGGACCGAAAACATTAATATTTTATTCAATAAAGGTACAACCAATATTTTATTAATTTATACAAAATATCCTCTATATTTTATTAACAAAAATATCAATTTTTTACATGGGTAAATAGGGTAGCTGGCTATAGGTGGTGAAAAGGACCTAGAAGTGTATTTTTATTCATAGCAAATCTTGTATATAAATGGAACAAATCTTTGACCATCATGGGGGAATGGGGGGCATTTATTGCTATATCTTTTTTGTCTCCCAATTAACTAGTAAATAGGATTACCTTCTTTTAATCAAGATTAATTGACACAAATCTTAATTGAATCCAATTACAAACCAACCAAACTTGAATAGTTTCTATTGAAAACGAACCAAACCGAACCAAACCAAACCAACCATTCTCTCTCTTCCTTGGCCTATAAATACAAGCCTTGCTAGCTATTGCATTTCACTCCATACATACACAGCACGTAGCTGAGAGAGAAGGAAAGGGAGAGCAAGTGAGCTTGAGAGAAAAAGAGAAGAAAAGAGAGCAACAAGTAGGAAAAAGATCTAGCAAACCAAGGTAAATCTCATACACCTCTCCTCTCAATGAATCATCATGTTTTTCCCCTTCATAATACATGCAAAAAATATATTTCACATGATATTAAAAGTTACTACATTGTTGGATGATGTATGGTTTGAAAATGAAATGTCCCTCTTCTTCCTTGCAATTTCTAGCAAGCTTTTCTCAAGGTTTTTGATTTTATTTCCCTAGCAAACCTTCACCAACTCAAAATATGTTTTAAATGGTTATTAATTGACATATATAGAGTATGTGAAAATTTTGGCTAAGACCCTGGATGTGTTTTTATGACCCTTTTTATTTTTCTAAATACTTGCTACAAAGAACCTGTTAAAACAGAGGACTTTGGAAAATTCTAGAAAATTATATAAAAATGGTATCACATTCATTTTTACATCAAAATCTTCCTCTGAAGGTTAGATTTCAAACAAAATTTATTTCGATGAAAATGATTGAGCATTTGAAAGGAAACACCAAATTTTGTAACAGTTGTCAAATCTGGACAGAGTCTGTTTATTTCTTAAATATCTAAAAATCAAAAAGGGCCACCCTACTTCCGTAAAATGGTTCTATAACTAGACTTGATTCTCTACAAGTCCTCTAGAAGCCACATTTCTAAAACCCTTAAAAAATATTTTTTCTATATTTATTTTGGAACCGGTGCAGTGCTGGAAATTTGAACAATGCAGTTCTTATTGTAGTTAATGCTTTTGTGCTATCATGACATATTGTTGTAATGTATGTTATACTTTCATGCTTGAGTTTCACCTTGAATGGCCTTATTTTGTTCTTACTTGTGCTAACCACTAATTTGTAATACACTTAATGTGAAAAGGGAAAAAGAAAATGGGTTGGTAAAGAGGTTTAGCGACCACACTAGTCACACATCATAAATGATGAGAAGGTTAAGTTAACATTAGTAGTGGATTAAAATGAGTAAGTCTTGCACAACAGGTTGTTCGGAACCCTTGAATGGAGCGGTTGTATTCGGACCCTAGGTAGTTCGGTGTAAGGAGGGGTTTGGGCTAGGCCCATCATTACCATCTCTTTTGAGGCCCTCGGTTGGCGCTACGCGGTATATAACCGTTGGTAGGCATCTGAGGTAAGGTCTGCAACAAAGCAGCAAAAGAGGGGGCATACCGAATAATCCGTGTCCAATTCTTGGAGTTGGGAGGACGAAATCTCTTTGGGGGATTTCTAGACTACTAATAACTAACCATATAATCTGTGCTATAAACTTAAATGCCATGATCCTTCCTTTGTCTTTTTTGTAAATGTTGTTGTGTATTGGACTGGGAAAAAGAGATGGGGGCGTGTGTGCGTTTATTGGGCATTCAAAGCTCACAGCGTATCATGCCAGGTCCTGAAGAGGAGCTTATAGTCGGAGACGACAAGCTGGAAACCTTTGAAGACATTTGGCTATCTTAGAAAAGTTAGAAATTTCCCTTTTGATGTTTTGTAAGGCTCATATGAAAATTTAAATTTTCTTTTGAGATGTAATGTAATAGAACGAGCTTTTTGTAATTATGGATATTCGTAATTATTCTGTTATTATGTACTTATATTCTAACACCAATATAACCCTTGACGTCGCTTACGAGACCTTGTGTCAATGTCTCTTAAGATTTGTCAAAAAGGTAGTGCACTACCTAAGAAAGCTGGACTTAGAAGGGAGGCTAATGTGACTCCTCCGGCGATCTAGGATCTTACTTGGTTATTGACCATAGGACTCATTAGTGACTTCCCTTGACAACAACGAATAGTGTAGATTTGGGGTGTCACATTTTGGTATGTTTTCCTGGGTTCAACCCTTAGCCCGCGCAACCCAATACGCGACTCTAGAAACCCTTACCCATTTACATTATTGTATTTTAATATCACTATTACATTCAAAAGAGACTAATAATTAAAATCCTTTCCCTCTACCCTAGGATGTCGTCAGAAAGCCGCCAGACAACCAACATCAGTCTCGACACGTGGGGAGTATTCTGCATGCAAGGCAAGAGGGCCTGTCCCTTAATACCTACTTCAGCCGTCGATGGTGTGAATTCGCCGCTGAGAAGATGATCATCGAGGAGAAACGAAAGGTGGAAACAAATTACTCTTATTACACGAGGGAACAAAAGAGCTCATTGGTTTGACGACCCCTACAATACCTAAGTCACGTAGCAAGGAGTGCGATCCGAAAGGAGTAGGATGACCAAAAAATGGACTCTCTGATGCACCGAGCCTTAGCAGGAGAAGCATTTCACCAATTTCCAGTGGAAAGTGGCGAGTCTCACTATCCTGGGCAGAACGACAATCAACCAATGGAGGTAGAGCATCCACCAGTACAACCAGGAATAACTCCAACCTTCCCAATTGAGGTGTCATCTGAACACGTCCCCCCCTTCGCCGACATACACGCCCCACTCCCCTGGCTAGGAAACCGACTCAGTTGATGAGGACCCTGAAGAAGACTTTGATTGGTCGGGAAATGAGGGTTAATCTAGGGATAGTAGGCTAGACTTTTTGTCTAGGGATAGTAGGCTAGACTTTTTGTAAGATCCACTCATATGGGTCTTTAAAATGTATGTAGTAACTTTGTGACCTTGGTGTGTGTAATGCTTTTGAATGAAACTATGATGGAAACCTTTTGTACTGATGCCTAATATAATGAAATGATGACTTGTTCTATATCTATTGACTGTTACTTATTTTAATATTGATCACACCCTAAGAAAACTATACCTTAATTTAAAATATCGTAGAAAGATTACCTTTAGCTAAAAATTTAGAAGCCAATTAACCCCGTACCATGAACAGAATGGTGGATACGCGAGCTAACGACTATCTAGAAACCAACAACAATGCTCGAAATCGTCCCAGAAATCAGCATGGGCTCATACCCGTGGGAGCCAGTATCCCTAATAATCTTGGGCATCAAATTCTGGAGGAATTGGGGCAACTAAGGAACAATCGGCAAAACGAGAGGACTCGACTCTTTTTAGAGTTCAGGAAACAAAGGCCTCCGAAGTTCACAAGAGTACCAGACCCGAGGGTGGCTGAGAATTGGCTTCAACAGATAGAGAAGATGTTAGACACTATGGGAATAACCGAAGATGCCGATAGAATAGCCTTAGCCGTATTCAAGCTTGATGATGAGACTGATCATTGGGGGGAACTAATCAAGAATACGTGTGACGTTTCCAACATGTCGTGGAACCAGTTGAAGGAATTTTTCTTGAATAAATACTTTCCAAGTACAGTTCGCCAAGAGCAAGTCAGGGAATTCCAAAACCTAGAGCAAGGGAATATAACCGTAACCCAATATGCTGCAAAATTTGAAGAGTTAGCCCATTACGCAACTACATATGTAGAAAATGATGAAGAGAAAGCAAGGATGTTCAAGTGGGGCCTGGACCTTACAATCAGGGGAAGAGTTCTCCCGCAACAACTGCACTCATATGCCGAGGTGTTGGAGACGACATTAGAATCTGAAAGGGAAGTAGCCGACGCTAGGAAGGCTTGGAACAAGTGGAAAGGGGGTCAAACATCTGTTGGACCTTAGAGGAACCAGAAAGGAAATATGGCATCAAAGCCCTACTCCAGACCACAACAACAACAACAATGGCAACAATCACAACAACAGATCCAGGGAGGAGGCTATCAACTAAGGCCGACATGACAACTTCAGTGCTTTCATTGCCAACAATTGGGGCACAAAAAGAGTGAATGCCTCCAACTCCCTCCATCCGGATACCGGGGAGGAGGTTCCGGAGCAAATGCCCAGGCATTAGGTGGACAGAAGCCTTGGACAAATAAGAAAGGACCTACCGGGTAGCAGCACCAGAAGAGTGGAGGAACTCAGAACCCCAGGACCAGTGGCAACTAGAAGGCAACCAACAGAGTCTTTGCCTTGCAAGAGGAAGAAGTGGACCTATCTATAATTGAGGGTTAATTAGTGCTATATAATTCTTCAGTGCATGCTTTATTTGATACTGGTGCATCGCATTCTTTTATATCCTTTGCTTGTGCTAAGTCATTAGAACTTGTATGTAAACCCTTAAAAACTACCTTAAATGTAATCTAACCCATGGGAGGATGCGTTCGGATAGGATTGATCTATAAGGATTGTAAAATAGGAGTGTCGAACCTACACTTAACTTGTGACCTTTGTGTCATGGAAATGTCAGACTTCGATATCATTTTGGGCATGGACTGGTTGTCTGCCCACCGAGCGGTGATCGACTGCCGTCAAAGGAAAGTAGTAGCTCACATGCCTGACGGAACGTGTTTCCAGTTTAAGGGGGATAGACAAGACTCCATGACTTCAACAAAATGTAGGACGCAGTGGCACGATCAACTTGCGAGTAGGATAACAAGTTTGATTTTAAATGAGGAGGGCCAAGAAGAATTAGAACTTCCGCACATAGTATGTGAATATGCAGATGTATTTCCTACGAAATTACCGGGATTGCCACGAACCCAAGAGGTAGACTTTAGTATTGAGCTACAATCTGGAACTACCCCAATATCCATGGCCCCATATCGCATGGCACTAGCAGAACTATGAGAATTAAAGACACAACTACAGGAGTTACTCAAGAAAAGATGCATTTGACCAAGTACTTCACCATGGGGAGCACCTGCGCTGTTTGCTAAAAAGAAAGATGGTTTGTTAAGGCAATGCATCGATTACCGTCAACTCAATCAAGTTATGATCAAGAACCGATACCCACTCCCAAGGATTGATGATCTTTTTGATCAACTTAGAGGCTCAAGGTGCTATTCAAAGATCGATCTCAGATCAGGTTACCATCAACTACGAGTCAAGGAGGAGGATATTCCAAAAACTGCCTTTCGAACCAGATATGGTCACTATGAGTTTGTAGTAATGCCCTTCAGACTAACCAATGCACAGGCATTATTCATGAGTCTAATGAGCAAGATTTTCCCACCATATCTTGACCAGCTTGTAGTAGTGTTCATTGATGGCATCTTGGTATATTCAAGGTCTGATGAAGAGCATGAGCAACATTTAAGGATTGTCCTTCAAGTTCTTAGGGACAATCGGTTATATGCTAAGGCATGCAAATGTGAGTTTTGGTTGAATGAAGTGAAATTCATAGGGCATATAGTGTCCGAGAATGGGATTGTGGTGGACCCAACCAAGGTGGAATCAGTCTTAGATTGGAGAGAACCAAAAATCATGTCAAAAATCTGCAGTTTCTTATGACTGGTTGGTTACTACTGAAGGTTCATCTGCGATTCCTCCAAACTAGCTTGACCAATGACTTGTTTGACGCCAAAAAAGAGTAAAGTATGAGTGGGATGAAGCTTGCGAAAAATCCTTCCAAAAGCTAAAGAAGAGATTAACTAGTGCGCCAATTTTGACCATCCTGGAACGAGAAGTGGGGTACACTATGTATTGCGATGCGTCTAAGGAAGGGTTAGGCTTCATGCTCATGCAAAATGGAAAGGTAGTCACGTATGGATCCAGGCAGTTGAAACCACATGAGCATAACTACCCAACACATGACTTGGAATTAGTGGCCGTAGTTTTTTCCCTAAAGCAATGGCGACATTACCTGTATGGGGAACAATTTAAGATTTTCACAGATCACAACAGTTTGAAGTATCTATTTGCACAGAAGGACCTTAACTTAAGACAGAGACGATGGATGGAGTATCTTGAGGATTTCCAGTTCACCCTCTCATATCATCCCGGTAAAGCCAATGTAGTAGCAGAAGCTCTAAGTCACAAGAGCAGAGGGATGATGGCTAAAATTTCTGTCAAAGAATGGGATATGGTTAAGACACTCAATGAATTTAGAATCCAAGTAGAATCTCAAGATACAAAGGTATACCTTGGTGCACAGAAGGTGATGCCTAAGTTGATAAGTGAGATCATGGAGGCCCAGAAGCACGATCAAGAAGTAGCCTATATCAAGGGACGTCTGGAATTAGGAGAACCAATGCTCGATTGGGTAATTCACCTCAATGGGAGTTTAAGATATCAAGGTAGATTGTTTGTACCAAGTAACGAGTTTCTTAGAGAAAAGGTACTAAAGGAATGTCATCACTCTGTATTTGTGGTACATCTAGGAGGGACTAAAATGTACCAAGATTTGAAGAGGCAGTTTTGGTGGAGCGGAATGAAGAAGGATGTGGCTAAATTTGTAGCAAAATGTCTAACATGTCAACAAGTGAAGACGGAACATCAGAAACTAGGAGGAATGTTGCAACCCTTACCAATAGCCGAATGGAAATGGGAGTACGTGACAATGGACTTTGTGACAGGGCCGCCCAAGACACCCAGAGGGCGCGATGCTATATGGGTAATAGTGGATCGCCTCACTAAGTCAACACATTTCTTAACCTAAAAGATAATCGACACTTTAAAGTCCATGTGCAGGCTCTACATTGGGGAAATCATTTGACTACATGGAATTCTGATATCTATTGTGTCAGATCGTGATCCACGATTCACCTCCCGATTTTGGGGAAGTCTACAAGAAGCTCTGGGTACTGAGTTATGTTTTAGCACCGTTTTTCACCCACAAATGGATGGACAATCTGAACGTACCATCCAGACACTCAAAGATATGCTGAGAGCTTGTGCAATGGATTTTCAAGGAAGTTGGGAACGACACCTACCTTTAATTGAATTCGCCTATAACAATAGCTTTCAAGCTAGCATTGGTATGGCGCCTTTTGAAACATTATATGGGCAACCTTGTAGATCTCCAATTTGTTGGACGAAAATAGGTGAAGTGAATCTAATAGGACCCGAACTTGTCATAGAGACCACTAAAAAGGTCAAATTGATCCGACAACGGTTAAAGACTGCTCAAGACTATCAAAAATTATGCAGATAGGAGGAGAAGGCCATTGATGTTTGAAGTAGGTGACCACGTGTTCCTAAAGGTGCAACCTAGGCATGGAATCATAGGTTTTGGAAGAAGGGGGAAACTATCACCACGATATATCCGACCTTTTGAAATACTGGAGAAGGTGGGCAAAGTGGCATATCGACTAGCACTACCCCCACAGTTAGCCGGGATACACAACGTCTTTCATGTATCTATGCTGCGAAAGTACGTTGCCGATCCATCACATGTCATCAACTGGGAAGAAATCAGTCTCGACAAGGATGTTACCTTTGAAGAAGGACCTGTAGCAATACAAGATAGTCGAGAGAAGAATCTTAGGGGCAAGACAATTCATCTAGTAAAGGTACTTTGGCAACATCGTGGGATTGAAGAATCAACCTGGGAACGTGAAGACGCGATGCGGACAAACTATCCCCAACTTTTTGAGCGTAGCGAGTGATTGTAATTTCAAGGAAGAAGTTAGTTTAAGGGGGATAGGTTGTAAGGCCCTAACTTTTTGTAATGTCCCCAAATGCTTATAGTTGAAGAATTTCAATAAGAAATCTTGTTTCTCCATTTCTTGTAAATTAAACCCTAGAAATCAGGAGCAACTGTGCGAGCTAATCAGCAAACCTTAATCAGCTCTGAGAACTTAAGAAACATTTTAAAACCCTAAATTAATAATTTAGAAACCCTAGAATGAAAAATTATAAGAGAAAAACCCTAGTTTTCAGTAATCGCAGTTTCAACCCGGTATCTCGCCTTTGTCGCGAATCGACACCACGTGGCCCGAATTATTTTTCCTATCATTATTTTATTAATTATATAACTTAAAAATTTGTTTTATTTCAAAATTTCTGATTGTACCCTTTTCTTTTTTAATTATTGCATTTTGGCCTGAAAACATTAATATTTTATTCAATAAAGGTACAACCAATGTTTTATTAATTTATACAAAATATCCTATATATTTTATTAACATAAATATCAAATTTTCACATAGGTAAATAGGGTAGTTGGCTATAGGTGGTGAAAAGGACCTAGAAGTGTATTTTTTATTCATAGCAAATCTTGTACATAAATACAACAAATCTTTGACCATCATGGAGGAATGGGGGGCATTTATTGCTATATTTTTTTTTGTCTCCTAATAAATTAGTAAATAGGATTACCTTCTCTTAATCAAGATTAATTAACACAAATCTTAATTGGATCCAATTACAAACCAACCAAACTTGAATAGTTTCTATTGAAAACGAACCAAACCAAACCAACCCTTCTCTCTCCTCCTTGGCCTATAAATACAAGCCTTGCTAGCTATTGTATTTCAGTCCATACACACACAACACACGGCTGAGAGTGGAGGAAAGGGAGAGCAAGTGAGCTTGAGAGAAAAAGAGGAGAAAAGAGAGCAACAAGTAGGAAAAAGATCTAGCAAACCATGGTAAATCTCATACACATCTCCTCTCAATGAATCATCATGTTTTTCCCCATCATAATACATGCTAAAAATATATTTCACATGATATTAAAATTTACTACATTATTAGATGATGTATGGTTTGAAAATGAAATGTCCCTCTTCTTCCTTGCAATTTCCAACAAGCTTTTGTCAAGGTTTTTGATTCTATTTCCACAGCAAACCTTCACCAACTCAAAATCTGTTTTGAAGAGGTATTAATTGACATATATAGAGTATGTGAAAATTTTGGCTAAGACCCTGGATGTGTTTTTATGACCCCTTTTATTTTTCTAAATACCTACTGCAAAGAACTTGTTAAAATTGAGGACTTTGGAAAATTCTAGAAAATTATATAAAAATGGTATCATGTTCATTTTTACATAAAAATCTTCCTCTGAAGGTTAGCTTTCAAACAAAATTTATTTCAATGAAAATGAATGAGTAGTTTAAGAGAAACAAGAAATTTTGTAACAGTTGTCAAATCTGGATAGAGTCTGTGTATTTCTTAAATATCTAAAAATCAAAAAGGGCCACCCTACTTCCGTAAAATGGTTCTGAAACTAGGCTTGATTCTATACAAATCCTCTAGAAGCCACATTTATGAAACCCTTAAAAAATATTTTTTCTATATTTATTTTTGAACTGGTGCAGTGCTGGAAATTTGAACAATGCGGTTCTTATTGTAGTTAATGCTTTTGTGCTATCATGACATATTGTTGTAATATATGTTATACTTTCATGCTTGAGTTTCACCTTGAATGGACTTATTTTGTTCTTACTTATGTTAACGACTAATGTGTAATACACTTATTGTGAAAAGGGGAAAAATAAATGGGTTGGTAAAGAGGTTTAATGATCACACCAGTCATGCATCATAAATGATGAGAATGTTAACTTGATATTAGTAGTGGATTAAAATGAGTAAGTCTTGCGCAACTGGTTGTTCAAAACCCTTGAATGGAGCAGTTGTATTCGGACCCTAGGTAGTTCGGTATAAGCAGGGGTTTGGGCTAGGCCCATCATTACCGTCTCTTTTAAGGCCCTCGGTTGGCGCTACGCAGTATATAACCATTGGTAGGAATCTGAGGTAAGGTCTGCAACAAAGCAGCCAAAGAGGGGGCACACCGAATAATCCGTGTCCAATTCTTGCAGTTGGGAGGATGAAATCTCTTTGGGGGATTTCTAGACTACTAACAGCTAACCATATAATCTGTGCTATGAACTTAAATGCCATGATCCTTTCCTTTATCTTTTTTGTAAATGTTGTGTATTGGACTGCAAAAAAGAGATGGGGTGTGTGTGCATTTACTAGGCATTCAAAGCTCACGGTGTATCATGCCAGGTGCTGAAGAGGAGCTTATAGCAGAAGACGATGAGCCGGAAACCTTTGAAGACATTTGGCTATCTTAGAAAAGTAAGAAATTTCCCTTTTGATGTTTTCTAAGGTTCATATGAAAATTTAAATTTTCTTTTGGGATGTATTGTAATGGAATGAGCTTTTGTAATTAAGGATATTTGTAATTATTCTGTTATTATGTACTTATATTCTAACACCAATATAACCCCTGATGTCGCTTACGAGACCTTGTGTCAATGTCTCTTAAGATTTGTCAAAAAGGTAGTGCGCTACCTAAGAAAGCTGGACTTAGAAGGGAGGCTAATGTGACTCCTCCGGCGATCTAGGATCTTACTTGGTTATTGACCATATGAGTCATTAGTGACTTTCCCTTGACTAGAACCAATAGTGTAGATTTGGGGCATCACATATCTATTTTTCTCAGTTTCTATTCTTTTGCAGATTTCCTGGATGTACGGTGACGAGCTCCTTCGGACCATCGACCGACTACTTTAGTCACCCACGGGATTGAGGTACATTCTGTGTGTAGCCTACTGTCATTTCCATACTATACACTTCTGATCACTCTATCTGATATCTGATATCTTTTTCAGCTTGAGCCGGCACCTATAGTGCCTATCAGACCTTCTGTAGCTAGTAGGCGGAGACGGGGCCCAATGAGAGGCCGATGAGGTGCTGATCGGGGGAGAGGTGGAGTGAGGCAGCACTTACCTTATGAGGAGTCTTTTAACGGGTCCACGACCCCTGAGGATGAGGGAGAGGAGATTGACCTACAGTCGAGTAACCCCAGTGATGACAGCGATGCACCACCTCTACAACCGAGGAGGAAGAGAGCGAGAATGGGCAACTGATGGCAATGATGATTTTGCTTTACTTTTCTTTTGTTTTCATTTTGTTATGTAGTTATAAAACTAGCTTTGGATAGACCTTTTGTTTTTCAAAAACTTTTTTTTTTTTGGTTGTGTAAAATGATGATCAGGGTTGGGCCTGCCAGTTATGAAAGGTAGGTTTTGTTGAACGATTTCTTTGCATAATATGATGAACTGCATTACCCTTGCATTTGTAACCTTCGGAACTATGAATGCTTTGCTCTTGAATTGATTCATGAACCGGATAATGACTTACAATTAGCCAAAACATAAAATACAACGCGATAATGGAAAAACGAAATGAAAACTACTCAAAAAACCTAACAAACACTTGGTACAAACAAAACAAAACTCAAAAGTAAAATTGAAGTCCATTCGAACAAAGTTTAGGTTTCGCTGCAACAGAGCTGCAGTGGGCCAGCATCAAGACCCGGCCGAGTTTCATTGATGCACGGTCTGCTATCACTGATCCACGGCCGGCCATCAGTGTGATGTTGGTCAGTGCTATCCAGGTGTCATGTTCAGCTCCTTCTCAGACTTTTTAAACAATGCTTCCATGCTGCTTTCCTGGCAAACTCACAAGTCCTTGATATTTTGCTCTCAAAATGGAGATATTATTTGGCAACAAGCTTCAGGACTGGGTAACCACCTTGGATGGCTCAGAAAAGGTGAATTTCCGTGGCTTCGGCCTAAATGCCATTTTCCTTTGAGCCGCACTTCTCTTTGCCTTCTATTCCTAAATGCCTCAGTTAGATGTTAGAACCCAATCACACATGTCTTTAGCTTCCGGGGACAAGAAATATGCCTGATAATTGAAGAATTTTAGGTATTAATGGAATCCTGGTGCGATGAGGAAATCATTCCTTAACCCCGCTTTGGCTACGTCCAAGCTTTGGGACGGATGTGCGGGCTTACTCTACACGAGGTTCAATCTTTGGTACACAATGGAGAGCTGGATATTCCCAGTCTGATTCATTGATTTTTTGATGTTGGTGACTGAAGCGACCTTCTTTGGCAAGGTTTTAGGCAACACATCCTTTGCTTGTATATGTTGGCTCATTTCTTTTTTGCCCCCAATTTTGGTGGACCTAGCATTCTGCTAACTGAAGTAGTCCAAGGTTTGAAAGAAGGCAAGAGTTGTATTGGCATGGTGCTGGTCGAGACTTTGATGGGCTTAGATGCCTTCCATCGGCGAGAGACTACCAAATTCGTAGGGAGTCAACTACTCCTTTAGGTAATGTTTCCCACCCTTTCTAATATGTGTTTGTCACATCTCTCGGCATTTATGCTATGTTTTTCTCTCAAAGTCCTTCTCTCACTTTTTCTCTCAACGTATATCTCTCTATTCTTTAATCTCTCATTTCTTTCATCCCGTCCAAGGTGCGGCTTATGGATAAGCTGAAAGTTGTGGATTCTTGCCCTGAGTACTCAGCTCGAGGATACTTCTTCCGCCAATAGCTAGTGGATTTCCCAAACGAGGGATGGTGGTGCCACTGGATGTGCAATAGGTCTGCTGCTGACATTGCTTGGCATTGCCCCTGGCTTAATCTGATCGAAATAAGCTATAGCATGACTTGGCAACTTGGCATTCAGTTGATCGGCCTTACACAGTGTGTATTCTACTTTCCTTTCAGGTTTAGACATCAGTTTGGACATAACCAGACCTGCCCAGAAGAGGGGGTAGAGTCCTTGATTTCGTTCCCCGTTCGAGGTTCACATTTGGTTAGGCACCTCACTGCTTGGCGGATTAGTGAGCTTTTGGCCCTTGCCCCTAGTTTTAGTTGCACCCTTTTTGGCGAGTATCTGTCTTAGCTCGAAGACGATGCACAATCTGGGCCCACTTTAGCATCAGAAGCTTCCACAAGCACAAGTGGAGGATGTAGGAACACCTGACTCATTTATGCCCCTAGTTTATTGCTTTGATCTTACTTTTCAAGTTTTATGAATGTAATAAAAGCAACTTTGATTTGTATTGAGAGTCGGTAAACTTTGTATTGAAATTAATGAAATTAAAGTTGTGAGGTCTGAAAGTTTTCCTTTTGGTTAAAAAATAGTCTAAGTTGTAAAAGGTAAAATTTGAACAAAAAATCAACCTTTATTAAAACTTTTCAAAACCATTTTCGAAGAGGAACACCACTTCACACACACGGAATCAATCATCGAGATGTACAACCCTGAATCCAAAGATCAAAAATTGCCCCTTGACTGAATAACACTACTCAGCATTGTAACAAGCTTTCCTTAGAATAAAGATCACAACCGAACTCTCAGATAAAAAACGAACAAAGATGACCTGATCAAGACATGGACAGGACAGTTGAGTTGGAGGTGTTTACAGCAGAACTTTAGGATGAAGTTTCCTACGTATCCCGAAGATGGGAATCAGGCCTTACGTTGTTCGGTTCGGGTTCACTCGAGTTTTAACGCACTCTTTTTGCACTCTAACTTTTGCCAAGGCCACCCTTTAGGTTTTTCAACCTTACGAGCTTAGTTTTTCTTTATTTCTAATTTTTTCTATGCTCCAACTTTTGCCTAGGTCGCCCTTCCGGGTTTTCAGCCTAGCGAGCCTCTCAGGGATAGTATTTCTTCAACTTGTCCATGTTGATCGGTTGGGAAAATTCTAGGCCGTCGAGGTCCATGAGAATAATAACTTCACCTGACCAGATAGTTTTGATGATGTAAGGACCAGTCCAATTGGGTATGAACTTGCCCCTACGGTCATGAATGGGAGCTTGGTTGTCTTTCAGCACCAAATACCCTTCTTTGAGATTCTGGGAGTTAACCTTCTTATTGAAAGCCCGGGCAATCCTGCGTTGATAACCCTGAACATGGTATAGTGCTTTCATCCTCTCTCATCAAACAACGTCAATTCTTCGAACTTGCTCTATTGCCAGCCTGCCTCTGCTATTTGATACTCAACCATAACTCACAACGACGTGACTTCTATTTCGATTGGCAGAACAACTTCTATCCCATAGACAAGAGAATAAGGAGTCGCCCTTGTTGACGTCTGGATTGAATTTCTATAGCCCCACAGTACGAATGGCGATTTGTCTGGCCAATCCCTATAAGTCTCAACCATTTTTCGTAAAATATGCTTGATGTTATTGTTGGCGGCCTCAACAGTTCTGTTGGTTTGCGGCCAGTATGTAGTTGACTTATGGAAAGTATATTTCTCCAACAAGTTGATGACTTCTTTCTTGAAATAGGAACAATTATCTGAAATAATCTCATCTGGGACTCCATAACGACAAATGATATTGTTTCGGATGAACTTAGCCACATGCGCTGCTTTCAACACTGCATAAGACTGAGCTTCCACCCACTTTGTAAAGTAATCAAATGCCACCAGAATGTACTCATGCCCATTCGACCCCTTCGGTGTGACTGCGCCAATGAAGTTGATTCCCCAGACTGAAAAAAATCATGGTGAAGTCATGTTGTACAGTTTCGATGACAAGATATTCATGCAATTCGCATGGATTTGGCATTTGTGGCATTGCCAAACAAAACCGATACAATCCTCCTCCATAAATGGACCAATAGTAACCTTGCCTGAGAATCTTCTAGGCTAACATTACTCCATTCATGTACGCTTCGCATTCTCCTCCATGGATAGCCTCCATTAGGCGCTTTGATTCCCCTACATTGACACACAACTTGTGTATTCCCAGATAACCCCTTTGTATAGTTTACCTCCACAGATGATAAATTGAACAGCCATCTGCCGTATTGCCTTCTTATCTTTGGCATTTGCCCCTGGTGGATAAACCTCATTTTCCAAGAAGTTCCAGATATCATAGTACCAAGGGTTTTGATCTTGCACTTCATCTATTGCGGCGATAGTCTCATAGGCCGGCGTATACCTCTGCTCAATGATGATCGGACACATCCAGACTCCAAGCGGGATGTCTATCATAGAAGATAGAGTTGATAAGGCATCAGCGAACCTGTTGTTCTCTCTTAGTAGATGCATGAAAGTCAGCCTCTCAAACCTAGGAATCAGAACGTCCAAGGTTTGGTGATAGATCTTCATATTTTCTTCTTTGACCTTCCAATGTCCATTCGCTTGAGACACAACTAGGTTGGAGTCCCCGATGACGTCCAACCGTTTTGCCCTTAGTTCTAGGGCAGTTTCCAAACCAGCGATATACGCCTCATATTCTGCTTCGTTATTGGATGCCTTGAATCGGAGTTTGAAGGCTAAAGGTATATGAGAATTGTCAGATGCTATCAGTAACACATCTATCCCATAACCGTACTGGTTAGATGCTTCGTCAAAGTACATTGTCCAAATCTTTTCCTCGACTTGTAGAATAGCCTCATCTAGGAACAGGTATTCTACCATTTCATCCCCTTCTACTGGGTGATTTTCCAGGAACTCTGCTACTACTCTCCCATTGACCGACTTGCGAGTAACAAACTTCAGATCAAATTTGGAAAGGAGAAGTAACCAACGGGCTAGCCTACCTATAAGCGCTAGTTTCTTAAAGAGATATTTGATGGGATCTAATCTCGAAATCAGAATTATAGAGTGAGCTAACAAGTAGTGCCTCAACTTCCTGGTAGACTATACCAAGGCTAAGCAAGCTTTCTCTAGTGGAGTGTAACGGGTCTTGTAATCTAACATTTTCTTGCTCAAGTAATAGATAGCTTTCTCCAACCTATCCTCAGATTCCTAAGCAAGCATGCATCCCATCGTTGTGTTCCTTACTGACAAATACAGAATCAAGGGCCTTCCCGACTCCAACTGTGACAACAGAGGTTGATTCTGAAGGTATTGCTTAATCTGCTCGAAAGCGAATTGACATTGGTCATCCCATCAGAATTTATTTCCTTTCATCAGGAGACCAAATAGTGGTTCACAAGTCAAGGTTAATTTAGAAATAAACCGTCTTATGAATTGCACTTTACCCAGAAAGTCTTGTACCTTCTTTTCAGTCCTTGGTGGTGGCATTTCTAGGATGGCCTTGATTTTAGAAGGATCTACCTCGATGCCCCTTTGTGTGATCAAGAAACCCAGTATTTTCCCTGCTGTTACGTCGAAAATACACTTCTGTGGATTCAACCTTAGTCTGTATTCTTTAATCCGTTGGAAGAATTTCTTCAAGGCGGTGTAGTGGCACTCTCTTTCTTTGGACTTGACAATCATGTCGTCCACATACACCTCGACCTCTTTGTGGATCATATCATGCAGAATAGTGGTTGTAGCCCTTTGATAGGTAGCCCTTGCATTCTTCAACCAAAACGACATCACTCTGTAGCAATAGGTTCCCCATGGCGTAATGGAGATGGTTTTCTCTCTGTCCCCAGTCGCCATCAGAATCTGGTTATATCCGAAAAATCCATCAATGAAGGAGAGCAATGCATGACCTGCGGTAAAGTCCACTAATTCATCTATGTGCGATAGAGGAAAGTCGTCTTACGATCTGGCTCTATTCAGATCTCTGAAGTCCACACACACCAGAATTCTACCGTCTTTGTTTGGCACTAGGACAATGTTGGCCAACCAAGTTGGATACTCAGATACTAGCAAAAACCATGCGTCTATCTGCTTGCTAACATTTTCCTTAATCTTCAAAGCCCAATCCGGGCGTATTTTCCGCAACTTCTGTTTGACGGGACAGGCCTCAGGGTCAAGAAGGATCCGATGTTGTAAATCTCAGGATCGATTCTAGGCATGTCTTTGTAGGACCACGCAAAAACATCTTTGAAATCATTTAATAAAGTGACTAAGTGCTCGTGCTCCTCTGAAGACAATGTGAACCCGATCTGGACCAGACACGAATCCTTCTTAGTACCCACATTAAAAGCAATGATTTAATCAGCAAGGGGTTTTGCAAACCTCTCTCCTCATCTCGATTAATCAAAATTTTCAAAACCAGAGGAATTCCTTCCTCTTCGTTTTCATTAAAATTTTGAAAATCATGATCAATGTAATAAATAAGTGGCACAGAGAAATCCTTAGAATCTACAGTGGCATTCTTATTCACAAGGTTAAGCTCATCCAGTTCTTCGGCTACAACCGACCCAAAGGAAAAAGAAAAGGATGACCTGGACAAAACCTTGGCATCCAGGTGATCAACCCCAGGAATACTGAACCCAAACTTAGAGGAACCAGAATCTGATTCTGAATCCACAGACTTTGTGGAATCAGATTCTGGTTCATTACCTGACTTAAAACTGCTAGGGAGGTAACCATCCTTCAACTGCCAAACAAGGGATAGTGCGTCAGATGCATCCAGGATGCTGCTAGAAGGGTTCACACTCGGCTGGTCACTGATCGTGGAAATGGTTCAGTTATCCCCCAAGCTCTCTGAGTCGATCAGAGGATCTGACAGGAGACATGCCAGTGTTGCTCCTACTTCAAGCTCACTATTTTCGGAACCACTTTCTATGCTCCATTTAGCTTTAGCAGTAATTGGCTCAGCCTATTCCTCTATATCACTGTCTTGCAGCTACAAGTCAAAGAAAATTTCAAAACCAGGAACCCGCTACCTCTTAGAGTTAAACCAGGGTTTGGGGTAACCACAACATAGGAAGTCTTCTCCCTCCTGAACAAAATGACAATTCAGGGTCCCCCAGATTGGTCTATGCAAAAGTTCATAGCGCTTCCCAGTCTGCTTAGCTCTGGCTCTGCCAACCATCTCTTTTGCTTTCCTAACCCAATCCTCTTTGGTGGGCGTATAGCCAAGACCAAAGGCATGCGGGTTATGTGGCACATCAGCCAATATAGTAACACCCTTCCGGCCACTTCTTTCCAAACCCATTCCCGGCACATGTTGAAGTTTGTTCACGAAGTAGATTGATTGGGCACTAACATACAAGCCCTCATCAACTGCCAAGATGGTTTGCATTGCCCGGGCCTCAACTAGAGTAAATCTAGAGAGAAAAACATCCTCCTCGCCATGAACAATTTCCAGCACAGGTGTAGTTACCTCTGGCGAAGGATATATAGATGAATTCCCAAACACAACAGCCACCCTCATCCCATGGAGGTATTTCAACATTTGGTGGGGGTGAAGAAGACATCTTTTACTTGGTGCAGCCACAGTCTTCCTAGTAGTAGATTGAAAGTGGCCGGCACATCCAGGACATGGAACTCAATATCCTGTTGAGCTGGACCCCTTGAACTCTGATCTGTATTGTGCCCATAACTTCCCTGCTGGTGTTGTCATATGCTTGGAGCACCTGAGCTGTAGGCACAAAATTTGCTGGTTTCAGATTGATGGCATAGGTTGTACGAGATAGGTAGACATTGATTGTTGACCCAGTATTGACCAATACCACTGGCACCCACTTTTCTCCGCACTCCACTGATACGTACAAAGGTTTGTTGTGTGCTGAGCCTTCTGGTGGCAATTCTTTGTCTAAGAAGGTTCAAGTCGGCGTAGCACCTCCAAGGAAGACTAACCCTACAAGCTGTTCAGGAGTCGTGTCAATGGACAATTTGGCTTTGTCTATCGCTGATAGCACTGCCTGTCGATGCACTTGAGAAGCCATAAGCAGACCCTAGATTGAAATATCGGCCTGAATTTTCTTTAACTATTTCAGCACCGCTTCTTCTTCTAACTGTTTTTCCTTTTATTTCTCTATCTCTTTATCTTTCCCAGAGGCTTCAGCTTGGTCTAAATGTGGGGGCTTGAAATACCGCCTGCTTCTAGTTATATGGTCCACCTCTTTAGAGTACCAGGCGTTGTCTGGCAGGCTTTCACCACAATCCTCGTCGCTGTGGGCAAGATGCAGATCATCATCTTCCCATCATATTCCTCCGGCAACCGACAAGCAATTGTCTAGTTCCAGTCTAATTATTCTCTTATCATAAACATCCCCCGCAGGGTGTTGAGTTGTTCCAGCCTTTTATTTGTCTTGATTCCTTTCTTACACAAACCACTTCAATGCGACTTCCTGCTCTGTATCAGTAGTACTTACGACGCCTAATTCCTAAGTTAAATTCTTAATATCGGTGCTCTCTGACAATATCCCTTTGTCCTTGGCCATTCCGGCCATCGCAGCTATTCTTGCTTACTTTTCGTCAAGTTTTGGTTCAGTTCTCTCTTCCTGGTCAAGTTCACGACTATGCCACCTGAAGTTGTCTGTTGACCCATTCAAATCAAACCAGTTAATCTGCATGTCCCCCTGATCTTGTTCGACATAGAACTACAGATTGTCTAAGTCTTCTTCCAGCTCCGCTAGATCATCCAGACCTTGGCTTAGGCCATCTTCTTGAACCACATCAACCTCCACTGCCTTTGGCAATACCACTTCGGGTTTGGCTTGATCCACTGGCATAATATAATAGCACGGGTCATAAATCCCCTCAGATACATCCGCTGAGCTTTCAAGCAATGGACTGGCATTCTCTTCCAAGACCAACTTCCCTTCTTCTGCCATTGTCACCACCACAGGTTCAAGTTGTGGGGTGGAAATGTTCATCATGCACAAGTTCGAGCTTTCAAGGATGAACACAGTCAGTTTAGGTAGGTGAGAAGGGGTAATGTATATGCTGGAGTCATATGTGATGGCCAGCGTATGCATTAGATTTAAGTTCCGGGGTGGAGGAACTTGGTTGTGGGCTGGAAGAGGGTTGGTAGTCACATTTGGCTTTTGGGGCGGTGCTATCACCTTGTTGTCAATGAGATCTTGAATCTCATGACGCAGCCTGTAGCATTGGTGGGTGTCATGACTGTGCTGCTAGTGAAAAGCACAGTATTTGGCTGGGTTGTGTTTAGACGGGGGAGGATCGGGGAGCGGGTGTTGTTCTAACGGCTTAAGGTGTCCTTTTTTCATTAGCACCTATAGGGCTTTGAATAAAGGCATATATAGTGGGGTAAAGACCCTTTGAGATCTGGCCTGGCTGTTTGAGGTTTGTGGATTTGTACTGGCGAATGGATTGGCAGTCTTGGCTCTAGTGATGACAACATTCACATCAGATGGCCTTACAATTGTGTTTCCACTCGTGGTCGTAATGGAACTGCGTATGAAAGGCCTCTTAGGTTGCTCCTTTTCATCGGCTATTAACCCCTGTTTCATTGCATCTTCAATCTAAACCCCTGTCTCATAGAGCTTAGCGAATGTAATCAATGGCAAGACAATCATCTTCTGCAATAATCTCCCTTGCAGATTGGGGACAACCATTCTGATTTGATCCTTCTCGGATGGCTTGATAGTCATCATCAAGGCCTTGGCCCTCCATCTTGTTACAAAGTCTGAGAAGCCCTCATTTGGTTTCTGACGAGTCGCTTTAAGATCACGGGTTATGACCTCAATCTGGGTATTTGTAGACACCCCATTTTTGACTGACCTTAAGACTCAGACGTCATCGATTGAGCGCTCGGTGATGGTGGATGTTGTGCTCGTTTGGAGGTTTCAGAGTTTTGGCTAAGAGCCTTGCCTCAGGGCCTCTGAATTCTTTTGTGCTTCGGTTCATTTTGTGGACCGAACTTTGTTTCTCTTCCCCGAAGGGAGGGAGAGGTCTTGTAGACCATCTCTTTGTGGTCATAGATCACTTTTTGTGGTCGTAGACCACTTTTCCTGTTTGGAAACTAGTTTTCGGTTTCCGAAGCCTTCGGCCGCGTGCCTTGTCTCGGGACCGCTTAATGTTCTCCGTTTGGCATGGTTTTTGAACCACACCTTGTTGCCTCTGCCTAGAGGAACACTGTGGTCCGGGAGACCACTTTTGTGGTGGTATACCACTTTTGATGCTCGTAGGCTAGTTTTCGAGGCTTTTGGCCGCGTGCATTGCCTCATGATCTCTCGTCTTGCATTCGTTTTGGTTGTTTTTGGTACAAACCTTGTTTTCCTTGTTTGGAAGGTGGTACAAGGGTGGGAGACCACTTTTTCTCCTTGGAGACCATTTTTCCTTCTGCCAGCCAGTTTTCTGGTCGGATAACTGGCTTGCTTGGTCTTTGGGCCACATTTTCTGGTCGGCCACCACATTTCATTGCCCTGGACTCTTTTCCCACCATGGCTGACCAGTTTGTGTCTTGGAAGACACTTGAAGTGGTCGGCTGACCACTTTAAGTAGCAGGCTGACCACTCAAGTGGTCGGCTACTTTTTGGCACCCTTTTAGAGATATTTCCTCCAGCTGGCACAGCTGGGGAGGGCATTTGGGCTATCCTCCATACACGTGTATGGCGGGATTTGTTTGAGGCTTAGCTTCTCCAAGAAGCTTTGCCTTTTAGTTTCTATAAGAGGGAGGCTCCTCCTCGCTCTTCTAGGTTCACAAATTTGAGGGTTAAGAGTTAGATATAGTCTTGTGTCTATACTTTCTTCTTTGCTTCATTTTTGTGCCTTAAAGTGTTGTTTTGTCTTAGTTTAACACACAAACACACACTCAAACACCTTTCTTTGGTTGCTGAGGTGCTAAGGGGTTGTTTTTGGTGTTCTTGGACTGGTTTAAGCTCAAAGAACTTGCTGGAGTTGCAGTTGTAAAGGAGGTCTTCAAGGGTGAGCATTTGACCTTTAAATCCCCCTTTCTTGCTTAAGCTTTTATCCCTTCTTGCATACGTTTTTAAGCTTAACTCTTAACTAGAAAAAGTTCTGTTTTTGCATGTTTAGAATAGTTGTTTAAGGTCACTTTTTCGTTTGGGGTGATTTACCCCCTTTTAGGCCTTGTTAGGCCTTATTTTGAGCCTTTCCTTTAGGCTCTTGTTGAAGCCTTTGCATGACCTTTCTACCACTGAAATCCAAAGGATTTTCAGTGGTGGAAAGGTGGTTTTGGTGTCTTAAATAGGAGAGGGTCATCCCCTCTCCTTGTATTGTGTTTACTTGCTTCATATGTCTCATGTTTGAGCACCTTTGTTAAGCTTATGTTGGCCATATCTTAGCTTGTATTTGTGGTTATTTTGCTGAGGCATACCACTTTTTTTTCTTGGTTTGGTCACTCCATGCATGGGTAATACACTCGTAGTGTAAATCACACAAACTAGCTTTATGTGCTTCATGAAATAGCATGTCATTCTAACTTGTTTTCTTTCCATTTCAGCATATTTTTGGTGATATTTTGCCATGTCATAACACTGTTTTTGTTTGGTTTGGTTAGCCTTTGCATGCTCCTTGCACTTGTAGTGCAATTCCATAAAATAGCCTAACATGCATCATGTTGTAACATGTCATTTTAGCATGCTTTTGGCTTAGCTCTGAGAAGACTTTGTTTATGTTTCAGCAAGTTTAAGGTATGATTTGTGTTTTTTTGGTCATGCATGACTTGCTTTGTATAGCCTTGGTTCAATCTAGCTTGTTAGCTTTGTGTATTGAGTCCACTAGCATGTATTACTTGGACTATTTTAATGATTTGGCACCATTTATTATGTGATTTCAGTCCATGTTTCATGGCCATGCTTCCACATTTGTCACTCATTCAATGCGTTGGAGGGATTACCCCTTTATGCCTTAACATGAATCATTGTGTATGCCTTCATGCATTAGCTTGCGAGCCATCATTTCAATGTGTTTTTGGGGTTATTATGCCATGATATAACTCTGATTTTTGTTGGTTAAGTCACCCCATGCTTGGTCTTAATAGGTGTAGTGCAATCCACCTTATTTGCCTTATATGCATCATGACTTACGCCCTTCATGCTAGCTTATTTTGGCTTCATTCCATGCATGTTTTAGACTTATTTTAACATGTTCTAGGACTGTTTTGGGTTTCCTTGATCACATGCTTCATGTTTTGCATACTTGTAGTACAAGTGCTCTTGCTTGCTTCAAGCTTTGAGCACCATTGCATGCTTCATTTGTGTTGTGTACATGATTTGGCATCATCTAACATGACATTTCAGAGCTTTTAGCATTGCCATGTTCCTACCTCAATCATGCTTTAAGAGCCTTTGAGTGTTATGCATTATTGCCTAGTTTATGCCTTAGCTCGTATGCTTGCATGCCTAGGCCTTTGGCCCCTCGTCTCAGCATGTTTAGGTCCTTATTTTGACCTCCTTGAGCTATGTCCATGCTTAGTCCATGCATTTTTTCCATGAATTGCATGCCTCCTTTGTAGTCCTCTTTACTAGCTCCATGCTTTAAGGACCTTAGCATGCCATAGTTGTGTTGTTTGAATGATTTGGCATCATTTCTTACATCATTCTAGTGCACTTAGTGTTGTTACACTTCCACGCTGTTCACTCTTTAAGTGTTCTTGAGAGTTGCACATTTGTGTCTTAGTTGGGGAGCCAAATGGCATGCATGCTTATATATGCTTTTGGTGCCTTTGCTTTTGTGGTATGGCCACTGTTTTGGCATGACTGAGGTCTGTCCATTTCGGTTTAAGTCCATTATGTATGTGGTTTGCATGTCTTTACATTGATGGGGGTGTTAAGGCCGCACATCCCGTCCCGGCTGATCCGCGTGGACCGAAGGACTTGGAGGTGCCCCCTCAAAGAGTGGTTAATGTGATCCATGGCATAGTGGAGCCGACGCGTGTATGCGAGCTCCGAGGAATGATAAAAAAGGAGGAACACATGAGGGAAGTTTTGTCAGTCCAGCCCGCGATCAAAAGGGGGAAAACCGAGGAAAAAGACGTGGTTAGTTTCTCCACAAGGGACCTAGAGCAGATTCAAACACTGCACAACGACACCCTAGTGGTCACCCTCTGTGTCAAAGAGTTCGATGTGCAGCGCATCTTGATTGACCAGGGAAGCTCGGTTGAAATTATGTACTATGACATGTTCAAACAACTCAAACTCCGAGACACAGACTTGGCTCTGGCAACTTCGCCACTGGTAGGTTTCAACTCACAACCGGAGTGGCCTTTGGGAAAAATAATTTTACCGGTCAAAGCCGGATCCGTGGTCAAGCAGGTGGAGTTTTGGGTATTGCAGGTGCCGTCTACATACAATCTGATCCTCGATAGGGGCTGGCTTCACGCTATGCAGGCTGTAGCATCGACCTACCACCAGGTTATGAGATTACCCTCGACTATGGGGGAAATTGAGGAAATTTGGGGTGATCAAGTCATGTCGAAGCAATGCTTCGTGGCAGTGAATGGGAGCCGAGCTGCCAAGGGCTTCGTGCAAATGATTGAAGGCCTAGAAGACCAGAGTGTCCTTGATGACGTGGGCATCAGGGCCGAGGACAAAGCTGTTGAAGAATTTGTAGAAATACGAATCGACACGGAAAGTCCAAACAAGTTCTTTTTGCTCGGATCAAGCCTAACCGCTAAAGAAAGGACCGAGATGGTAGAGTTCTTGATGGCAAATATCGAAGTCTTTGCATGGTCGCCCTACAACATGCCTGGCATCGATCCAAATTTTATTTTGCCACCAACTCAATGTTTTCCCTGATGCACGGCCAGTCATTCAGAGAACAAGGAGATCGGCTCTTTATCACACCGAGGTAGTCGCGGAGGAGGTAAGGAACCTGCTTGAAGCACGGGCTATCTAGGAAGTGCACTATCCACGATGGATTTCAAACACGGTTGTAGTACCCAAGAAGAATGAGAAGTGGTGAGTTTGTGTCAACTACAAGACCGTCAACCGAGCTTGCCCTAAAGACAGCTTTCCTCTGCCCAGAATAGACCAGCTGATGGATTTAACAGAAGGACATGAAAGGCTCAGTTTCTTGGATGCCTACCATGGTTATCATCAGATCGCCATGCTTGGCCCCGACTGCGAGATAACCTCTTTCACTACCCCAAGGGGACTATTTTGCTATCGAGTCATGCCTTTTGGTTTGAAGAACGCCGGGGTGACTTTCCAAAGGATGGTGACCAAGATGTTTGCTCCTCTGCTTGGTCGGACAATGGAGGCCTACATCGATGACATGGTGGTCAAGAGCAAGCAACAGGCTGACCACTTATTCGACCTAGCCGAGATGTTCGCTATTCTTAAACAGCACAAGCTATGCCTGAATGCGTTAAAGTGTGCCTTCGGCGTGGGATCCGAGAAATTCCTAGGCTTCCTAGTCACAAACAGAGGCATCAAGGTAGACCCCACACAGATCAGAGCCGTACAAGAATTGAAGCAGCCTAACTCGGCAAAGGACGTGCAGCATCTTGCCAGTGTGGCAGCCGCGCTGAACAGATTCATAAGTTGGTCATCAGATCGCTGCCGCCCTTTCTTTCAAGCCTTGAAATACAAGTTTTCATAGGACGAGGAATGCGACAGGGCTTTGGCCGAGGTCATGTTTGTCTTCTGCTCCTTTGTTGGTGACACCCAAGCCCGGCGATGAACTCTACCTTTATCTGGCAGTTTCTCAGCACGCCGTTAGCGGTACTTGTCCGGTCAGAGGGTATAAAGCATTTCCCTATCTTTTATGTGAGCAAAACCTTGCAACCGGCAGAGTCGAGGTACTTGCCACTGGAAAAACTCGCTTTGGCGTTAATGATGGCCTCCAGAAAATTGGCGCACTACTTTCATGCCCACACAATTATTGTGTTGACCAAATTGCCCCTAAAAGCCTTGTTCGAGCTGGCGGATTTCTCCGGTCGAATTCTAAAGTGGGCAGTCGAGTTGGGATAATTCAACATTAAGTTTCAACCCCGAACAGCCATAAAAGCTTAAGCATTGGCAGATTTTGTTGCTGAGTTCTCACTTGGGATTCACCAAGTATGTCCGGTGGATCTCACCATGGTAGCCGAGGAAACAAACGAAGATTCAACCGAAATTGCACAGCAGGGCGATGTTGGCGACGCGAAACTTGCGCGCCCCGCCATAGAACCTCCATCCGGCATGATACATTAGCCTGACGGTGCAACGACGGACTTAGGCATAACAGACCAACCTATTGGGTCCGGTACCGCGTCACCAAGGGGGGAGGAAGTGGAACCGATCAGCATTGAACCTGAAACTGAACGATCGAGCGACCATGATCCCAGCAACTTTCAAGCCTTCCAAGATCCCTCAAAGTGTTGGAAACTCTTCGTCGATGAAATGTGGAAACTTTTTGTAGATGGAGCCTCAAACCATACGGTGCCGGGCTGGGCATAGTTTTGATCTCGCCAGATGGTCTGACCATCGAACACTCTATCACCCTCGGATTCCCCGCATCAAACAATGAGGCCGAATACGAGGCGCTACTGGCCGGGCTTAAAAGCGCGCTCCAGGTGCGCGCATCCGAGCTGATGGTTTACAGCGATTCGCAACTTGTTGTCAACCAAGTGTCTGGGGTTTACGAAGCTAAAGATGACAGAATGACAAAGTACCAAGCTCTGGTAAGAGACCACATCAAGTGATTCTAGGCGATAAGGGTCCAACAAATCGGACGGGAAGAGAACGGCCGCGTGGATGAGTTGGCCGATCTGGCTTCCATGGTCGACCGAACATCTTCCAAGGCCTAGTATAGAGGAACTTGAGCAGACAGAAGTACTCTGCACCGAGCTTAGCTCTTCTTGGATGGACCCTATTATCCTCTTCCTAAAAGAGCAGACCCTTCTGGCCGATAAAAAGGAAGCGCATAAAGTCTGGGTGAAGTCAGAGTGGTTTTGGCTCTCTCCATCTGGCGTTTTATACAAGAAGTCTTTCACCGGTCCTTATCTCAAGTGTGTACACCCAAACAGCGCGAAAGCTTTCCTGTATGAAATTCACGAAGGCATATGCGACAGTCACATCGAGGGCAGATCTTTGGCCTACCGAGCTATCTCGCAAGGGTATTGGCAGCCGTGCATGCAAGCGGACGCTCAGAAATATGTTCGCAAATGTGAGAAGTGCCAGAAGTTCGCTCGCCAAATTCACCAGTCGGCCAGAGAACTTCTTCCCCTCACAAGCCCTTGGCCTTTCGCGATGTGGGGGTTGGACATAGTGGGACCACTCCCAACGGCACCAGGAAACTGAAAGTTCTTCATCGCGTCTATGGACTACTTCACCAAATGGGTTGAAGCTGAGCCCTTAGCAACTATCAAGGAGAAAGACGTCAAATGGTTTGTCTGGCAGAATGTGGTAACGCAGTTTAACGTCCCCAAGATTCTGATTTTTGATAATGACACCCAATTTGACGGGCACTTATTCAGAGGATTTTGTGAAGAATTGAAGATCGAATTCTATAACTCTACCCCGGCATACCCGCAGTCCAACGGCCAAGCCGAAGCATCAAACAAGACCATTCTTGATGGCTTGAAGAAAAGACTTCAGAAAGCCAAAGGGAAATGGACCGAGGAACTCCCAAGTGTCCTTTGGGCATATCGGACGACCCCGAGGCAATCTACCGGGGAAACTACTTTTGCCTTGGCATATGGCATGGAGGCGGTCATCCCATTGGAAGTTGGCATGCCCACCCTCCGCAGTGAAAGTTTTGAGCCCGAGCTGAACTCTGAAGCCATCGCCCTGGAATTGGATCTAGTGGAAGAGCGCCGAGACAAGGCTCTAATTCATGTGGCCACATACCAACAAGAGCTTTCCAGAAAATACAACAAAACAGTGCACCCCAGACTGTTCAGAGTCGGGGATTGGGTTTTAAGAAAGGTGATGGGCAACACACTGGTGCTGGGGGAAGGCAAGCTGGGGGCAAACTGGGAAGGGCCTTACAAGATAACCGGTCTGTCGGGCAAGGGGGCATACCACTTGGAAGATTTGGAAGGAAAAGGCATACCCCGGCCATGGAATGCGGCCAACCTCAAACTGTACTATTTTTAGCATTTTACGTTCTTATGTAATGTTTTTTGTGAATGTAACATGCTTTTTGTCAAATATAATAGAAGTGACTTATCTTTGCTGTAGCATTTTGTTGTTTTAGATGCATACTCTGAGATCTCAACCAAGATGTTTTATTCCGGTCAAATGACTTGATGATTTGCTCAACTCTATGATTTCAACCGAGATGTTTTATTCCGGTCAAATGAGTTGATGATTTGCTCAACTCTGAGATTTCAACCGAGATGTTTTATTCTGGTTAAATGAAGTTGATGATCTGCTCAACTCTGTGATTTCAACCGAGATGTTTTACTTCAGTTAAACGAGTTGATGATTTGCTCAACTCCGTGATTTCAACCGAGATGTTTTACTCCGATTAAATGAGTTGATGATTTGCTCAACTCTGTGATTTTAACCGAGATGATTTTGCTCCGGGTAAATGAGTTGATGTTGTACTCAGCTTAAACCGAGATGTTTTATTCCGGTTGAATGAGTTGATGATTTACTCAGCTTAAACCGAGATGATTTACTCTGGTTGAATGAGTTGATGATTTGCTCAACTCTATGGTCTCAACCGAGATGTTTTATTCAGGTTGAATCAGTTGATGATTTACTCAACTTCGTGATTTCAACCGAGATGTTTTACTCCGGTTAAATGAGTTGATGATTTGCTCAACTCTGTGATTTCAACCGAGATGATTTTTTTCTGGTTAAATGAGTTGATGTTTTACTCAACTGTGGTGTCAACCGAGATGGTTTATCTCGGCTAAATGAGTTGATGTTTTACTCAGCTTAAACCGAGATGTTTTATTTTGGTTGAATGAGTTGATGATTTACTCAACTTAAACTAAGATGATTTACTCTGGTTGAATGAGTTGATGATTTGCTCAACTCTATGGTCCCAATCGAGATGTTTTATTCCGGTTGAATCAGTTGATGATTTACTCAACTCTGTGATTTCAACCGAGATGTTTTACTCCAGTTAAATGAGTTGATAATTTGCTCAAGTCTGCGATTTCAACCGAGATGATTTTGCTCTGGTTAAATGAGTTGATGTTTTACTCAACTATTGTTTCAACTGAGATGGTTTATCTCGGCTATATGAGTTGATAATTTGCACAAGGATGAGTTGATGATTTGCTAAGCCAAGGTGCTTTACCCCTGCTGAAGTTGTTTAGTTCAAACACAGTGTAAACACTTAACGAAATCAGAACTTTTCATTGATGAGGAACATAATTACATACGGTGGGGCTGGTAGCCCGGTTACATTCTTAAAAATGAAGAAGAAAAAGACAGAAAGCTAAACTAAGGGGGACAGGTCAGCAAATTCATCCCCAGTAGCAGTAGCCTCCAAGTCAACCGTGGTTGTTTTTTTCTGGACTTCGGTCTCCACCTGGCCGGTCTGCTTTGGGCGGTTATCTCCCTCGATATTTTCCTCGGCTTCCTCCCCGCCATCTTCCTCGGCCTCAGCCTGCAATGCACTGAAGATGTCGTTGGCATATGGCACCATGTATGTCGGCAGGAAGGCAGCTGGGAGAGAGGCAAACACGTCGGTTCCAGATCCTTGGCCAAGCTGTTCTCAAGTAGCCTTCCAGCCAACCTTGAAGAAAATATCTTGGGTGGCATGGACTTACTTCGTGTAGTTTTCCTCGGCCTCCTTGAAACCTGCGTTGTTCACCTCATCCAGCTCATCCTCCCTTGATTATTTCAACGCTTCCAGCTCGACCCGGAGAGCATCCCTCTCTTGCTCGGCGGCTCCAAGCTGGCCGAGCAATCTGGAGTTGTCGGAGTTTGCGATCTCCACAGAAGCTTTTGATCGCCCCAGCTCAGTTTGAAGGTGCTCAACCTGGCTGGCAGCGTCGGTTGCCTTCTGCTGGAGTCTATGAATCTGCTCCATGACCAGATGTTGTTTCTGGATGGCTTGCAAAGAAAATAGTTTGATTAAAGAAAGGAAACCGAGCAAACACTTGGAAAATTTTGAATAAAAAGTTCGAGATTCTTACCTGGGTCATAGACTTGACCGAGGACTTTACGAGCCAGGAGTCCGGTATGTGGTCGCTGCCGGTCACGTCGCACGGCAGAAGCAAGGCTTTGGTTAGGTCAAAGGCAAGTAGATGCTCATTGTCCCCTTTGACCGATGCGCTGGCTGGGATCTTTTTTCCCCAGTGCTGCAGTTGGGGCTTCCATGGTGGTGTTGGGTCAGTTATGATGGCCGGTTGCTTAGTGTTCAACTCCGCAACGAGCTCGGCTGAGGGATTAGCGTTACGAGGCCTTTTCCCAGCTCGGCGGCTTTCTTTGCTTGCCTGCACCGCGACAGGTGACGCCAATGCGACCACGGTCTCGCTTGATTGACCGGCAGCGGCTGTGCGGGAGGGAATGCTCAGTAGCTGTCACGCCCCAAAATCTGGACAATTAAATATTAAATTAGGACTAAACCCCAATTAATATTCCATCATCTAAATCCTAGGGGTGAAACAAAAACTAAAACGCCAACCCAAACCATCCACCATAAATTTATAACTAACAAATACCTCAACATCAAAGTAACAATACAAAGTCAAAATAACTTAAATAAAGTATGGTTACAAACCATGCCAAATTATTCCAATACTAAAGTCATAAAAATAAATAAATACATAAACTACTAACAAGCCTAAGCTCAAAAAAAACAAAAAGAAATCCAAGAGATATGCCCAAAAACTTTAGTTACTTCTCGTCACCACCGTAGCCTCAACTAATCCTGGTTAAATGAGTTGATGTTTTATCAACCGAGATGGTTTATCTCGGCTATATGAGTTGATAATTCGTTCAAGGACGAGTTGATGATTTGCTAAGCCAAGGTGATTTACCCCGGCCAAAGTTGTTTAGTTTAAACACAGTGCAAACACTAAACGAAATCAGAACTTTTCATTGATGAGGAATAGAATTATATACGGTGGGGCTGGCAGCCCGATTATATTCTTAAAAACAAAGAAGAAAAAGACAACTAAACCAAGGGGGTCAGGCTGGCGAAGTCATCCCCGGTTGAGGTTGCCTCCAAGTCGATCATGATTGTGGTTTCTTTGACGCCGGTCTCAACTTGGTCGCCCTGCTTTGGGCGGTTATCTCCCTCGGCAGTTTCCTCGGCCTCCTTCAAGCCTTCTTCTTCCTCGGCCTCAGCCTGCAACGCGCTGAAGACGTCATTGGCATATGGCACCATGTATGCCGGCAGAAAGGCAATGGGGGGAGAGGCAAACACGTCGGTCCCAGATCCTTAGCCGAGCTATTTGCAAGCAGCTTTCCACCCGGACTTGAAGAAAATGTTATTGGTGGCCTCCACTTGCTTGGTATAGTTTTCCTCGGCCTCATTGAAACCTTCGTTGTTCGCCTTGTCCAGTTCGTCCTTCCTCGATTGCTTCAACGCTTCCAGCTCAGCTTGGAGAGCGTCCCTTTCTTTCTCGGCGGCACCCAGTTGGCCAAGCAATCTGGAGTTGTCGAAGTTCGCGATCTCCAAAGAAGCTTTTGATCGCCCCAGCTCAGTTTGAAGGTGCTCAACCTGGCTGGCAGCGTCGGTTGCCTTCTGCTGGAGTCTATGAATCTGCTCCATGACTAGATGTTGTTTCTGGATGGCTTGCAAAGAAAATACTTTGATTAAAGAAAGGAAACCGAGCAAACACTTGGAAAAATTTGAATAAAAAGTTCGAGATTATTACCTGGGTCATAGACTTGACCGAGGACTTTACGAGCCAGGAGTCTGGCATGTGGTCGCTACCGGTCACGTCGCTCGGCAGAAGCAAGGCTTTGGTTAGGTGAAAGGCAAGTAGATGCTCCTTGTCCCCTTTGACCGATGCGCTGGCTGGGATCTCTTTTCCCCAGTGCTTCAGTTGGGGCTTCCATGGTGGTGTTGGGTTAGTTATGATGGCTGGTTGCTTAGTGTTCAACTCTGCAACGAGCTTGGCTGAGGGATTAGCATTACGAGGCCTTTTCCCAGCTCGGCGGCTTTCTTTGCTTGCCTGCACCGCGACAAGTGACGCCAATGCGACCACGGTCTCGCTTGATTGACCGGCAGCGACTGTGCGGGAGGGAATGCTCAGTAGCTCAGTGGATGTAGTAGTGATCAGATTCTTGATGCAGCTTCTTTTGGCCATCTCCTCTGCCTCGGTCAACCGGATAAGGGGCACGTCAGGAAGTGTAGGGTCAGGAGGTGGCGACGGTGCTCGAAGGAAGTCTGTCACTCTACTCCGGCGGGGAGCGGAGTATCTGTAGGTTGGTACATAACCGAGAAGTTCGTGGTAATCCCGGTTACGGTACCGAAGCACGGCTCTGATGGCTAATTCGTTGGGGTTGTAGTAGTTCACTAGCAAAGCTTAAGTGGCTGCAAAGAGAAGAAGAAAAGATATTAAGTACAAAATAGTAAAGGAAAGTAATTTGACCGAGCAGTTATCACGGCTTACATGTTTCGCTAAAATTCTTGCTGATATACCAGCCCGGCACGTCGGCTGCTTCGTAATTACTGGACACCCAAAAAAAGTCGTCGTCATGCAAGTCTTTGTTCGGGGTACCGGTCACTATCTTCTTCATGCCCGGTCTGATCTTTAAATAATAGGCAAGGCTGTCGCCTGTATGCCCAAGGGTATACTGGCGAAGTATCTCGGCCAATCCTAGATTGGTTCTTAACCGGTTGTTTAGCTCGGCAATTCTGTTTATTATGCGGTAAGTGTTGGTTAATACTTGGGTTGGTGCTAGCCCGGTGCACTGCAAGAACTTGCACATTAGGGGGTTAACCGGGAAGGGGAGGCCACCTTCTATAATGGAAAGCACGGTGAAGGGGCACTGGTCGAATCTGCCGCAAGGGGTTGTGTCCTCGGCACCGAGCTCTAGATGAACGTCGTCCGGGATATGGCATTCTTCCCGGAACGCGGCTAGAGTGACCGGCGTATCGACCAGGAAGCAGTAGTGCCCCATGTGTGTAGCCGGCTGGTTTTAGCACGGTAGTGTTAGTTTGGCACAAACTCTTGTTTGATGGCTGCTCAGTCTTTGAGAGCCTCAGTGTTGGTTCGTGGTCCCTTTGGACTCTATAGGAAAATGAGGGTAAGTGTAAGTGGGAGCGCGGTCGTGCAAAACGAGCTTGACTTTAGCTCGGTCAGATGGAGTGCCAGACCACCTCGGTCATGAAGGTAAATCTAGAAGCTCGGCCGCTCAAGCGGACCAGATGTTAGCCTGGTCGAGCGGTGAAGCCATCTGCCTACCTCGGTTCCTACAGGAGTTTTTGCAAACTCGCAATTTGCTCGGTTTAGGTGTTTTTTGGGATCAAAAGAAGGCATGGAGCTCAGTTCGCTTTAGGTCTTCGTGTGTTCATCACTGGAGTTGAAGAACAGCAAAGAGAGCAGGGGCAGAAGAGGTTTTTGGGGGATTAAATCCTAAAATCTATGGATTTCGTGCCTTAGAATGTGAAATACCAAATGAAAAAGCAATAAGGAGTTTCGAAGAGCTTACCAGTATAGGCGAAAGCTGATTCTTCGAGCTTCAATCCAAGGCAAGAACAGTGTTTGAGTAGTGAGGTTGGCACAACAGCTTTGGTTCATCTGGAGCAGAGGTGAAGCAGTAAGAAGGAAATGAAAGGGAGATATGGCGTGTTAATAGGCGAAAAGAACTGCCAAAATTTCGAATGTGAAGGGACGTCTGGGTTGGCTGCTCGAGGCCAATAAATGGACGACGTATGTTCATAATGGCGGCGACGTCAGTACTGAAGAGACAAGATGGCAAGTCGAGGTGTCAACCTAGCAAGCCAAGAAATCGAGCATAAGGATTAGCGCGGTTAACGTCTTACGAACTAAGAACTGAGGGAGAATCTACCCCGGTCGGATCATGTAATCCCAGTCACGCTTGCATGGACGAAATTAAGGAGAAATTGGGAGGGAGATTTATAATCTGGCTTTGGGCCGTGGAAGGAGCCGGACAGAAGATGGCCGAGCATGTTTGGGCCGAGCTAACTTGGGCCTGATCAAAGTGGGATTTGCTCAGTCGAGGCTCGCCCCTGTTTAGGCCGAACTAACTGGGGCTTCCTTTGAGATGATCTTGCTTGGTCCAGGCCTAGGTCTGAGGTCAAGGTCCCATGTTTAGACCGAGCTTCCCCGGATTTGGACTTGCTCGGCCGAGGCCTATCCCTGAGGTCTACTTAGCCGAGATGAGCGTTTGCTACTAGGTTTTGTGGGAGCATGATTAGCTCGGTGGGAAAAGTCTTCTGAATGCCAGTGTAACCTGTCTGGAACTCGGTCTTTCCGGAGTGCTACCGAGCTCGGTTGTTATGGAGCTCGGCGAGTGGAGCACTCGGGCACGTTACGCAGCACGGTCGTGGAAGGCCAAGGTGATTCCGTCGGGCTGCCGAGTTCCTGCCAATGTAGCCTGACGGTTGGGTTAGGTGGTGATTGCTGGATTTGTGCTAATAGATGGGAGAGCAGCACCACGTGTCGAGAGACTAATGGGTGCAGAGTTGAGCACAGAAAGTATATAAGCGTGACTGCGCCCTCATGCTGGATATAGAACATCATTTGGTGAGAAAAATCAAAAAACTCAACTCTCTTCTCTCTCTCTATATCCCTGAGTGTGTGCTAACTTGACCGTCGGAGGGGTTTTCTGGCCACACATCGCCGGGTAGCTCACCGCCGTTGTGTTCGCAGGTCGATCGGGCAGACGAGGAGCTTGGACGGAAGGTGTACGGGCATTACCAAATATTTGCTCCCCATACAGTTGCCATGTTAGCATGCTTTCCATGAGACTAATTGCTTATGTGATTACTTGCCTGAATGCCTATGGGTGAAGGTTGGATTACTTGAATTGGAACAATTCATTAAAATCCGTATTTTAGCCTAGTTGCGAGTAACAAACTTCAAACCATTTTCCAAACAAACGGATATGCGAGGAAGGCCAAGGTGATTCCGTCGGGCTGCCGAGTTCCCGCCAATGTAGCTTGACGGTTGGGTTAGGTGGTGATTGCTGGATTTGTGCTAACAGATGGGAGAGCAGCACCACATGTCAAGAGACTAATGGGTGCAGAGTTGAGCACAGAAAGTATATAAGCGTGACTGCGCCCTCATGCTGGATATAGAACATCATTTGGTGAGAAAAATCAAAACACTCAACTCTCTTCTCTCTCTCTCTATATCCCTGAGTGTGTGCTAACTTGACCGTCGGAGGGGTTTTCTGGCCACACACCGCCGGGTAGCTCACCGCCGTTGTGTTCGCAGGTCGATCGGACAGACGAGGAGCTTGGACGGAAGGTGTACGGGCATTACCAAATATTTGCTCCCCGTACAGTTGCCATGTTAGCATGCTTGCCATGAGACTAACTGCTTATGTGATTACTTGCCTGAATGCCTATGGGTGAAGGTTGGATTACTTGAATTGGAACAATTCATTAAAATCCGCATTTTAGCCTAGTTGCGAGTAACAAACTTCAAACCATTTTCCAAACAAACGGATATGTGATGCTTTGTTCCAAATTAACCAATCTAGTCTATACTTGTTTGTTGTGCGCATCACGTAGTAAAACTAGCTAATTAATCGGAATAAGAGCACATGTGTTTTCGAAAACAAGATATCATGCTTAGTACAGGCCAATCTTTGATCGGGCAAGCGGGGGTGTTCATTGCATGATCTTCCCCTCTCGTACCCAAGTTCCCGAGCCGAGGCAACTTTGGTGATGACAGACACGTGGCCTTAGGCATGAGTCAGGGTTTCCTAAATTCCTCCAAAATAAAATATTTAGGTGGCGACTCTGTATCTAGCAAAGCAGTCCATATTTGGCACTTCTTTATTAAAAATAAATTTTCCAAAATGATTTGCCGAATTTGGACTCTTTGGTGATTTTTCGGTCTCACATCGCACATTATGAGATTAGATTCAGAATCGTGACATTTGAGTCCGAACTGTGGTAAGCCCAATGAACAGAACGGAATCTTGCGCCATGTTTTTTCTGCGCGTAGAGCCCGGGATGTTCGGGCGCGTCCACAGTATTATAGAAGTACTGTGCAATTAAGGCCTCAGCCATTTCCTCCCAGCTTCATTTCACAGAGTCTTCCAGCTTTGTGTCCCAGATAGCCGCTATACCCGACAGGGTCCGGCCGAAAAGCGTCAACTTTTGAAGTCTAGTAAGACCCATCGGCCGCAGAATATCTGAGAATAACCACAGATGGGCCATGGGATCCCAGAGCCATCGAACCGGTCTATGTGTGGCATCTTGAATCTGTCTCGCAAAGTTACTGCAGAGTCAATGTCAGGGATTGAGTTCATGCCCTGTGCTTGTTTGAAAAGCTTTTCTAGCTTATTGACCTTCAGTGCAGTAGGGTCAACCTCGAATTCAAATGGCGCCTCAGTTTGGTACACTAGTGCCTTCGAGGCTTACAGTGCCATGGGGTCTACCGGGTTACCCAAATTCTCTTGGACATTGACAGTAACTCTGGGTGCTGGAATACCCACTGGAGGTGCATGGGAAGTAGAAGCTGCTGCTTGCTGTGGTTGCTGTTGCTGTAGCATATTTATCACTTCTACTTGGTGGGCTGTAACTTCAGCTTGGCGGACAACATCGTGCTGTATGGTTTCCACTATCTGTTGGAGATGACGGATCAAGTCCTTCATACTGGTTACAGGGTACTGAGTCATTTGAACAGGCGAGTAATCTTTGGTTGGCCTGGATATACTTGATGTAGAAGATTGGTCCTGACTAGATGTAGGTGATTGCTGGACTAGTGAATTATGCCTAACTCTCCTCCGTCTTGTAACCGGTGGGAGTGAAGCAAACACTGGTTGTCCCTTGACAAGATCCCCGGATCTGTAAAGTCTCCTTACACGGGTCCAGAGTGCTTGGAGGGGATCATAACTGTCCGAAGCAATTGTGCTAAACTACCGTGCAAAAAGAAATAAAGCAAAAGAAACCAAAAATCAAAAATCGCACATCACCTCAACTCAGATACAAACAACACACAGTTGTAATTATAAACTGTAGAACTACACTCAACATTGATTTCTGCCCCTGAATCTGATCCCCAAATCTGATACCCAAACTTGCCACTGATATGCACATTCCTATAGAGTTTCACTCTAAAAGCACATACCAGTTAAGTAAGAGCCAAAAACACCCCTATGATGGGGTAGGGTTACCCTATCCTAGTTTTGTCAGGAACTAGGGTTTGCGACTCAAGCAATGCGGTTTCACGTAATCCTGGATTCGGGTAAGCAACCTATCCTAGTTTGGAATAGTGTCTAAGACTTTCGATATGTAACTAGGCCAAATGGTCAAAAAGGGTACCTCAGCAAGATTACCTAACATAGCTCTCACACTTAACACCGAGAAGTGAAAGGAGGATCAAACGGTACAGCGATAGTCCTTATCCAAGGGTTGTATTCCCATCGCGGTAGAGCCGGTAACCGGTCAGCCTTTTGGCAAGCTTTTCCGAGCAAGCTTCCGGCAAACTGTTCAGGAATAGCAGATGGCAAACACAGTGACTTAGGCGCACCAATGCAAATACAAATGCAAATGCAAAGAAACACATAAGTGTAGATAAAATGTCATATCATGAATTCGAGTCAAGTTCTCTAAAAATCCCCAGCAGAGTCGCCAGAAACTATAGCTTGACTTTTCGTGCCCCTTTTCAGAAGTTTGAGTATAAGCCCTATAGTTCGGACTCCCGTAGTTTTGAATCTAATCTCACAAGTGCAATGTGAAATTGATAAACACCAAAGAGTTCAAATTCGGCAAATCTTTTGAAAATTTGATTTTAGGATAAAAAAATGCCAAAATTGAACTGCTTTGCTAGATACAGAGTCAACACCTAAATATTTTATTTTGGAGAAATTTAGGAAACCCATGACTTGTGCCGAAGGCCACGTGTCCATCATCACCAAAGTTGCCTCGGCTCGGGAACTTAGGTACGAGAGGGGAAGGTCATGAATTGAGCAACCCCGCTCGCCCGATCAAAGATCGGCCTCTACTTATCATGATATGATTCTTATTTACATTATGTGCTCTTGTTCCGGTTATTAAGCTAGCATTATTCTGTGATGCGCACAAGCAAGTACAGACTAATTTACCTGAATTGAAACAATTCAATTTCATGTTTGTTTTGTGAAAAGGGTTTGAGTTTGCCACCTCATGGGCTTAAAGTTTGCGAATTTGCCACTCAACAAAATGGGCATAAAGTTAGAATTTTCCACTAGACATAGTTGGCATAAAATGTACATTTGTTGAATCATTCCAATTCAAACAACAAGCCTTCATCCACAAGTGTTCAAGCAAATTATCAAGTAAGCATTTAACCTCATGGTAAGCATGCTAGTCATGGCGATCACTTACACTCATGCAAGTACGCTAAAGCATTAAAAACTCACCTAGTACTCCAAACCAAAAAAGAAACTAGTTAGAAAAATGCATGTTCCTAACTATGCCAAATGATTAATGCAACACACACGAAAATGCAACTAATTGGCTCGGCTACTAATATGGCATGTGATTCAATTTTGATAACATGCAGTTAAACATGTATTCAATGAAATATTGAGATGACAATGCAGTTGGAGTGATGTGCCGAGCCTCGGTGCATGCAAGACAAAATGAATGGATGCAAGTAGGAGGTATACTAATTGAAACATGTCCCTAAACTAACCATCAAAAGCAATTAAGTAAAAGGGAGAAAGACGTGGGGTTGGAAGATATATACACATTGTTACATTATGCTCTGACGAAGGAGAGTCTGAATGAATAAACTAGCTAACCGAGCTAAGCTAAGCTAATTATTACAACACAAATGAAATTAGCTAACTACCTAACTAATTATTACAACACTTGAAATAAATAATTAACTAACTAGCTAAACTAATTAATTAAGAAAACTAGGCTAAGCTGGTCAAATATTACAACATCAACTAATTAGCTATAACTAATTAGGCTAATTAAATATCACAACACAATTTATTCACAACTAATAATACTAATGAAATAATTAATTGCATTTGATAAGGACATAATGGAAGATGGATGAAGGTTGCATGCGCATCGCTTGACAGCTACTCTGTTTGCTCAAGCCATTTCTGTTTCACCTTCAGCCACTGTCTCTGTTTCTGCAAAATTGCAAAGCAGGCCACACACCAAGGACCAGCCGTGCATCACTAATGGTCGATCGAGACAGATAACCTGCTGTGCATCCATTTTGTGCAAAGCTCTGTTTCTGTGCTCTGAGGTAAAATCAATGCAGATAGAGCATTTTCAAGCTCTATTTGTCCTTTCTTTGTTCTCTGTCATGGGAAATCCTCGAGACTGGGTTGGAAATGATTCTAAAACCATCAATGAACAATATGATCGGTTGATGATCTCGGATGCAATTTTGGACAAAAGTTGATAAAAATGCAAAGAATAGGACCACCCTTCTCCTTTGTCATAGTATGAACTCAAAAAGAGAGGTTGTAATGCTTCAAGAATCATCAAAATGCTATGAATTAACATGTGACGACTCTTGACACAAGTAACTTGGCATAACGTCTGTCCAAGTTGAACCAATTTTAGGCCTTTTCTTTAAGTGTGTTGATTCAAGTTCTAAACCAATTTTATTATGCCTTGCCATTCTTTAGTCCATTTGTCTATGGTGATGTTTAAAGTCCTCTAAACAAGAAGTAATGTCAAACAAGACGTTCTTCTAAAGCATGAGAGAAAGGCCACACCATTGGCAATGAATCTTTGGAAAGATTAAGCCATTAAGTGGGAACCTTTCTTACATGATTCGAACAACCTCAATTGGTTAAAATCATTTTCAAGTATAAAAGAGATAAATGAAGGATTGATTATTAAACTTTGACTCCAAACTTGGAACTTAGACTCCAAACATGGAAATGAACAAAGAAGGCATAACAAGTAACAAGTATGCCAACTTATGAGATCACAAATGTACAAAACAAGGCATTACCCAATTGAAAAGGCGTAGACAACCTCAAAATAGCCCTTAATACATGGAAAATAGAGGTAGAACATGCATGAAAAGAGCTTGAAGAGCTAAACAATAAAGAAGAGAATTAAGGCTAGTAAGCAAGAAAAAGGAGGGATGGCTCGCCCCTCCACTTTTGAAGCTTTAAAACATGGGTTTTAACCTTTCTAAACCTCTGAAAATTAGTGTAAATATCAAAGGAAAAATAGTGGGAAAAGGGAGGTTTGAGTTATAAGTAAAGGTATAGAAAGAGTAAGCTCTCTCTACCCTTTGGGTAACTATTCAAACCCAACCCCAAACACTTCAACTAAGCTTAAAACGATTCAAAACAGCAAGAACTATGAAGTAAGTGAAAGAAAAGACAATAAGAGAGAAGAATACAAGCTTATACCTTTCAAAGGGTAAGCTTGTTGTTGATGATTCAAACTTGGCTTCAACTCACTCTCAAGCTTGAATTGTGCGTCTCCAATATCAACCAAGGCTCTAGGGTGATGATACAAGATTGTATATGGAGTATATAGATGGTATACACAAGCTAGGTTAGCTCAAAGCTTGCTTGCAATGGAAGAATGAGGAAACAAGAGCTCTCACGGTGTATATATCACTTCTAGATTTTTTTCAACCCTCAAAACAATCCCAGAGCTTTGTTTTTATAGAATTCGAGCTCAAAAGGTGATAAATATCTTCAAAAATGGACAGGTGAGGGCCTCTCGTCCACAACAATGTTTATTGCCATCGAGGGCCAGCTGACCATCACCGATGCACGGTTGGGCCTTGATGGCCGCCCCTATTTTTTTGGTTCAAACTCAGCTCAGGGTGGGAAAAGGTCCAAAAATAGAACTCACAGGTTCAAATAAGGTAAATTTTGAAGATTTGAGGTCATTTCAGGAGCCTGATTGAATCCGAATCGCTGCGAATTCACAATTCAACTTTCATCATTGAGTGTATTGAACCAAGCGTCTAAGCCTTACGGGCGGTCAAAAATGGTGTGTCTACACAAGCACACCCTCAAGAGCTTAAACAAGGCTCAAAGATACCTCAGCTCAAAGGTGGAGAGGTTTGGTTAAGAGAGTATAGGCAAAGGTGAAAAGTGTACAGGCAAAAGTTTAGAAATTTGCAAGAGAAAGATAGAGAAAAAATTTTGCTCCAAATTTTTTTTAACCTCTAAAGCAAGAGGGAAGGTCCTCTATATATAGAGAAATATGAACCTCCCTAAAAAACATCTAACCATACACGTGGAAGGAGATGGAAGATAACGAGATAACAACATATGAATGAGCAATGCCAAGCTTAAAACCAAAACAGGTTCCTTAAAACACAACCTGACCACACCAAAACACGAGATGAGGAAAGAAAACATAGCTCAAGGTTGTGCCTCGCGCGTCCTAAGAAACTGAGAGATGAAAACCGCTTGGGGTCGTGTTTTACACGTCCCGAGATAAAAATCGCTAAAGGTCGCGCTCCACGCATCCTAAGATACAAAGGAACGAAAACCACTTGGGGTCGCGTTTCACACATCCTGAGATACAAAGGAACGAAAACCACTCAAGGTCGTGTTTCACGGGTCCCGAGATAAAAGCCACTCAAGGTCGCATTTCATGCGTCCTGAGAAACAAGAAAAACCACTTGGGCTCGCGCTTCACGCATCTCACTTCACGCATCTCGAGATAAAACACGCCCAAGGCTGCGCTTCATGCGTCCTAAGAAACCAGAAAAACTGCTTAGGCTCGCGCTTCACATGTCCCGAGATAAGACATGCCTAGGGCCACACTTCATGTGTCCTGAGATAAAAAAGAAAGCCACTCGGGCTCGCACTTCACGCGTCCTGAGATAAAACACACCTAGGGTCGTGCTTCATGTGTCCTGAGATAAAAGACAAAGCCGCTCAGACTTGCGCTTCATGCGTCCTGAGATAAAAGAGAAAGCTGCTCGAGCTCACGCGTCATGTGTCCTGAGATAAAACAAAGAGGTGTACGATAGATGCACAAAGTGAATGTGTGCGATAGATGCACAAAGCGTATTCCATGCAAGATAGACAACCGACGTACGATGTTAATTTGAAGGCATGTTCTATGCAAGAAACAAAAGCATATTCTACGCAAAATTGTCAGCATGTTCTATGCATGAATCATAAATGATGCAAGACACGCGTGCAATATGCATATAGGTGAAATGCACAACCTATGCAATGGAAGTGAACAAAGAAGTAATTTGACAAAATGAATAAAACAATATTTAGTGGCAACTTCTGATTTACCTCTCAGAGGAATTGTAACATGTTCAAAAGGATACACCTAGATCATAGTAGCAAGTGAGACACGTTCGCACCGGAACGTAGCTGCAAGCTTTCAAAACAGATCCCTCCATACACCACTCGAGAAGAAGAAGCAAAGAACAGCACCAAGATCCACTTGAGAGCCACCGGCCACCTGTCGGCCACCAAGAGAAGCCGCCGACCTGCTGCCGGCCACTGATGGCAGATTCAAGGCAATTTAGAATTTTTGCTTCGGGTCTTTAAGTATAGAGCTCAAGGCTTCATTTCCTCACTACTCCAAGGCTGAAAACCCTCTCTCTCTCTCTAGACAATTTCTCTCTCTAGATCCGTGCTTTATACGCGTTTTCCAATACCCCACGCAAACTTTTTCCATGAAACCCTTTTAGTTCTCTACATTTTGAACCAATCAGATTTTGATTTCGTCGTTTTTTATCAGATTTTCACCACTTTAGGCTTGTTTCCCTAAAGTTTCTCTTAGGTTTCGTGAACTTTCCCGGGTTTTGATTTTCTCTCCCATTTTCCCTCTCCTAAGGTTTACCTTTTCCAAGTTTACCATCTTTTCTCCATTTTTCTTCACTTTTTACCTACTTTTCACCCATTTTCCAAATGGCAGACGATATTCCTCATGACGGAGGCCCTCCAGAGGTTCCACCTATGTTTCCATCCATTGCCGAAATAGAGGAGCCAGCCATTGCTGAGGCCAGCGAGGTGGCAAGGGCACTAAGGTGGACCTTGAGGCGGAGTTTGTGCCCGAGTTTTAGCCAGAGCCATTACCATTGAGAGTACGGCCTTTTGATTTGGCAAGATATCATCCCCGCACGCACACATTGCCGCCTGGAGCGGGAGGCTGCTTGGATCGATCCCTAAGCCTCCCACTCCCAACAGGTCGATCACTTTTTCACACAGACATGGGGGAGTAGGAGGCTGCTTGGATCGACATGTTGGTAGCGCGCCCACCTCTGTACCAATCATCCATGGTGAGATATAGTTGGTTCGTCGAGAAATTTCACTGAAGCGAGCCTGAGATGCTGGAGGAGATGGAGCAATATGCCCGGGGCTTCCTAATGTTTGTCCTCAGTACCACCTTGTTTTCGAATAGGTGGAACATCGTGGGTTTATATCCTTTGAGCGCCCTGGTGACCCTTTCTCAAGTATGCTTCTACCACTGGGGCGGAGTTGACCTGGCCACCCTTTACGTCTATATGAGCTCCACCTTCCGCTTGACGAGAGAGCGGATCGGAGGCTACTGACGACCCTAGGAGGTATGCATTTCAGTTCCCTTTTTGCACTTTACACTTTCTACTTCACATTTTCTGCTTTATATCTGTTCAACGCCTAGGATTTCTGCTTTGCATTTTCTGCATCTATTCATGCATTGTTGATCACATATCACTCCACTTTCCTTGCAGCTATGGGTTTACTCATATTTTCCAGTCGTTACTCCAGAGCCTATGGAGGAGCTCCCCCTTATGGTTCCCTACTCGAGACGTTATGACGGTAGGTATCAGCGCCAGAGTCACGAGACCTTTGCCTTCTTCTGCCAGTACTTTGATACTGTGACCGCCCACAAGGTAACCCGAAACACAATCATTTTTGCATTACAACTGCACTAATTCATGTTTTGGCAACTGACGACAACTAACAATCTGTACATCCCTATTTACAGATCACGTGGCAACCCTGGGCTATGATGCCGACTAGGGTGCGGGACCAGTACGTGGGAGCGTAGGGCACATCGTTGTTCCAAATTCTATTGGAGGGCTCAATCTGCCGAGCTTGGTTCTTGAGCGAGAGATTTGTTCGCCAGACTATGGGCTTGCCTGATTCAGTCGTTTCAATGCCACCTCCAGTGTCTTTGAGGATAACGGATAGCTTATCTGTTGATACAGTCACATAGTTCATGGTAGGCTTGGATGCTGATTTCTTCAGAAGAGAGGGCGATTACACGACCTTTATTCAGACCCACCTTATGCCTCCTCTGACAAGCACTCACAGAGGCGAGGGGGCAAGGGCTCCTGCGATAGGCAAGGCGACTCGAGTGACTAGGGCCCACACTAGAGGGGCTCCCCCTATTGAGCAGACTATTTGTTGGACAGAGCTTCCCACTACGCCCACATGCTGAAGGCCTACCAGGACTGCTTATTAGATTCCGATTGAGCTAGCAGAGGCTGGGCACGAGCTTGTCGGAGTTCGAGGCTTGTCCCAGGTATAGACCATACTTTAACATTTGCACTCTATATTTCCATTTCAGATATGTTTATTCTAGACATTGATCATCCAAATACATTTACAAGCATCTATAGAGTATACGGGGAGCCTCCTCGAGCTGGTGGCTTCCCTGATGGGCATGGTACAGAAGAGGGAGACTTTGCTTGGTCTCCACAGTATTTACGTAATTTCCTTTAGTTCAGCACTTCATGTTATCATCTTTCCACTGATACACTGGCATTTCAACTGTAATTATTCCCAAGCTGCACTGATATACTGCATTCGCACACTGTACTTATACTGTATCTGATTTTTGCATGCTATACTTGTATCTGATACACACATTGTAGATGATATGTTGACAACTATTTTTTTTTTTTAGGTTCCATCTGCACCGATGGCACCAGCGGCGGCAGCACCAGCACCGGCAACACCTCCTTCATCAGTAGGGAGGAGAGAGAGACAGGTCCCGACACATGGCCGAGATGTAAGCCATAGTCGAGGTAGAGATAGGGGCACCTGAGGCCAGAGCAGCCCTTCAAAGCCTATTTTGAGCGATGATGATGCTGAGACTAGTGACTCTGAGGAGGCAGTGAGTCGGCATTCTAAGTCATCCAAGAGCGAAGACGATGGTGCTAGCTCGGGGTCCGAGAGCAGAGGCGATGCCAAGGAGGACTCTGAGATAGAAAACGGAGATGATACTAGTTCTGGTTCAGAGTCTGATTCGGACAGTGGTGTCGATGGGGATAGTGCCCCCGAGTCCTCCCTTCCGAGGAAGAGGACGAAGAGGGCATCTCGGGCCTGAGGCTACAAGCACTGATTTGTTTGTACTTTTTTCTTAGTTTCTTTTTGTTTGGTAGCACTAGCACATGTATAACTTCAGATAGGTTTATTTTCTTTTGAAACTTGTACTCTCCTTTTGTAAAAGCCACGATCGAAATAAAACCTCATAGTTTTTTTGAAAAGCGTTGTTATTTTTACATCATGAGTACCACATTTGCATGAAATGGACATGGAATCGAATTTGCAAATGAAAACTGAACACTTGTATTGGCACGACATTCTTAATCGGGTAATGAGTCGACCAACAACCAAAATACAAAATACAACTCGATAAACAGAGCAAAAACAAGTCAAATACAAATAAACAAACTTGCTAAAACCAAAAAGACTCAAAACATGACCTTGAAAGACTCAAAGACTAAGACAAAACACATGCCCCAACACTACCCAGCACACAGGTGGACAGCAGGCCAGAAAAGAGATCTGCTGGCCAGAGATAGAGATTGCCGACCAACGAGGTGGCCTGCTGGCCACAAGAGATGGCCTGCCAGCCACCAGTGTGAGCAACCTCCAGATTATAGACAACTGTCTTCCACTCATAGCCTTATCTTTTACAAAAGGTTCAACCTCATGATTTCTCCTCCAGAACCTTATTTTAGTTGCAATTTCCTCCACAAATGGAGCTATTTTTTTTCAAAAAACTCACGGATTGGATAGTGGCTTTATACGACACGAAAAAGGTTAATTTTGGGGGTTTTAGAATAAATGCACTTTTTGCGTTAAGCCGCACTTCACTTTGTTTTCAGTTCCTTCATGCAGTGGCCTGATGCTGGGACCCAATTACACATGTCTTTCACTTCGGGGGTCAAGAAATATGCGCGACACTTGAAGAATTTCAAGCATTAATGAAATCCCGGCACGATCCCAAGCTTTAGGACGGATGTGTGGGCTTACTCTGCATGAGGCTCAGTCTTTGGCCCACAACGGAGAGCTAGACATACCTAGCATGATTCATCGATTTTCCGACATCGGTGACCGAGGCGACCTTCTCTGGCAGGGTTTTTGGCATCATGCCCTCTGCTTATGTATTCTTACACATTTCCTTCTTGCCCCTAGTTTTGGCGGATCAAGCATTCGGTTGATCGAAATGGCCCAAGGTTTAAAAGAAGGTAAGAGTTGTATTGGTTTAGCGCTGGCCGAGACCTTGATGAGCTTGGAAGCCTTTCATCGGCAAGTGACTACCAGATTCGCGGGGAGTCCACTACTTCTTTAGGTATTGTTTCCCAGCCTTTCTCATATGTGTTTCTCACATCACTCGGCACTCGTGCTCTATTTTTTTCTCAAAGCCTTTTTCTTACTTTTCTCTCAACATTCATCTCTCTATTCTTTAATCTCTCTTTTCTTTCATTCCTCCCCAGGTGTGGCTTATGGATAAGCTGAAGGTAGTGGACTCTTGCCCTAAGTACTCAACTCGAGTTTATTTCTTCCACCACAGAGTAGTGGATTTCCCCAACGAGGGAAGGTGGTGTAACTGGATGTGCAACAGGTATGTTGCTGACATAGTTTGGCATTACCCCTGGCTTAATTTGACCGAGATGAGTTACAGCATGGCTCGGTAACCTGGCATACAGTTGATCAGCCTCACGCACTGCGTGTTTTATTTTCCTTTCTGGTTTAGACATCAATTCGGGCATGATTAGACCTACCTAGAGGAAGGGGTAGAGTACCCTGTTTCATTCCCCATCTGTGGTTCACACTTAGCTAGGTACCTCACCGCTTGGAGGACGAGAGAGCTTCTGGCCCCTGCCCTCGTTTCAGTTATGCCCTTTCTGGCGAGTGTTTGGCTTGGCTCGAGGATGAGGCACAAACCGGGCCCACTTTGGCTTTAGAAGCTTCCACAAGCACGAGCAGAGGACACAGGAGCACCTGACTCAACTATGCCCTTAGTTTATCGCTTTGAACTTTCTTTTCAAGTTTTTTCATTGTAATAAAAGCAACTTTGATTTGTATCAGAGAGTTGGAGAACTTTATGTTGAAATCAATGAAATTAAAGTTGTAAGCACTGAAAATTTTTCTTTTAGTCCAAAAATGGTCTAAGTTGTAAAAGGTAAAATTTTGAATAAAATTAACTTTTATCAAAACTTTCCAAAACCATTTTCGAAAAAGATCACCGCCTGACATGCACGGAATTAATCCTCAAGATGTACAACCCTAAATCAAAAAATTAGAAATGCCCCTAATTGAACACCATTGTTTTGCATTGTAACCAGCTCTTTTTCCCAAAATGAAGATCACAACTGAACTCTCAGATAATGGAAAGATAAAGATGACCTGATCAAACACATGGACAGGATAGTTGAGTTGGAGGTGATTACCGCCGAACTTCAAAATGAAGTTGCCTAGGTATCGCAAAGATGGGAATCAGACCTGAAGTAGTTCGGTTCAGGTTCACTCGAGTATTAACTCTCTCTTTTTGCACTCTAACTTTTGCCAAAGTCTCCATTTAGGGTTTTCTACCTTGTGAGCTCAGCTTTTCTTTATTTCTAATTTTTCATGCTCTAACTTTTGCCTAGGTCACCCTTCTGAGTTTTCAGCCTACCGAGCCTCTCAGGGATAGTATTTCTTCAACTTGTCTATGTTGATCGGTTGTGAAAATTCCTGGCCATCTAAGTCCATGAGAATAGCAGCTCCACTCGACTAGATAGCTTTGATGATGTAAGGACCAGTCTAATTAGGTCTGAACTTGCCCCTAGAGTCATGAATGGGAGCTCGGTTGTCTTTCAGCACATATCTCCCTCTTTGAGATTCCGGGACTTGACTTTCTTGTTAAAAGCCCTGGCAATTCTGCGTCAGGATCCCTAAACGTGATACAATGCTTTAAGCCTTCTCTTATCAAACAACGTCAACTCCTCAAATCTACTCTATTGCCAATCCGCCTTTGCTATCTGACACTCAGCCATAACTCGCGGCGACAGGACTTCTATTTCAATTGGCAAAACGACTTCCATCCTGTAGACAAGAGAATAAGGAGTTGCCCGTGTAGACACCCGGATTGAAGTTCTATATCCCCAAAGTGCAAACGGCAATTTATCTGGCCAGTCCCTGTATAGTCTTGACCATCTTCTGCCAGATATTCTTGATGTTCTTGTTGGCAGCTTCAACAGCTCCATTAGTTTGCAGCCTATATGTAGATGACTTATGGAAAGCCACATTTTATTTCTCCAACAAGTCTATCACCTCTTTCTTGAAGTGGGAGCCATTATTTGATATGATCTCGTTTATTGTTTCTGATGAACTAGCCACATACGATGCTTTCAGCACTGCATAGGAGTGAGCTTCCACCTACTTTGTAAAGTAATCAATTGCCACCAAGATATATTCATGCCCATTCGACCCTTTTGGTGTGACTACACCGATAACGTCGATTCCCCAGATTAAGAAAGGCCATGGTGAATTCATGTTGTACAGTTTTGACGGCGGGATATTCATGTGATTAGCATGAATTTGGCATTTGTGGCATCACTGAACAAAACCAATACAATCCTTCTCCATGGTGGACCAGAAGTAACCTTGGCTGAGAATCTTCCAGGCTAGCATCACACCATGCGTATGCGCTCCGCACTCTCCTCCATGGATGGCCTCCATCAGGCACTTTGATTTCTCTTCTTCGACACACAACTTATGCATTCCCAAATGACCTTTCTTATATAGTTTACCTTCGTAGATGATAATTTGACGGCCGTTGGCCATATTCCCCTTTTGTCCTTGGCATTTGCCCCTAATGGATAGATATTCTTTTCCAAGAAGTTCCAAATGTCATAGTACCAAGGGTTTTTGTCTTGCGCTTCATCTATTGCTGCAATAACTTCATAAATCGGTGTGTATTTCTGCTCGATGATAATTGGACGCATCCGAACTCCAAATGGGATGTCTACCATAGAAGATGGAGTTGCTAAAGCATTAGCAAACTTGTTGTTCTCTCTTAGTAGATGTGTGAAAAGCTGAGCAAGAAGCCGAGTAGGAATTGGTTTACGACAGAAGGAGCCGAGTGAACAATCACATGGTGGATTAAAAATGGGCCCAACCTTGAGGCCCAAAAGCGAATATAAATAAAGGAACTTCAGCCAAAGAAAGGTGTGTGAGAGATAGCCCCAAGAAACTTAAGACATAAGCAAACGTGAGAAATATACTGACTTGTCCGTCGGAGTGCTAATTTCGGCACCCCTGATCGGAGTGTTAATCTATTTTCATGTGGCAATCAGAGGATCAGGAACGTCCTTTAGGATCCAAGAGTGTTTGTAAACCACATTACCACAGTTGGCGCCGTCTGTGGGAATACTCAAATACAACCATGGCAGGCGTAACGGAAGATCCTCCGATAGTCGCTAACGAAACTACACCAAGAGACGACCTCACACCAAGAAACATGTTGGGACCGTAGAATATCGCCACGTGACGTGCCTTGAACTTTGACTCAGTAGCTCAGACATCACCCTCAACTTCGATGCATGAGACAATGCAGACGATTATGGATTAGGCAAAGCAAAGTGAACAGCGACTGGAGAACATACTGGCTAAGAATGAGCGCCTGTGCTAGGATTTAGCCTTGGAGGTGGCGAAATCCCAACAAGCCGCATGCCAAGACCGGGGTCGACCTTCGGGAAAGAAGGATGGTCGCCGACATCGACTTTAGAATCGTAATAGTGATAGTGGTTCAGACTTACCATCCCACATTGATGTATCCAGCTCGTCTGAGGGAAGTCCATATATACGACATAGAAGAAGGAAAAGCGATTCGGATGAGGAAGATAAACACGACCCATTCGTGCGACGAATTGCCAGGACTGTGCTACCCAAGAAGTTCAAAGCATCATTGTTCAACCTCTATGACGGAAAATCAGACCCCACTTATCACATTCGTCATTACAAGCAAGCGATGACGCTCCATGCTGACGACGAAGCCCTCATGTGTTGGATATTTTCAAGCAGTCTAGGACCACTGGCCATGAGGTGGTACTATAAATTGGAGCTGACATCAATTAAGAGCTTCCACCAACTCCAAAAGTCATTTACAGAAAGATTCATCACCAATGAGGTCCAGCTGAAGCAAGCCGACTCTCTCTGGGCCATGCAAATTAAATCGGAAGAAACTTTTCGTGAATACTCGGCCCGCTATTGGGAATGCTTTAATCTGGTTGATGATGCTTGCAATGATTCCATGGCCGTCACCGCCTTTAAGATGGAATTGCTTCCCGACAGCCCCTCCGCAGTTCATTGACCAGGCGTCTCCCCAAAACCGTCTGGGCATTAATGAAGAAGGTTGAAGAATACTACAAAGTGGAAGATGCTGCCCTTCAAGTCAAAGCCGGACGTAAAGCCGTTAAGACAGACATGTCGGGAGTTGTTCAGCCAATTAACTCTATGCCTCCAAGAAGCCCTGAACTGCGTAATCGACCCAAACGAGACAAAAGGCATGATTCGCGCCGATCAACCGACCAATGTTCACAACGAGCTAATGAACAATACCAAGTGGATAACAGGTGCACATGGCATCCAGGCAAGAAATATACGGAGCTAGTAGAGCCAATCAATAAGATCTTGTCGAAAAAATAACAACTTTCGTTCTTCAAGTGGCCGCCCAAGATGATGGGACCCCCCATACGAGAAAAGAAGATAAACAATGCGAGTATCATAAAGACCATGGTCACGACACCGACAGTTGTTTTTCTTTAAGAGATCACCTGGAAGAATTGGTGCAAGATGGTCGTCTTACGCAATACGTCCGAAAGAACAATTCAACAAATACAGTAGCTCTACGGCCGGAGTCACCCCCTCTTGGTGTAATCCATATGATATACATCTTGCTGGCACCACCTGAGGTGCACATAATCCAGTTGTCGTCTAGCACACATAGCTCCATGACGCCAACGAAACGGCCACACAACAGTGGAAGGATTAGTTTCGATGACAGTGATTTAGTTGGAGTGACCCACCCCCACACTGATCCCCTGGTCATCGAGCTATGTGTAAATAGATTCACCATCGAGCGTGTCCTCGCTGACCAGGGCAGCACTTCGGAGATAATGTATTACAAAACTTTTTTCAAACTTGGTTTTACCGATTCGGACCTATCTCCGGCTGATTATCCATTATTCGGCTTCAATGCTAACCCAGAGTATCCTTTGGGCAAGATAACACTACCTATACAGGCCGGAACTAGATCAATAGACATAGAGTTTCTGGTTGTTAAGCTCCCTTCGCCGTATAATCTAATCATGGGCAGAACTTGGTTACATACGATGCAAGCCATACCAAGCACCTACCACCAACTACTCCGTTTTCCGACTGAATACGGTATTGAACAAATTCACGGCTCTCAGAAGTCGGCGCAAGCATGCTATCTTCTAGCTATAAAAAGACCAAGGGAAATGGAAGTGCATTCAATTGAGGTGCCGGATAGGGAGAGTCTCGAAGACATTGGGAGGATCCCAAGTGAAAAAGCAACCAAAGCCCTGCATCGGGTCGAAATTGACAGAAATCCTGACAAGTCCTTCATGATCGGCGCTTCCTTGGATAACGTCGAAAGACAGGAATTGGTAGCCTTCTTACTTGGCAATATTGATGTGTTTGCGTGGTCTCCACACGAGATGCCAGGAGTAGATCCATCAGTGGCCCAACACCGCTTGAACGTTGATCTGAAATGTAAGCCAATTGTTCAAAGAAGCCGGTGGTCCATCGCGGAGCATACTTCAGCCGTCGTTGGAGAGGTGGATAGGTTACTTGACGCCGGGGCGGTTCGCAAAGTAACTTATCCTACATGGTTGTCCAATATTGTGGTCGTAAAGAAGAAGAATCGCTCTTGGCACGTCTGTGTGGATTTTACGGACTTGAACAAAGCTTGTCCAAGGACTGTTTTCCCCTACCCAGAATAGACCAACTCGTAGACGCAACGGCACATCATCAACGAATGAGCTTTTTAGATGCCTACAGAGGCTATCATCAAATTGCCATGCATCCGAAAGATAAAAAAAAAACCACATTCCTCACCCCAAGAGGAACCTATTACTACAAGGTCATGCCTTTTGGCCTGAAGAATGCGTGGGCAACTTATCAAAGACTAGTGACTTCCATGTTCAAGGAATAGCTCGGCCGTACCATAGAAGTATACATCGATGATATGGTGGTCAAATCAAAGGAAAAACACTCCTATCTAGTAGATTTATCAAAGACATTCGGTATTCTTCAAAGTACAAGATGAAATTGAACACTTCTAAGTGTGCATTCGACATTGGCTTCGGCAAATTCCTTGGTTACATCATTAACCACTGCAGAATCGAAGCCAATCCATGGCAGATCACTGCAATTCTAGAGCTTGGATCCCCTCGGTCAGTCAAAGAGGTTCAAAAGCTAATGTGGATGGCCGCCGCGCTCAATAGATTTATCAGCCATTCCACAAATCCCTGCCGACAATTCTTCTACGTGCTTCGGCAAGGTAGAGCATTTGATTGGACTCCCGAGTGTCAGGCTGCCTTGGACGGCCTGAAATCTTACCTCCGATCAGTTTCACTCTTGGCAACACCGGCAGTATCCGACCGGTCGGTGAACGCCGTATTGTTAAAGGAAGAACTAGGGAAATAACGACCAGTTTCCTATGTGAGCAAAGCTATGGCTGACGCCGAGACACATTACCTTCCACTAGAAAAGCTTATCCTTGCTCTCGTCATGACTGCAAGAAAACTGATGCACTATCTTCAAGGGCATACCATTGGGTTGCCAATGGAATATCCCCTTCAGTCAGCGCTCCGTAACACGGAGACGTCTGGGCGCATCTCAAAATGGGCTCTTGACCTCAGCCAATATGATATCCAGTTTCTACCCAAAACTTCCATCAATGGAAAAGTGCTCACCGACTTTGTTGCCGAGTTCACAGGATCCATGGCCGACTTTTGGTCTGATCAAGTGCAAACTAAGCTCGACTGGAGAATATATGTTGGCGACATTTGGCAGATGTGTTATGATGGGTCATCCAACTAGCGTGACAGTGGGGCTGGCATAGTAATCATGACCCCTGAAGGGGCAATAATCGAACAGGCCATCAAATTGGGATTCAACGCATCAAACAATGAGGCCGAATGTAAAGCACTGTTAATCAGCTTGCGAAATACACTTCACCTCAGTGCGCGGCGTCTGCTTGTTTTCTGTAACTCAAAGCTAGTAATCAACTAATTAAAAAGGGAATATACAGCCAAAAATGACCGCATGACAGCCTATATGAAAATGACTAATTCTTTGCTCGCGAAATTTGATCACCATGAACTTAATCAAATAACCCGGGATCAAAACATGCATGCAGACGCCCTGGCTTGCTTAGCCTCTACTATCAACTCAAAAATTAAGCGGACAATTGAAGTAGGGTTTGTTCCTGAGCCGAGCATTGCCTCTTCAGAACCAGTACAGGTCAACGTTATCAAACCTGGTCTGAGTTGGATGGACCCTATCGCCGCATTTCTATCTTCAGAACAGCTCCCGATAGATAAGAAAGAAGCACACAAACTTTGAAACAAAGCCCTACGATACTATTTGGATCTACAGGGGAAGCTCTACAAAAAATCTCTCTCCGGGTCATACTTAGAGTGTGTTCACCCGAATAAAATCGATGAACTTTTATCTGAAATACATGATGGTAGTTGTGGAGCCCATTTTGTCGGACGTTCTCTAGCTCACAGCGCCGTATCGTAGAGGTACTATTGGCCGACTGTAGACACCCCGTTTTTGACCGTCCTCAAGACTTGGATATGCTTGCAGGTACGTCCAGGGACTAGTTCGATTCCTCATCGAGTACTCGAATTTCGCGGTGAACGGTCACAGGTTTGAGCTTTCCAAACCCTGTATCCTTTCTGCCCTTTTTTGGGACCATGTGTGGGTCCTTTCAGCATGCTTATCATGATGCACTGCCGGCTATTGTTCGGCACTGTCGGCCATGCATTTATCCCTGCCTGCCATTGATGAAGCTTGTCGGCCATCAATGAGGCACTGTCGAGCCACCACTAATAGCCGGTAGAACACCTTGTCTCAGCAGATTTTGTGCTAGATCTTTTGAGCCAGCTGGTTTTCACTAATCCCTCCTCCATAAACGTGTATAGAGGGATGAAGCCCATTTCAAGCTTGTTTAACATGCTTTGCATTGCATGCCTCTATATAAGGGAAGGCTCATTACCCTTTGCAGAGGTTCAGCATTTTGAGAGACAATATATCTCTCTCTCTATATATTTCTTACTCTCTATCTCTATATTGAGATAGTTTGTGCCTTAAAGTGTATTTTCTCCTCACTTTTGCACTACAACACCTAGTAACACACCACCATCTTTAAGTTGAGGTTCCTGGGAGTGTTATTTGAGTTCTGGAAGTTGGTTTTTGCCTCAGAAGTTGCTGATTTCGAAGTTGTGCTTCAAGGGTGAGTATATTCCCCTTTTAAGCCTTTGTTTGTATACCATATTGGCCATCCTTGCATATGGTTTTAGGCTTTGCTTGCAACTAAAAAAAGTTCTGTATTTTAATGCTTATGATGGTTGTTTAAGGCCTCTTTGGTGTTGAGGGTGTTCTACCGTCTTGTGTATCTTGTTTCGCCTTGTCTTGAGCCATCTCTTAAGGCCCTTGAGGCAATCTTTATTTGGCCTTCTAACCACCGAAACCCGGTGGATTTTCGGTCGTAGAAATGTGGTTTTGAGGCCTCAAATGAGAGGGGGTGGTCCCCTCTCTTCTTGTCTTGTTTGTTTGTGTTATTGGCCTATCAAATGAGCATGTATTTCTATCCTCTTGAGGCTTAGTGTGAACATGTTTTTTGTGAGTTTTTAGGTCTGATATAACTCTGTTCATGGCTGGTTTGGTCATCTCATGTATGCTTTTTACACTTGTAGTGTAAATTTGCCATTTAGCCTTGTGTGTTCAATGCCATGATCCACCATGCTAGCCTATTTTGATTCTATCTCAGCATGTGTTTCAATGTTATTTTGGCATGATACAGCTCTGTTTTTGGTGGGTTAGAGCATCCCTCATTTTCTTCTTACACTTGTAGTGTAAACCTCGCTCACTAGCCTAGTATACTTGGTGTTTTGGCCCATTATTCTAGCAAGTTTTCACTCAGGTTTTAACATGTTTTAGCTCTATTTTGAGGCTTCTTGGTAGAACTATGCTTGTCATGCATGCTTGTAGTGTAATAGCTTTAACTAGCTTTGAATTTGAGGTATCTTGCATGCTTGATTTGAGGTATTTGCATGCTTTGGCATCATTTGGAATGATATTTCAGAGCATATAGTGTTGTTACACTTCCATGTTTTTCACTCTTTAAGTGCTCTTGAGAGTTGTACCCTTATGCCTTATTTGTGAGCCATTACATGAGTCTCATTTTCTTGCCTTTCAAGCCATCATCTCAGTCCATTTTGGCTACTGTTTTGGCCTGCATAGGGTCTATTTGGGGCTGGTTTGTCCATTTGAGCATTGTCTTGCATGCCTCTAGTGTAATACACTTCACTAGCTTTGATGCTTAAGCCTTGCAACATGCATTACATAGGCTTTTTGCATGATTTTAAGTCATTTAGCATGACATTTAAGTGCTGGAACATGTGCCATTGTACTCCATGTTTCACTCTTTCAATGCCTTGGGAGAGTTGTGTCATGTGCCTTAATCTTGCACTAACATGTATGCATGTTTGTCTAGACCTTTGAGTCTCCATTTCAGCATGTTTGGTCACTATTTTGGGTATGATGTAACTCTGTTTTGAGCTGGTCTGGATGTTTGAGCATTGTGATGCATGCTTATAGTGTCATCTTCTTCACTAGCTTTGGTGTTCTTGGCCCCTTAACATGTTGTGCATGAGTGTTTGCATGATAGAGTCTTGCATGCCATCTTAACATGTCAAGATTAGCATGAGAGTTTCGCATGTCATGTTGTTTGTGTGCATTGCATTGTGTTTAACCCAGTGTTGTGTTTGAACACAAGGTCGATTAGCTCATTTCATACTTGAAGTGATGAAATGAGCCAATCACCCTTGGTCTACATTGCCTTTGATTTCTCATGATAAGGAGATGGTCTAAGTGTTTTGTTTGTCATGCATTTATTGAATTTGCACATGTTGGATCTTTGGCCGTCATGCATCGAGATGCATGATTGATGGTCTTGGATCTAATGATCCCCCCTCCATTGATGTTTTGAAGTGATATGGAGTGGCATAGTGCGTACATACCCTTGAGAGACCTTTCATTTTCTCTATTTTGTGCTCTGCTGTAGCTTGGTGTCACAGCACACCAGTGGCCGGCACCCTCTTATTGTTGGTCGGCAACTCTTCATTTGTGGCCGGCAGTGTACACTCTTGGTCGGCAGGGGGGTCGGCAGTAGCTCTTCATGGCCAGCAGGCCACTGGTGCACTCTTCAGCACTGTTTTGGTAAGATCCAGCAGCTAGTTCTCAAGGACGCTCTGCACACAGAGCCTCATGAGAGCAACCAGAGAGCTTTCCGGGACAGGAATCAAGCATGCATCTTCAACTTCTTCAAGGCAGAGCTGAGGCAGCCTAGTTCACATACTTTAACGCTTAGCATGAATGTGTAATTTAATTAATTCATTTGTTAATTAGTTAAAGTTCTGTAATAATTAGCTTAGTATTTGCTAGTTATTCAATTTGGTTTGTAATAATTAGTCTAATTAGCTTAATTAGATTAGTTGAATAGCTTAGCTTAGAATGGCCTAGCTTTTATTCAGACCCTCCGTCGAGAGGGCGAATTTTGTAATAAGTGTGCGTGAGTGTGTGAATGTCTTCCAACCCCACGTGTTTCTCCCTTTTATTAACCCGCTTTCAACGGTTAGATTAGGACATATTTCAATTAGCATACCTTATGCTTTGCATGCGTGCATCATTCATTCGTATTTCATGCATCGAGCTCGGCGCATCATTCAAACTGCATCGTATTTCGATACCTATTTGAATACATGTTATCAAGTTGCATTCACAAGACATCTTAGAATAGCTGAGCCTATTTTAGTTGCATTTTGCATGTGTTGCATTAGTCATTTTGTATAATTAGGATCATGCATTGATTTCTAATTGGTTTTTGTTTTGGCTCGGATTACTAGGTGAGCTTTTACGCTTTAGCATCCTTGCATGTGTGTAAGTGACTGCCATGATAGCATTCTTGCCATGAGGCTAAGTGCTTAATTGATTAACTGCATGAATGCTTGTGGATGAAGGCTTCATTACTTGAATTGGAACAATTCATCAAAATACGCGTTTTAAGCCCACTTAAAGTGGCAAATCATGTTGTTTTCTAAGCCCACTTGAGGGTGGCATATCTGCGTCTTAGCCTACTTGCGAGTAGCACTTTCAAACCATTTTCGAAAAAACAAACATGAGATGTTTTGTTCCAATTTGAGTGATTTAGTCTATACTTGTATGCTGTGCGCATCACAAAGTAATTCTAGATTAATAATCAGAATAAGAACACATGTGTTTTCAAAAACAGCATATCATGTTAGTAGAGGCCGATCTTTGATCGGGCGAGCGAGGGTGCTCATTTCAGGACCTTCCCCTCTCGTACCCAAGTTCCCGAGCTGAGCCAACTTTGGTGATGACAGACACGTGGCCTTAGGCACAAGTCAGGGTTTCCTAAATTTCCCAAAATAAAATATTTAGGTTGTTTGGCGCTTTTTGATTAAAATCGATTTTCCAAAACGATTTGCCGGATTTGGACTATTTGGTGATTTATCAGTCTTATATTACACTTTGTGAGATTAGATTCAAAACCGTGACAAGACTTCGAACTGTAGTAGCTAGAACCACAATTCATGCCCTCGCGCGAGGAGCGGAGTTCAGGCGGTCTACAGTTTTTGGCGACTCTGCTAGAGATTTAGAGAACTTGACTCGAACACTATGATATGTTGTTTTGTTTACACTTATGTGTTTCTTTGCATTGAATTTGCATCGGTGCACTTAATTCATAGTGTTTGCCATCTGTTATTCCTGAACGGTTTGCCGGAGGCTTGCTTGGAAAAGCGTGCCATAAGGCTGACCGGTTACGAGCCCTTCTACGATGGCAACACAAACCTCAGTTGTTGCCGAGGCACCTTTTTTGACCATTCAACCTAGTTGCATATCGGAAGCCATAGTGACGATTCCAAACTAGGACAGGTTGTTTACCTGATTATAGGTTGTTTGAAACCGCTACGTGCGTAGTGAAACCCTAGCTCCTGACAAAATAGGACTGGGAAACCCTACCCCTTGTAGACACCCCATTTTTGACCGACCTTAAGACTCAGACGTCACCGATTGAGCGCTTGGTGATGTTGCATAATGTGCTTGTTCAGAAGTTTCAGAGTCACGGCCGTGAGCCCTACCTCCGGACTTCCGAACCCTCTTTTGTACTTTGCCTCGGTTTGCGAACCAGGCTTGGTTTTCTTTGTTTCTTTTCCTGAGGGAAGAGAGAGGTCCCGTAGACCATCTCACAGTGGCCGTAGGCTACATTTGGTGGCCGTAGGCCATTTTTCCCATTTCGGAGTCCGGTTTCCGGTTTTCGGAGCCGTCAGGCCGTGTGCCTCGGTTCGGGACCGCTTAACCATCTCCTATTGCTCCGGTTTTTGGCATACTTCCTATTTTCTCCCTTTTGAGGGACACTGGGGTCTGAGAAACCCACTTCGTGGCCGAATGCCACTTTCGGTGCTTAACAGCCCATTTTCGGGACCCCGAACTGCGCGTTTTGGCTCCCAAACATTCGTTTTGCAACGGTTTTTGTTCATTTTTGACAGGTACCTCTGTTTTATCACCGAGGAGGTCACTGAAGGGTGGGAGGCCAGCAATTGTTGCAGCAACCAGTTATACATCCTCCGACCCCCTTCGGCGCCCGTTTTTCACACTTCCGGGCTAATGTTGAACACCTTGGGCCCATTTTCTCGAACTTTGAACCACATATTTGTGATGTAGACACATGAGAGGACCCTAAAAGTTGGTGGCCGACCAGTAATTCCACCTGACCCTTTTGAACCCCTCTTTCTGAGCTAATGTTGAACCCCTTGGACCCACTTTCTTGGACTTTCAACCACAGGGCTGTGATGTACATACATAGGAGGACACCATCAGTTGGTGGCCGGCCAGAAAATCTGTTTGGGCCAGAAAATCTGTTTGACCCTTTTGACCCCTAGCCGGCCGGCTAGGGGGTGTGGCCGGCCGGCCACCTGCAGCAAAAGTACCAGGCCGGCCGAGCTCCTTGCACTGTTCCCTTTACAACTATGGAGCTTTATCCCCCAGAAAAGATCTTTATCCGGGGGATATTTTGTGGGGGAAAGTTACTCTCCTTTTCCCCCACCTTTACACCCCCTTTTTGGCCTTTATAACAAGCAAGCTATATCACATGTTGGGGTTAGAAAACTTCACCTTCAAGCTTCCATACACAACTCCATCTCTATACCTCTCATTTCCTTGAAAATCTCTGTCCCTAAGCACCATTTCTTCTACACCACCAAGCTCTACCATTACCACTTCATTTCCAGAAACAATGAAGGTTTCTCAAAGGCAAAAGGAGCTGCAAATTGATCCAAGAAGCAACAAAAGTCTTAGTCTTCAAGGGTGAGTAACATTTCTCCTCTTTGACCCTTTTTCTTGATCCATTTGTAAGCCCCACTTGCTTTTTGTTTCAAGCTCCGGCCCTAACTGAAAGGGGCCCTCTTTTGAGCTCATCTTCACTTTTCATTAAGGGCTCAACCCTGTTTGAGCCCTCCATGATACACTTGCTTCATTGATCCTCTTATATGTCATAATCTTGCATGCTATTTTTGGCCCAAGATTAATCTGTTTTTGAGCATGTTGTAAACTTATATTAGGCTTATTTTGAGCCTCTCTTCAACATTGAAGAAGGGCTCAACACCATTTGGGACTTCCACGTTATACTTACCTTTATACTCCTCTTTTGGTCCCATTTTTGCATGCAATGGCAGCCTACCATGCTTTTGTTTTTGGCCATTTTACAGTTCTGAAAAAGTGTTTATTTTGGTCCATTATTCATGTTTTATTTAGGTCATTTCATGGTTTGGGACCTCCTTATGCCACTTCATGTTATATCTCTCTTTTATTCCCCATTCTTGCATGTTTAGTTAGCCTATCATGTTTTTGTTTTTGGCCATTTTACAGTTCTGGAAATAGTCCTATTTTGGCCCATTCTACATGTTTTATTAAGGGTCTTCGGCTGTTTGGTGAATATTTTGCATACTTCATGTTATAGCCAATTTTGAGTCTCATTTTGCATCACATTTCTATCATGTTTGTATACTGATTTTGAGGCTGCCATATACTGTAAATATTCATATTTTTGGTCCCTCTTCAGTGTTGTAGAATGGAATTTTTCAGTTTGAATTTTTCTTATATCACTTGCTTCATTACCCCTCTCTTGGCCCCTATTCTTGCATGCCATTTTTGCCATACCCATGCTTGCTGTTTGGCCATGTTTATAACTATGAAAGTGACTTTTTTGGGACTGCCTAGCTTCTATGTTTGCATTGCATATCCATATTGTGCATGTTTGGCATAGCTATAGGCCATTTCGGGTGCCTAAATTCGCGTTTCGGGACAATTCCTTGCATTTCATGTCATTTCGCCTCATTTCGGGACTGTTTTCCCCCATATTTTAGTGCTGAAATTATGCCTAAGATTACTATGTGATGCGCACAGCATATAAGTATAGACTGGATCGCCCTGAATTGGAACAAAACATTTCGTTTTTGCTTTTTGAAAATGGTTTGCTACCCGCAGGTAGGCTTGAAACATTTGATGATTTATTCCAATTCAGATAACCCGACTTCACCCACAGGGTATCAGGCAGTTATATTATATTAAGCAATAGCCTCTGGTAAGCATACTATTCAGGCATTCACTCACACGGCATGCAAGGATGCTAAAGATAAAGCTTACCGAGTACTCCAAGCCAAAAATAGAAACTTCATTAGAAATCATGCATGATTCCTAATTATACAGAAATGCCTAATGCAACACATGCAAAGATGCAACTATAGCAGGCTCGGCTATTCTAAACATGGCATATGGAATGCTACAACAAACATGTATTCAATTTGGAATTGAAAGTACAATGCAGTTAGTATGATGCGCCGAGCCCGGTGCGTGCGAATTGATGAATGAATGCAACATGTTCATACTGTATGCTAATTTAAATATGCCCTAATCTAACCATCTAAGCAGATAAATAAAAGGAGAAAGACGTGGGTTGGAAAACATACAACACACACACGCACACTTATTACAGTTGTGCCCTCACTCGAAGGGTCCGAGTAAATATACAAATCCGAATATACAGTCCGAATGAAAGAATATTACAGTCCAAAATATACAAAATCCTAATTAATTAACAAATTAACTAAAAAAATAAATAAAACTGGCATGCAAGCCAGGGACTGCCTTGCTTCTGATGGATGATGCATGTCCGGGCTGCCTTGCGCGGAAATCCACCGGAATGCCCCAATTAGCCTCTGTTTACACCTGTTCTTGAAAAGTGTGCCAAGTCCCGGAAAGTGCTGATTCTTTATTTTGCTGGCAACAGAGAGCAGGAAAGGGGCATAGCAATGTATTTGCACAGATATATGCATGTCTCGATCCTCGTGCCACCAATCACGCATACCGAGGCATGATGGTCGAGGAGTCGAAATGCACAACTCAATATAGATGAATGCACATGAAACTACAGCTAAAGCCTAACTCCATCATGGATAATCCGGAGTGTCGGTGACTGGGGAATTGAGACACATTCGTCACTCGGAGTACGAAATGTACCTCGTTTCCCGCGCCCGGGCTAACTCCTATTCCGGACACGATGCAATATGCACGACATGCATGAAATGCAACTAAGATACAATCCTAACATACACAATGCTATGAAAATGAAGATGCTCGAAATGCGTGCACACGGGCACGCAAACCGAGGCGACGTATATGCAATGCAAGTGTCTAAAATGGCGTGGAAAAGGTAACATGGACTTATACTAACATGAGAGAGCCTCAGCCCCACTCACATAAGAAGCCGGTTGATGAAATAAAGTGCCTCGAAATGTGTGCACACGGGCACGCAAACCGAGGCGATGACATACGCAATGCAAATGACATAAACATGATATGGCTTATATCAACATGAGTGAGCCTCAGCACACTCACATAGGATGCCGCGGATGAAAATGAGGTGCCTCGAAATGCGTGCGCACGGCACGCAAACGAGGCATGACAGAATGCGATGCAATGACATAAAACATGATATGGGCTTATACCAACATGAGTGAGCCTCAGCCACACTCACATAGGATGCGGCGGATGAAAAATGAGGTGCCTCGAAATGCGTGCGCACGGGCACGCAAACGAGGCAATGACAGAATGTGATGCAATGACATGAAAACATGATATGGCTTATACCAACAAAAGTGAGCCTCAGCCACAACTCACATAGGATGCGGCGGATAAAAATGAGGTGCCCGAAATGCGTGCGCACGGGCACGCAAACTGAGGCGATGAAGAATGCGATGCAATGACAGGAAATGGATAGCAATCATTTAATGAATT
>NW_021026863.1:494200-531423 GCF_004153795.1 Camellia sinensis
CCCATTTTAAAAAATATTTAGGTGGCGACTCTGTATCTGGCAAAGCAGTCCATGTTTGGCACTACTTTTTCAAAAATCTGTTTCTCAAAACGATTTGCCAGATTTGGACTCTTTGGTTCAGATTAAGAACCGTAACACAAATCGAGTCCGAACTGTAGCACGAGGCCCCTCCCCGGGCGCTGTTACACTGAGCCGAGGCAACTTTGGTGATGACGGACACGTGGCCTTAGGCACGAGTCAGGGTTTCCTAAATTTCCCAAAAATAAAATATTTAGGTGGCGACTCTGTATCTGGCAAAGCAGTCCATGTTTGGCACTTCTTTCAAAAATCAGTTTTCTCAAAAATGATTTGCCGGATTTGGACTCTTTGGTTCAGACTTAGAACCGTGACAGCGAAAGTCGAGTCCGAGCTGTAGCGAGGTCCCCCGCGGGCTTGTTACACCCCTCCATAGGGGTGTTTTGGCTCTCACTTGCTTGCTATGTGCTTTTACAGTGTGTCTCTACAGGCTGTATGTATCAGTTTACAAGTCTGGGTATGAGGCCCGCGGGCATCAGTATTTAGGGGAATCAGTTTTACCTGAGAGTATCAGTTTACAAGCAGAATTTTGTGGCAAAATTCAGTAGAGAACACAGTCATTTAGCTACGCTCATATCTGTTTTGGCGAAATCAAGCTGAGGTGCTGTCTGTTTTCTCTTTTGTTAGGTAGTCCTGGAACTATAGCTTCAGAAGGCTCTAATATCCCTCGGGTGTATCGGACTTGTGTTGATAGACTTTGTCAAGTCAGAGATTCAATTCAAGGGCAACCAGTGTTCCTTCGCTAAGGCAAGGCAAAGAAAGGCCAGTCAGGGCTCACCAGTTCATCTGATCCGACAGTCACCAGTCGCCTCGCCTGTGTTCAAACTCAGCAAAGCGTGACGGCACAGAGTTCGGAAGAAGTTGTGGCCATGGTAGCAGCATTAAACCAGGGAATCACCATGCAGGGTGAGACTGATGCTGAAATGCAACGCCCATCTGGGGCACCCACCCCACATCTAGTCTTGGAACCCCAATCGTCTCAAACCTGTGAACCCATTACTTCTGAGCTAATGAGAATGATTGAAGATCTTCAGAGAACAGTGGCAGATTTAGCTTTTGGAGTTTTGGCTCCATCATCAACTACATCGCCTACCGGGGATTTCACGCCAAAAGGCTCCCTAATCTTGGGACGGGTTGCATTGAAAGAAGGCCAATCTCTTGGCAAAGTAGAGGCCAGTGATAAGAACAAGGTAGGGGCAGGCATTGGTCCCCATGAACACCTTCAGTGGGTTGTTGAGGCTGTGAAAGCCAAAGGGCTAAACAAACAGCAAGTGATTGTAGTTGTTGTAAAGATTGTGGATGACACTTTTTCCATTCAGAATGAGAGTAGTTTGAATCGAGGGGTAAGCCGGGAGAAGGGCCGTCGTACCAGGAACGTTCCTTTCAGCTCTAATCTTGCACTCGGAAGAGATCAGCAGACCCAGTCAGCGTCTACTAATCCCTTTGTCGGTGCATCCAGCAAAAATTTACAAACCTCGAAGTACCAACCCCGAGGACGGAGGGTCTTCCATGCCCTCTGCATGCCTTTGTCCAAAGCTTTCCAAATCCTCATTGGACAAGGCCATCTCAAACCCCTTGAGCCTCGGCCTCTCCTTGGTCATCTTCCAGCCAATCATGGTGCTGTCCAGTACTGTGCCTTCCATCAACAAACCGGTCATGGCACTAACCTTTGTTTTCGTCTTTGGCACGAAATACAAGATCTGATTGACAACGGGGTCATCACCAGACCAGGTCCGGTAAAGTCTATCAGCACCGGATCGATGAACTTGGGGGATAATGTGATGTGATCGGGGGATGAACCACCTGCAGATGGTGCTCAGTTTACTCCAGACGTGGCGTATGGCACGCACTGTTTTGAGCATTTTGCGAATGCTGGTTATTTTACATTCTGACTTGGGTATTGGGTCAGTCTTATTGTGATGTATTGAGTCAGTCCTTTTGTACTGAGTCAGTCGAGTCAATCTTGTTGTATCGAGTCTGTCTTGTTGTGTCGGAGTTGGGTGATTTCAGGAGTGTTACCTCGGACATCACTTGCTTGTTTTGTGTTTGTCTTTTTGTTTTCCTTTGAGTCTGTTTCTGCCTTAGCGCCAGTTGTGCCAACAGATTCGAATGAAGCAGCAGTGATTTTCACACTTTTGTGTTTGAAATCGAAAGTTTTTGATATAGGCCGAAATGACATGATGTTGGCCTTGGACTTGACTCTGATTGAAGAACGCTGAGACCGTGCCCTTGCATCCATGGCACGGTACCAGCAATAACTTGTTAAGTCATATAATCAACATGTTCAGCTGCGCCGTTATACACCAGCAAAATTGGTCCTCAAGAAAGTGTTCCCCTCCACTAGAAATCCGGCTGACGAAAAATTGGGTCCCAACTGGGATGGCCTCTATCATATTGATTTAATCGCAGGGACAAGGGCATATCGGCTTAAAGACATGGATGGAAGAAGCTTGCCACGCCTGTGGAATTCCACACACTTACGCAAATTTTATCATTAACTTGTATAGCATGACAACTTGTTTTGATTTTACACTGTGTATATCTTTCTTTTTTCTAATATAATGTCCTGTTGCCCAGTGAGTTCTTGTTGTGTGAAAGAGCCTCTGAATTTGGAGTGCCCTTCGTAGTAATCATGATTGGACAACACAAAGCCTCCGAATTCGGAGCGCCCTTCATGGAAAACACGGTTGGGCCGAATAAGCCTCCGAGTTCGGAGGGCCCTTCGTGGAAAATACGATTGGCTAAGACACAAAGCTGCCGTATTCGGAGCGCCTTTCGTGAAAATCACGATTAGCCAAGGCAAAAAGCCTCCGAATTCAGAGCGCCCTTCGTGGAAATCATGGTTGGGCCAAATAAGCCTTCGAATTCGGAGTGCCCTTCGTGGAAAACACAATTGGGCAAGACACAAAGCCTCCGAATTCGGAGCACAAAGCCGCCAAATTCGGAGCGTCCTTCGTGGAAAACACGATTGGCCAAGACACAAACCCTCCGAATTCGAAGCACCCTTCGTGGAAAACACGGTTGGGCCGAATAAGCCTCTAAATTCGGAGCGCCCTTCGTGGAAATCACGATTGACCAAGGCAAGAAGCCTCCGAATTCGGACCGCCCTTCATGGAAAACACGATTGGCCAAGACATAGAGCCTCCGAATTCGGAGCGCCCTTCGCAGAAAACACGATTGGCCAAGACACAAAGCCTCCGAATTCAGAGCGCCCTTCGTGGAAGACACGGTTGGGCCGAATAAGCCTCCAAATTCGGAGCGCCCATCGTGGAAGACACGGTTGGGCCGAATAAGCCTCCTAATTTAGAGTGCCCTTCATGGAAATCACGATTGGCCAACACAAAAAGCCTCCGAATTCGGAGCGCCCTTCATGGAAATCACAATTGGCAAAGGGGCCGAATAAGTCTTCGAATTCGAAGCACCCTTCATGTAAATCACGTTTGGCCAAGGCAAAAAGACTCCAAATTCGGAGCGCCCTTCATGGAAATCACAGTTGGGCCGAATAAGCCTCCGAATTTGGAGCGCCCTTCATGGAAATCACGATTGGCCAAGGCAAAAAGCCTCCAAATTCAGAGCGCCCTTCGTGGAAAACACAGTTGGCACGAACGAGCATCTGAATTAGGAGCTCCTTTCATGAGCGCTGTGATTGATAAGCCCCAACGCAATTGACATACAATGGTAGATGATCATAGCTTAATTTGTAAACATTGACTAAAATAACTTGCAAACATTTCAAATAATATGTTTCATTAAATTGATTGTGAATACATAATCCGCATCCAATTTGCATTAAAAATGTACAATGTGTTCAATTTTATTCGGTACACCTTCGTCGTCACTCTTCTCCACTTCGAAAGCCGCAAAGGGAAAATTGTGACCCTGATATAACAACGATGCTGAATCAATGCCTGCTGCATGGAGAGCCTCTGCGGCCTGGAGAGCATTGATCCACCCGTGCTTAAATTCACGATTCTCGCATCGACAGACCTCCTCGGCGAGTTTTTCCTTAGTCTTTCGTATCCCAATTTTTTGGCCCTCATGAAAGCCTTGTTCATAGGCCCTGGTCTTTGCGACCTCTATCAAAAACATGCTTGTCGTTTCTCGATCGGCAATCGCATGACTTATAAGCCGTTTGGTCACCCTTTCCTCCACAATCGGGTTAGCTTGGCCTGCCGACGACGTCTCTGCAGTTTTGACTCAAGTTTCAAATGCGTTCATATTTCTGTTATATCTCCCGCCGCGTGGCACGTAGGAGCATGCCGATTTCATAGGCGGTGTATAGCCCTTTCACCGCTCTATGAATGACCTCCCGAAACACTTCGAAATCAAGTCAACCGATTATCGACTGCTGGACTTTTGGCAGAAAAATCTGTCGTGCAAATTCCACTGCCACGTATGGATCTTGGATGATCGAATCTACCTCCATCATCAGTATGTTCTCGATAAAGACTAAAAAACTCAATGGGCGACGTGGCCCACTCGCCTCACGTCGCAAATGAGGGGAGTTCCCCCACTGCCACTTCTTCTTCCTAGGTGACCTACTGCGACGACGTAGAGAGTGGCGCCTCTCGCGCTCTCCAGACGCCCTACTTCCCGTTCGTAAAGGTTCGCCACCTTGATTCATCGCTGAGTCCAACTCAGCTAGTGTCTTACCTTCCTCTCTGCTATTGAAGAATAGTCTACTAGACATCCACACTTTTCCAACCTCGTTCGACGCACTAGGTTGAGTTGAGTTTGGACACACTAATGGAATCTACGCACACGAAGCAACCACCCTTTTTATTACTCACGAGTGCACCGCTCCTAAAGTGATCTCTTTAAAGTTTTGTGCCATGAACTACCGATATTCGGCGGCTACGTTCACTAATCCACTGGGGCAAAGGGCAGATTGATTGATCTATTTGGCCTAGTATTCGTAATTTGTAATTTGTGCCGAAACGATAGTCTGCCCCAACCAATTCATGAACTACCGATATTTGGCGGCCACGTTCACTAATCTGCTGGGACAAGGGGCAGATTGATTGATCTATTTAGCCTAGTATTAGTAATTTGTAATTTTTGCCAAAACGATAGTCTGCCCCAGCCAATTCATGAACTACCGATATTCGGTGGCCACGTTTGCTAATCCGCTGGGGCAAAGGGCAGATTGGTTTATCTATTCAGCCTAGTATTAGTAATTTGTAATTTATGCCGAATCGATAGTCTGCCCCAGCCAATTCATGAACTACCGATATTCGGCGGCCACTTTCGCTAATCCGCTAGGGCAAAGGGCAAATTGGGTGATCTATTCGGCCAAGTATTAGTAATTTGTAATTTGTGCCGAAACGATAGTACGCCCCAGCCAATTCATGAACTACAGACATTCAGCGGCCACGTTCCCTAATCCACTAGGGCAAAGGGAAGATTGATTGATCTATTCGACCTAGTATTTGTAATTTGTAATTTTTGCCAAAATGATAGTCTACCCTAGCCAATTCATGAACTAACGATATTCAGCAGCCATGTTCGCTAATCCGCTGGGGCAAAGGGCAAGTTGGTTGATCTATTCGGCCTAGTATCAGTAATTTGTAATTTGTGCCGAAACAATAGTCTGCCTCAGCTAATTCATGAACTACCGATATTCGGCAGCCATCTTGAGTTGGTTGGAACTTTTTGCCTTTACTTACTCGCCATCGGCCTTTGCACTTTCCTCGGCCGCTTTCGTCGCCTTATACTCGGCCCTTTGAGAGGCCTCCGTGGCCTTGCTCTTCTCACTTTCAATTTCTACTTTCAGCAGGCCAATCTGTTCAATAGCATCGTGTTGATGGCGGCCTATCTCGGCTATCCTTTCCGCTGTCTGTAAAACAAGGAATTAGAATAAAAGTAAAAATATAGGCGGAAAGTGGCAAATAGGGATCAAGTCATGTACTAATATGGCCGACTGAGCAACTAATGCTATTGCCAGCAAATCTGGCTCCGCCCAAAAAGTTGCCCTGTCAGCCGGCAGGGAAATTGAGGAAGCCATGCTCACTGCCACGGGCGGATCTTTTAGAGCTATCGCATCAGAGGAAATCGGCACGTTTTTTATCCTTGGTTAAATAACAAATGGTACAACCGAGTCCGACTCCTTTATGCACAGCCGTTTGTCAGTACATTTTCCTTAGAGCCGACTTCGCTCTCGGCGGGACGTTCCTCTCCCCTCTAATCGGCCTCCAGACTCAACCGTTCGACTATCTGCTCCGTCTCGGCAGTCTCAATTTGAGTAGTTTCTTCCATGATAACAGGCGGAGAAGACTCGGTCGCGGCAGCAGGTTCAGAACGGATGGTCTCGGCCCTCCTCTGAGCGGCCATCCGTTTGGCGTTTTTCCTCCTTGCCAGCTGCGTAAGCGATTCCCCCGCTATGTTCTCAGGATGCGAGTCGGGAAGATCTTCTAAATCAGTAAAAATGTCTTCAAATGAGACGTTCCCTCGACCTGAAGTGGATGTAGGGTTGGATGGATTAAGGCTAGCTTCTTCAAAAGTCAAATTTAGAGCCTCGTCAACTTCTTCAGCTTCCAAAGAGGACTGACTCGGCAGATCGGCGACTTCCTCGACTATTGGTTCTTCGGCCTGCTTCGAATCAGAAGCTTCTAAACCAATCTGCCAAAGGCTTTTGAAGCGGGGGAAGTTAAGGGCCATGAGCTACTATTCATCCCGTGGAATCGGAATGTTGTCCACGACCGAAAATGTTGTGTAAGTCGGCTCGTACCTCAGAAGAATATGGGCCGTCCTCCCTTGCTTCTGGAGGTTTGGACGGCCAAAGAACTGGAGTGCGGTTTTGATTTCGACGGCCAAAGAACTAGAGTGCGGTTTTTATTTCTGCAAGCACAGTGTCCTCGATCGAAACCAGAACTTTCTTCAAATCGTTACCTGCACAAATAAAATGATAAGTACATGGAAAGAAAGCCGAGTAAATAAAAAGTAGATAAACGTAAGGAACTATATGGCCACCTGGTTTGCCTCTCCGTCTAGGTACAGGATCTAGGCGATCTTCACCTTCCACGAATTCCCAGTTACCTCAGACAACAACCATGACATCATCAACTCGCTTACGAGAGCTGGCAAGCATAGTCACCAAGTGATGGTCGGTGTCCTTGGCCCTGAGAAAATAGCGCCCCTGCCGGCCAGAAGATTTGGCCAAGGCATAACAACGCCGAATAGCAGGTAGGCCAAGATTGATCCTAAGGCATCGGTTCAACTCTATAATCCCCATTATGATTTGGAAAAAAATTTACATTAGGTTGAGAAGGGATTAGACCCCAATGGCGAAGGACGGCCCTAAGAAATGAGTGAAGGGGGAAACGGACTCCGCCCTCAGCAATTGATAGAAGAGAAAAGATGATTGTACTTTCATCCGTCCTCTCTATATCAAGGATGTTGTCTGTCACGAGTGACAGATGGACATTGTCGGGGATGGAAAAATGGTGTCGAAAACAATAAATTCGATCCGCAAAAACGAGGCCTTTCAAATGTTTTGACATCCTAGCCAGTCTAAGGAGTATGCTAAACTAAAAACAAACAAGGAAATGGGATTTGAAATGAAGGAGAAGAGAACTTACAAGAAGCAAAGGAGACAACGAGAAACGGAAGGAGGTTGCAGAGGTTGCGAAATGGAGGAGTATACCGAAAGGCAGACTAGGAGCTCTAAGTATTCAAAAAACTTGCATTCGAAGGGACAACAAAATTTTAAATCACAATAAATGAAGGAAGCGTACGAAGGGACGAGAAATTGTAATGATGACCAAAAAGCGTGTGTGTTCTAACACTCGCATTGGAATGAGGTTAACCGTCGAATTTCTGTTTTGACTTTTCAAGTTCGAAACCAAACACGCCAACTAACTGGTGTTAGTGGGATGTTTGGGGGGCAATTGTGGAAGCCGAATAACAAGGGATGCAAAGAGGCCAAATACACACTTGGAAAGTCAGGATATATATGATATTTGGCCCCGTCTTGTACGATCCAGAAGTCGAACATCCTAATCGGCCATAGAACCAGCTGAGCGAGGAACGAGTGGGAATTGGTTTACGACAGAAGGAGCCGGGTGAACAATCACACGGTGGGTTAAAAGTGGGCTTGACCCTAAGGCCCAAAAGCGAATATAAATAGAGGAACATCAGCCAAAGAAAGGTGTGTGAGAGATAACCCCAAGAAACTTGAGACATAAGCATACGTGAGACATATATTGACTTGTCCGTCGGAGTGCTAATTCTGGCACCCCCGACCACAGTGGTAATCCCTTTTTAGGTGGCAATCAGAGGATTAGGAACGTCCTTTAGGATCCAAGAGTATTTCCACACCATATTACCACACAAACCTAGGAATCAGAACGTCCAGGGTCTGGTAGTAAACCTTCATCTTTTCTTCTTTGACTTTCCACTCTCCATTTGCTTGAGAAACAACTAAGTTTGAGTCCCCGATAACATCCAATCTTTTTGCCCCTAGTTCCAGGGTGGCTTCTAAACCAGTAATACACGCTTCATATTCTGCTTCATTATTGGATACCTTGAACCAGAGTTTGAAGGCTAAAGGTATATGGGGGTCTTCTGGTGCTATTAGCAACACACCTATCCCATAACCGTACTGATTGGCTGCTTCATCAAAGTACATCGTCCAAATCTCCTTCTCAACTTACAGAATGACTTCATCATGGAACAAGTATTCCACCGCCTCATCCCCTTCTACTAGGTGGTCTGCCAGAAACTCCGTTGCAGCTCTTCCCTTGATCGACTTGCAGGTGACATATTTGAGCTCAAATTCGGAGAGGAGAAGCACCAACGGGCTAGCCTACCCATAAGCGCTGGTTTCTCAAAGAGATATTTGATAAGGTCTAATCTCAAAACCAGGATTACAGAGTGAGCTAATAAGTAGTGCCTTAACTTCCTGGTAGCCCATACCAAGGCTAGGCAAGCTTTTTCCAATGGAGTATAATGGGTCTCGTAATCCAGCATTTTCTTACTCAAGTAGTAGATGGCTTTCTCCACCCTATCTTTAGATTCCTGAGCAAGCATGCATTCCATAGTCGTGTCTATCACTGACAGGTACAAAATCAAAGGCTTTCTCAACTCTGGTGGCGATAACACTGGCAGATTCTGGAGGTACTGCTTAACCTGTTCAAAGGCAAATTGACATTAATCATTCCATTAGAATTTTTTCCCTTTCTTAAGGAGACCAAATAGTGGTTCACAAGTCAAGCTTAATTTGGAAATAAATCATCTTATGAATTGTACTTTACCTAGAAAGCCTTGCACCTCCTTTTCAGTCCTTGGTGGTGGCATTTCTAGGATGACCTTGATTTTGGAAAGATGTACTTTGATGCCCCTCTGTGTGATAAAAAAACCCAGTATTTTCCATGCTGTTACGCCAAAGGTGCATTTCTGCGGATTCAACCTTAACATGTATTCTCTAATCCGTTGAAAGAATTTCTTCAAGGCAATATCGTGGCCCTTTTTTCTTTGGACTTGACAATCATGTCGTCCACATGCACCTCGACCTCTTTATGGATCATATCATGCAGAATGGTGGTTGCAGCCCTGTGGTAGGTAGCCCTGACATTCTTCAACCCAAACGGCATAACCCGGTAGCAGTAGGTCCTCCACGGCGTAGTCAATGTGGTTTTCTCTCTGTCTTCTGGCGCTATCAGAATCTGGTTATACCCAGAAAAACCATCTATAAAGGATAGGAATGCATGGCCCACAGTGAAATCCACTAACTCATCAATGTGCAGCAGAGGAAAGTCATCCTTCGGACTGGCTCTGTTTAAGTCCCGGAAGTCTACACATACCTGGATTCTACCATCCTTTTTCGGCACTGGGACAATGTTGGCCAACCAAGTCGGATACTCAGATACTGATAAGAAAACTACCTCGATCTACTCGGTGACCACTTTTTTGATTTTCAACGCCCAATCCGAACGGACTCTACACAGCTTCTACTTGACGGGTCGGGCCTCGGGGTCAAGAGGGATCCAATGTTGTACAATCTCAGAATCAATTCCAGGCATGTCTTCATAGGACCACGCGAAAACATCTTTAAAATCTTTTAACAAAGCGACTAAGCGCTCGCGCTCCTTCGAAGACAACGTGGACCCGATCTCGACCAAACGCGGATCCTTCTCAATACCCATATTAATAGTAATGATTTCATCAGCACAGGGTTTACCAAACCTCTCCTCCTCTCGATTAATCAAGTTTTTCAAAACCAATGGAATTCTTTCCTCTTCGTTTTCATTAAAATTCTGAAAATCTTGGTCAATCCAATAAATAAGCGGCATAGAGAAATACTCAAAATCGGTAGCATTCTCATTCATAAGATCCAGATCTTTGGTCACAACCGACTCAAAAGAAAAAGAAAAAGAGGACCTGGACAAGACCTTGGCATTCGGGTTACCATCCCCGAGAATACCAGAGTCAAACTCAGAAGAACCAGAATCTGATTCCGACTCCACAGACTCAATGGAATCAGATTCTAGCTCATCACCTAACTTAGCACTAGACAAATAGCCCTCCTCCAGCTGCCAGATAAGAGATGGTGCCTTTGACGCATCCAAAATGCTACTGGATGGGTTCACACCCGGTTCTTCCCTAATCATGGAGATGGCAAGGTTATCCCTCGAGTTCTCTAGGTTAGCCGCGGGATCTACAAGGAGACAAGCCAGTGCTGCCCCTACTCCAAGTTCGTTGTTGTCTGAGTCACTTTCCATGCTCTATTCAGCTTCAGTACTAGGTTTAGCCTTTTTCTCGGTATCACTATCTTACAACTACAGGTCAAAAAAGATTTCAAATCCGGGGACACGCTACTTCGTGGAATTCATCTAGGGCTCGGGAAAGCCGCAAAAGGGGAAATCTTCTCCCTCCCGACAAAGTGGCCATTCAGCATTCCCTGGATTGGCCTGTGGATGAGCTCATAGTGTTTCCCGACCTGCTTGGCTCTAGCTCTGCCTCTGATTTCTTCTATTTTCATGATCCATTCCTCTTTGGTGGGTATATATCCTAAACCAAAGGCATGTGGACTGTGCGGAACATCTGTAAATGTTGTGACACCTTTTCGGCCACTTCTTCCAAGTCTCATTCCTGGCACATACAACAATTTGTTCAGGACATAGACAGATTGGGCGCTGACATACATGCTCTCATCAATGGCTAGAATGGTCTACACTACCCGGGCTTCAGCCAGGGTAAACTCTAGGAGGAATACATCCTCCTCGCCATGAGTGATCTCCAATGCTGGCATAGTTACCTCTGGCAGGGGAAGGAAGGATGAATTCTCGAAAATAATCGCCACTCCTTTCCCGTGAGGGTACTTCAACATTTGGTGGAGGGTGGAGGAGACAACTTTCTTATGATGCAACCAGGGCCTCCCTAGCAGTAAGTTAAAGGTGGCTGGCACATCTAAGACATGGAACTCGACATCTTGTTGAGTTGGGACCACTTGGACTTTGATTTTCCCCGTGCCCATGACCTCCATGTTTATATTATCATATGCCCGAATTACTTGGGTCGTGGGCACAAAGTCTGCTAGTCTGAGGCCGATTGCATAAGATGTGTGAGAAGGACAGACATTGATGGCCGAATCGATGTCTATCAACACTACTGGTACCTATTTTTCCCTTCACTCAACAAATATGTACAAGGGTTTATTGTGAGCTAAGCCTTCGGGCAGCAGTTCTTTGTCAAAACAGGTTAAGGTTGGCCTAGCGCCACCCAGGAAAACCAATCCCACAAACTGTTTAGAGGCAGTGTCAATAGACAGATCGGCTTTGTCCGTTACTGATAGTACTGTCTGTTAACGTACCCAGGAGGCCATGGGAAGACCCCAAATTGAGATGTCAGATTGGATTTTCTTAAGCTACTTTAACACTACCCCTTCCTCCAGCTACTTCTCTTTTTGTTTCTCAACCTCTCTATCTTTCCCAGATGCCTCAGCTTGATCTAAATGCAGTGGCTTAAAATACCGCTCACTTCTTGTCATGTGATATATTTCTTCTGCGTACCACATGTTATCTGGAAGGCACTCACCCTAGTCTTCGTCGATGTAAGTCAAGTGCAGATCGTCGTCCCACCATACTCCTTCAGCAGCTAACAAGCAGTTGTCCGGCTCCATTTGGATTACTTTCACATCACATGTATCCTCCGTAGGGTGTTGGGCCATTACAGCTTCCTAGTTGTCTTCAACCCTCTCTTGTGCAAACTGCTTCAGTGCAGCTTCCTATTCTGTGTCCACAGTGCTCACAACACCCAGTTCCTGAGCTAAATTTTCCACACTGGTGTTCTCTGGCAGTTTTCGCTTTTCATTGGCCCTTCCGACTACTGCAACAATTCCTACTTCCTTTTCCTCGGGTTCATTTCAGTTCCTTCCTCCTCATCCAATTCATCACTCAGCCACCCAGAGTTATTGGTTGATTCATTTAAATCGAACCAGCTAATTTACACATCCCCTTGATCTTGTTCGTCAAAGAACTGCAGGTTGTCTAAATCTTTCTCGAGTTCCACCAAATCATCCAACCCTTGGCTCGGGCCATCCTCCCTAACCACATTAACCTCTACCAGAGTTGGCAACACCAATTCAGACTTAATTTGACCAATCGGTACAATGTAGCAGCTTAGATCGTACCTCTCTTTAGGTAAACCCTTAGAGCTCTCCGGCAACAGACTTGTACCTTCCTCTAAGGCTAGCCTCTCTTCTACTGCTACTGTCACCACCACAAGCTTAGGTTGAAGTGTGGACGTGTCATCATGCACAAATCTATGCTTTTAAGAATAACATCGTCGGTCTTGGTAGGTGGGAAGGGGTGATATATACGCTGGGGTCGTAAGGGATGGCCAGTGTATGGATTAGGTTTAGATTTTGAGGTGGAGGAACTTGATTGTGGGCCGGGAGTGGGTTTGTAGTTACATTTGGTTTCTGGGGTGGTTGTTGTCAATGAGATCTTGAATCTCATGATGCAGTCAGAAGCATTGGTCGGTATCATGACCATGCTGTTGGTGAAACGCGTAGTACTTCGCTGTGTTGTGTTTAGGTAAAAGAGGATCAGGTAGTAGGCGAGGCTCTAATGGTTTGAGGTGCCCTTTTTTGACTAACACCTTCATAGCTTGAGATAGGGTCATGTAGAGTTGGATAAAGGTCCTCTGGGATCGGGCAGAGTTGGCTGAAGTTTGTGGAGCCGTGTTCGCAAAGGGATTGGCAATCTTGGTTATGGTGGTGACAACGCTCACATTTGATGGCCTCGTAGTTGTGCTACCACTGGTGGTGGCATTGGAACTGCACACAAAAAGCCTTCTCGCCTACTCTTTCTTATCTGTAATCAGCCCTTGTTTCATGGCGTCTTTGATCTGAACCCCCATCTCATGGAGCTCAGTGAATGTGAACAGAGGTAAGATGACCATTTTCTGCAACAACTTCTCGTGCAAATTGCGAACTACCATCCTTATCTGATATTTCTTGGAAGGCCTTGTGGTCATCATTGAAGCTTTAGCCCTCCACCTCATCACAAATTCTAAGAAGCCCTCCTTTGGCTCCTGGCGCATTGCCTTAAGATCACGAGTTGTGACCTCGATTTGTGTTATACAAGTACTAAGCAATAAAGGCCTCGGCCATTTCCTCCCAATTCTACTTAACAGAATCCTCTAACTTTACATACCATATGGCTGCTATTCCTGACATGGTTCGGCCAAAGAGAGATAGTTTCTGCAATCTGGTCAGGCCCATCGGCCGCAAGATGTCTGAAAACAACCATAGATGAACCATAGGATCTCCAGAGCCATTGAGTCGATCGATGTGCGGCATTTTGAACTGATCTGGCAGTGTCACTACAAAGTCGATATACCCATATTCTATGTTGAGGATGAAGTTAACACCTTGTGCTCTCTTGAATAGCTTCTCCAGCTTGTTGACCTTAAGCATAGTTGGGTCAATCTCAAATTCAAATGGAGCTTCAGTTTGATACACAAGTGTTTTGGAGTCCTATGCTGGGATCAGTTCTGCCGGATTGCCCTGATTTTCTTGGACATTAGCGGTATGGGCAGTGGCTCTCGGTGCTGGGATACCCATGGGATGTGCATGGGATGCAGAAGCTATTATCGGCTGTGGTTGCTATTGTTGTAGCATGTTTATTACCTCAGACTGACAGGTTGTGACCTCTGTTTGACGAGTAGCATCTTGTTGTAGGGTTTCAACTGTTTGTTGAAGATGATGGATCAATTCCTCCATACTGACTGGGGGATACTGTGCCATCGGAATAGGTGAGTGATCTCGTGCTGGACTAGATGTAGAAGACTGTCCCTGAGCCTAACTGGATGCAGGTGAATTGAGAGGTGACTACTGTAAAAACTAGACCGGTGAACCCTGTCTGACTCTCCTTCGTCTTCTAACCGATGGAAGTGAAGTAAACACGGGTTGTCCCCTAACAAGATCTTCGACTTTGCAAAGCCTTCTGACTCGGGTCCAGAGCACTTGGAGGATATCCGAACTTTCTAAAGCTATGGTGTTATACTACCTAGCAAAAAGAAATAAAGCTGCACAACATCTCAGCTAATGATGTTACCAACACAAATGTAATCAAAGTTGTAGGACTGCACTCAATACTGAATTCTGTCCCCAAAACAGACACCAAACTTGCAATAGATACACACATTCCTGTACAGTTTCACTGTAAAACACATACCAGTTAAGTGAGAGCCAAAATACCCCTATAAGGGGGTAAGGTTACCCTGTCCTAGTTTCGTCAGGAACTAGGGTTCACTATTGAAACAAAGCGGTTTCACGCAATCCTATATTCAAGTGAGCATCCTGTCTTAGTTTGGAACATTCCCTATGGCTTTTCGATATGCAACTAGGCCTAATAGTCAAAAGGGTACCTCAGCAAGACTACCTAATATACCTCTCACACCTAACACCGAGAAGTGAAAGGAGGATCAAATGGTACAACGGTAGTCTAGATCCAAAGGTTGTGTTCCCATCATGCCAGAGCTTGTGACCGGTCAGCCTTTTAGCAAGCTTTTAGGCAAGCCTCCGGCAAACTGTCCAGGAATAACAGATGGCAAACACAATGACTAAAACACACCAATGCAAATGTAATGCAAAGAAACATATAAGTGTAGATAAAATTTCATATCAAGAAGTTCAAGTCAAGTTCTCTAATGCTCCAGCAAAGTCGCCAGAAACTGTAGCTTGACTTTTTCGTGCCCCCTTTCGGAAGACGAACAAGCCCTACAGTATCCAACTCCTGCGGGTCTAAATCTGATCTGACAAGTGCAATGTGAAATAAATAAACACCAAGGAGTCCCAATCCGGGAAATCTTTTGGAAAATTGATTTTGAATCAAATTGCCAAAAAATGGACTACTTTGCTAGACACAGAATCGCCACCTAAATATTTTTTGAGAAATTTAGAAAACCCATAACTCGTGCCAAGGGCCATGTGTCCGTCATCACCAAGATTGTCTCGGCTCGGGAACTTAGGTACGAGAGAGGAAGGTCATGAGGCAAACTGTCTAGGAATAACAGATGGCAAACACAGTGACTAAAACACACCAATGCAAATGTAATGCAAAGAAACATATAAGTGTAGATAAAATTTCATATCAAAAAGTTCAAGTCAAGTTCTCTAATTCTCCAGCAGAGTCGCCAGAAACTGTAGCTCGACTTTTTCGTGCCCCCTTTTGGAAGACGAACAAACCCTACAGTATCAAACTCCTGCGGTTCTAAATCTGATCTGACAAGTGCAATGTGAAATAAATAAACACCAAGGAGTCCCAATCCGGGAAATCTTTTGGAAAATTGATTTTGAATCAAATTGCCAAAAAATGGACTACTTTGCTAGACACAGAGTCGCCACCTAAATATTTTTTGAGAAATTTAGAAAACCCATGACTCGTGCCAAGGGCCATGTGTCCGTCATCACCAAGATTGTCTCAGCTCGGGAACTTAGGTACGAGAGGGGAAGGTCATGAATTGAGCAACCCTATTCGCCCGATCAAAGATCAACCCCTACTAATCATGATATGAATCTCATCTACATTATATCCTCTTGTTCCGATTTATTAGGCTAACATTACTATGTCGCTCACACACAAGTATATACTAAATTTGCAAGAATTGAAACACTTGATTTCATGTTTTGTTTTGAAAACTATTCTGAATATGTACCACTTGAAAAAGTGATCGCATATAAACATTACTCAAATTATTCCAATTCAAGCAACTAGCCTTCATCCACAAGCATTCAAGCAATTTACCAATTAAGCACTTAGCCTCATGGAAAGCATGCTAGACATGGCAACATCAACATGCAATATGCTAAAGCGAGTAAAGGCTCACTTAGTAATCCAAGCCAAAAAGATGAGCGAGTTTGAACAATGCATGATCCTAACTTATGCAATATGGCTAATGCAACACATTCGATGTGCAATTTGCTAGGCTCGGTTACTAATATGAAATATGAAGCAATTTGATAACATGTGGTCTAAGCACATATTCAAAGAAGTATTTAACTAACAATGCAAGTTAGAATGGTGAACCGAGCCTTGGTGCATGCAATACAAATGGATACAAACATGGAGAATGCTAAACAAATCATGATGTTCTAATCTAACCATCGTAAGCAGTTAAATAAAAGGGAGAAAGACGTGGGGTTGGAAGACAAACACATTATTACAACATTACGCCCTCACACAGGAAGGTCCGAATGAATAAACTAACTAACTAGCTAACTAATTAAAGCTAAGCTAATTATTACAAAACAAATTAAATTAGCTAAACTACTTAACTAATTATTACAAAACAAATGAACTAATTAATTAACTATTCTAGCTAATTAAAATAATTACAACATGAGACGAATTAGGTATTCTAACTAATTAATTACAAAGCCACTATTTTAAACACAACACTAATACATTTACAACACGGATCCCGAGGATCGATGAAGGGCTCATGCATGAATATGGTTTCCACTTGAAAAAGCCATTGTTTCTTCTACTAATTACCTCTGTTGCACAGTAGAACATTTGCACTGATTTCCACCTCCAAACCAACTTTGCTCTGTTTCAAAAGGATACTGCTTGATCTTGAACTGGTGGCCAGCAGAGGGCCTGTCGTCCACTGAAAATAGCCTACCGACCACTGCTGACTAGGCTTCCTGCTGCAACAGAGAGCAAATAGAGCAGAGACAGTGTATTCTCAAAGGTTTGTTTGCACAATTTACCCCATCCTTATCATTTGAACAGCTCAAAGGAGTAGTAGGTTTGATTCATAAACCACCAATGGACGCAATTTCATTGCATGATGGCTTATGAACCAAGTGTGCAAGTTCGATAAATGCAACAAATCTAGACTCTCAAAAACCACCTCCCTATCATGAAAGATCAAGGGAAGTGGTTGACAATGAATCTTGAACCATTTTCATCACTAATGAGTATGAAATGACTCAAGACTCAAGTGTTCAATTGAGGTCTGATTGAACCGAAAACTAAATTATTATCTTGCACCTTTTTTTTAGTAACCAATTTTATTACTTCATTTTAGATTACCATCCATTCTTTAATCAATTGATTCCAAAAGGTGAATTTAAGTCCTCTAATAAAAAGAGGGTTCAAACCAAGAGTTATTTTGGGTATGAAAAAGACATCATACCATTAGTAATGAACCCCCAAAGGGATTAAATTATTAAGTATGACATCTCAATCTCATGCTTAAACAAACAAGTAGTTTGAAACCAGTTTCAAAACAAAACAAAAGCCAATATAGGAGGGAGGTTGCAGAGGTGATTAAGAGTGATCATAAGTATGGAAAGCCATAAATAAATGCAATCAACTCAAATAAGATGGTGTCTAAGGCCTAAAACACCAAACTCATGAGGATAATTACACTACAAGCTTGCAAAACAAAGCTCAAATGCAACAAACACTTAAAGATAGTCCTAAAATAGTCCTAAATAAGTCATAAAACATGCTGAAATTAAGAAAAAAATAACTAGATTAATAAGCTAAAACATGGATCATGCTAGACTAGTAAGCAAAACACAAGGAGGGGAAGCTAGCCCCTCCAATTTTGGACTTCAAAACATGATTTTAGCCACTGAAATAACTCTGAAAATCAGTGTTTAAAAGCTCAAAAAAAGGTAGTGCAAAGGTGGGAAACACAAACGTAAAGGCCTTGAGAGTAAGGTGTAAAGAATGATGAACCACCCCTCAACCTTTATTGGCCTTAAAACCCAAGTATTAACCCAAAAATAAAGGGTTTTTATAGCCCAAAAAAAGTTGGAAAATAGTAAGAAAAAGAGTAAATACAACAAGTAAAGAGGCAAAGCTTTATACCTCTTGAAGAGGAGATCACTTTCAAGCAATAAAACAAGGAAAACACACCCTCAATAGCTCAAACAAGGCTCAAAGATACCTTAGCTCAAAGATGGAGAGGTTTGGCTAAGAGTGTATAGGCAAAAGTGAAGAGTGTATAGGCAAAGGTTAAGAAATTTGCAAGAGAGAGAGAGAGAGAGAGAGAGAATTGTAGAGAGAGAAAAAATTTTACTCCAAAATTTTTCTAACCTCTAAAGCAAGAGAAGATGTAGCGACCCCAAAATCCATATTAGAGATTACCTTTATGGCCTTATAGGTTAATGCATTTTAATTTAATGATATCTGTTCAAATTGAGGAATTATCTATTAAGCCACGGCTTTAAAATTGAAATTACCGACCTTTATGGGTTTAGAAATCACAATTGAGTACTTGGGTATGTTAATGGGAATTTTTAGAACTATTTGGGAAAATTAACAATTTGTCTGATTCGTTAATGCACGTTTGGGTGGTTAACTTTATACTGCCAATTGAATGCCTTAGAGGCTTTAGAAACCAGAACAGAGGACATATTTATGATCAGCACAATTTTTAGAGTCACCTGGGAACTTTAATTGAAATTTGATTTCGTGCGATTCATAAGGTCACGTTTGGCTCTTCCTATTGTGTTAAGCCATGTGTGTGTTTATTTATATATATGGATGTGCCTTTAAGTGGTTGATCTCATCTTTTGGGAGCCCAAAATATCTAAAAAGAGAGAGAAGAGAACCGTGAGAGAGAAAGAGAGAAGAGAGACCAAGATTCTTAAAGAAAAGCTCAACAATCATGGGGCTTTGAAGATGATTGAAGGGAATTGAAGAAAGAGAAGGAAGATCACCCATGGAAACTTGGAGGAAATTGAAGAAAGCTAAGAGAAAGACAAAGATTGAACTAAGGTATGATCATCTATCTTGAATCCTTATGTTTAAAGCATCAATTATATGAAATCAAGGATTGATATGGAAGATGTGAACTTTGAACCCCAACTATGGCTATATTATGCTCTTGTGTTCTTGTGCTTGGGAATTGAGTAATATTTTGAGGTTATGATGTTTGATGGGGATTAATAATGTGAAATTTATCATGTATTAAAGGGTTTTGGGCTTTGATTTACATGAAATTGAGGTTCGATTTTGAAAATGAGAAGTTCCAATTTTACAGCCATTTTCGGACTGCAAACTGCTCAGGCCCGCACGTGCAGCTCTATTTCCCACACGTACGGGAGACAGCTCTGGTCAGCCAACTTTGGATAAGCATATCTTTTGCCTCCGGACTCCGTTTTGAGTGATTCTTGAGCCTAAAATCAAGCTCCGAAAGTCTAGTTTCGAATGGTGGGGGTCTCACTTCCAAATTCTAAATACAAAAATAGTTATGCCCAAATTAGTGACGACTGTTCACTTTCTATCAACCAGTTTTGTACCATTTATTCACCTAAACCATTTCCCATCGATTTCTCCTATTTTTTGAGACATAGATTATAAATTATTAAGAAATAATGATCTTGGTACCACTATGGCTAATTTATTGAATGATCAAAGAGAATAAGTAAAGGATCGAGTATAATCTCATATTATGTGTTGTGCACTGTACTTGTAGGTTGAGATGAGGACATCGTCCCATTACTACCAGGAGCCGATCACTGTGAGTAATAGTAGTGTAACAATATGTTTCACTTACTTCCTCTAATTATGATTTATGTATTGTTATCTGTGAATGGTCTATTCCATTGATGTTGTGCGTTGATTCAATTAATTGATATGCTTGAATAATGGCATTGATATGGACCTAAGGTCGTTTTGTCCCTAGTAATAGACATGGGCCCGAGGCCGCTATGATGTGAATTGTTCTGTCCCTATTAATGCAGTGATACATTTGCCTTCTGTTAATAGTTATTATTAATGTTCTGTTATCCACAAGACAGCTATGTCGACTTGTAATAAACCATGGGAAAATCTTTGTGTGCTATTATGTAATAGTACTGTAGCAGTACATTTTGCTTATTGTTAATAGTTAATACTGACGTTCTGTTATCTGCAAGTTAACTTTCTGAATTCATGATGAACAAATGGAACATATGTGTTATAGAACAATGATATCTTGGTGTATCTAGAATCATTCTGTTTTGCTAATGATGGGCCCGAGGCCAATCTGTTGATATCTGGACTTAAAGACATTCTGTATTATATCTGGGCTTACAGCCGATCTATATTATATTTGGGCTTACAGCCGATTTGCATTTTAGCTAGGCTCACAGCCATTCTGTATTTTATCTAGGCTTACAGCCGTCCTGTATCATATATGGGCTTACAACTGCTTTGTATAATCTGTTAGGCCAGAGGCTGTTCTATATAATCTGTTAGGCCAGAGGCCACTCTGTATAATCTGTTAGGCCAGAGGCCGCTCTGTATAATCTGGTTGGCCTGAGGCCGCTTTGCATAATGTGTTGGGCCTATGGCCGTTTTGTATTTTGCATGGGCTTGAAGCCAGCTTGTATTATATGTGAGCCTGAGACCGTATTGAAATATAGTTATAGATAAGACCTGTATATGGTTGGTATCTGTCTATTTATTTTATCCAAGGTTTTGCTTACTCAATTAACCTTCTTGCATTGCTATTATTCACTGAGCTTTGCTTATTTTGTTTTATGTATATTTCTGTAGGTGAGCCATCGGGGATTGACACTAGAGTTGTACTGAGGTTCACCTGTCTTCCAAGTCACCTGGGGTATGTCTCCACGTGGAGGCCTTAATTTATTGTTGGGAGTCATATAAATTATTAAGTCTTATGTAAGTGTGTGAAATCTATATAAATTCTGTGTTTGTATATGTATATTTGGAAGTGTATTTAAATGCTTAAATCCAATTAAACCATCATGTATGCACAAGCTCAATGGATGTTGTCTTTTATTGATATTGCTTCCGCTTAAGGCCCCGTATGTGATTAAATATTATTATAAAATTCTGTTTTGAGGACTATGTACAGGCCGATCATGCACCAAACTTTTAGGGGCGGGTTTGGGTCGTGACAGGGGAGGTCCTTTATATATAGAGAAACGTGAACCTCCCTCAAAAACATCTAGCCATACACATGGGAGCAGATACAAGCATCTGTGCAAACAGTTGGCACAGTTGTCCCAAAATATCTGCAAAACACATTGGTGGCCGGCAACCAGGGGCAGTGGTCGACAGCCTATATCAATGGCCAGCATGCCATCAGAGGTTGCAGGCTTGAAAATCCAAGGTTTTGGTCCAAAACAAGGCAGCAATGGTGTAGGGTTTAAAAGGCTCAAAGTTGTGAGGACTTCGGGCACTTAACGAGCATATACACTCATCATTAGGTGTGCAAGCGATAACGTCCAAGTCGTAAGGGACGCCAAAAATGGGGGATCTACACTAGCCCCGAATAGCCACAGCCAACTCCCAGTGAGGCACGGCTGGGCCCCAATGTGCTCCCCTGTTCCTTTATTTCAGGCTCAGTATAGGGTGGCACAATGTTCAAAAAGGGACCTCTAAGGTAGGAATAGTGTAAATATGAAGGTTTGGGGATTGTTTTAGAGCTTGAGCTTAAATTCCTCCATTGAGAATTTGAATCATACACAATGTAACTTTCATTATCGAGTGCACAGGACAAAACGCCCAAGTCTTGCGAGTAGTCAAAAATGGGGTGTCTACAGTTGCTCCTTTTTGACAGAGCTCATCGTCATAAAATGACGTGAGTGAATGTCAAAGCCCAAAAAAGACCCATTTGACGAGGCCATAAGACTTGGGCAAGGTAATAAATCAAAAGCAAATGGTTGAACTCGAGGGTTGCCTACGTATCTTTTTGCAAGGAATCAAACTTGCGTAGTTCAGGGGCATAATACACAATGATACATAAAATGTGATGCATTTTGAAAGTTGGACTTACACGCTGCACGAGGCCGGCTACTTTTGAAAAACTAATGAACATGCAAAACAATGTAATAAGCAATAGCAGAATAACCACACAAATTACCACAACGTGCCTCGCACGAAAGGGAGTAACCAAACAATAGTTCTAAACACGTCTCACATAAGAGGAGGACCAAAGATACAAACCAAACCGCGTCCATATAGAAAGGATGTAAGAGAATGCAAGCCCAAACTACGTCTCACGTAGAGAAGGGAAAAGCTCCCAACTGCATCTCACACAGCGATGGTGGAGGATGGAGTGACCAATAGGCGCACCTGATGTTTTTAACCAAGTAAAACAATTCCAAGTGCATCTCACGCGAAAGGAGGGAAGATGGTGTGAACACCAGGCGCAACTAATGTTTTTAACCAAGGAATACAACTCCAAGCATGTCTCACACGAAAGAAGGAAAGATGGTGTGAACACCAGGCGCACTTGATATTTTTAACTAAGAAAACAACAACATAACACATCTCATGCTAAAGAAGGAAAGATGGTGTGAAAACCAGGTGAACCTAATGTTTTTAACTGAGTGAAAATAATAGCCCAACGTGTCTCACGCGAAAGGAGGAAAGGTGGTGTGAACAACAGTCGCATCTGTTGTTTTTAACTGAGGAAAACATTTCCGAGCGCGTTTCACATGAAAGGAGAAAAGATGGTGTGAATAAAAGGTGCGCCTGATATTTTTAATGGAGTGAAAATTACAACCTAACGCGTCTCACGCGAAAGGAGGAAAAGGTGGTGTGAACAACACCGAGGAAAAAAATTACAACCTAAAGCGTCCCATGCGAGAGGAGGAAAGAAATCAACCTAACGCGTCTCATGCGAGAGGAGGAAAGACGGAATCAAAGAAGAGTGATGCCCACGAAGATAACCCAAATCAAGGTACAAAGCGTAAACATAAACTTAACGAAACTTCGAATGGATAGAATCAAAACAATGCTCGAATTAGTAACATGAAAGCAAGCATGCCGATTTCGTAGAAAATAGGCTTAATCTGAATACGAAAGCATCACATATGAAATAACGGAACCAAACAAGATATCAAAATAAATAATAGCATAATGGAACAAATCATGAAATAAAAGCAACAAATGAAGCAATAAATAAAGAATTAACGAAACAAAAGACTTAACAAGAACAAAACTCCTTCCTTTTTTGTTCTCTCTATTTTTCCTACTTCTTTTTTCCTCCTCACTATTTTTCCTCCTCTCTCTCTTTTTCTTTTACTGCTTTGTTTTTTTTCTCTGTCTTGTTTTTTTGCTTTTGCTTTTCTTTCTTTTATTCTTCTCTGTGTTCTTTTTCTTTTCATTTTATTTTTCCACCTTCCAAATTCAAACAGAGGCTGCCCAATATTTCAATAAACAAATTGAAGAAACTGGGTTGCACTTGGGGCCGGCCAAGCCTAAACAAAGCACGATTGGGTCCCAATAGAGTCGGCTGGGTCGCGATGGCGGCACAGGGGCAGTTCGGTAAAAGTTACGCCCGCGATTGGTTTAAATCACACCCAACCCTCATTTTTCCCACACCCTAGGTCGAAAATCCCTCCCCTCTCTCTCTAAGCTTCGTCTCTCTCTAGATTTTCCCTCTCATTAAGTTACCCAACAACTCTTGCAAATTTTTTCCTTAAAACCCTTTCAATCCTCTACACTTTGAACCGAACAAAAATTTCTTTGGTTGAGTTTTGGACTTTCCCTTGATTTTTCACATCTTTTCCCAAATTTTTCTTTCTCCCCCTTTGATTTTTCATTCTCTCTTTATTTTCTCTCTCCTAGGGTCTGAAAGTTTGGGGTTTTTCACTCAAACTCACTCACCCGCTCACTTTTTTTCACTTTTCTCATTTTCCCTCTATGGCTAGTGGCGAGGTTCCCATCCTTGACCCTGTTGTGGATATTGGTGTTGTCCTGGGTGAGGACATAGAGGCTGAGGACGTTCTCCCTCCTATTCTTCAGCCCGAGTTACTGCCCTTTGCCGATAGGCCTTTTGACGTGGCCACCTACCAGCCCCGTACACACGCTCCGACCCCTAGCAGTATCTTGAGATTTGAGGGCCTTATCCTTGGGGTCGATGAGTACATTCTGCTACGAGAGGCCACGGAGCACTTATCCGCCAATGCCTCCACGGTAAGCAACCTTCGCTTGCCTTTTTTTTCATGAACACAGTTTGAATCTTGTAAACAACTCTCTCTTTCAATGCAATGTGAATACTAACAACATCCCCATATTTCCCATATTACAAGTGATAGCCCGAAGGATTGGTGGCTATGGGTCTATTTCTAGCCCCAAGCACAGGTATGAGAGACTCCTCGCGGAGGTCCATGTACTAGTCGACACTACCGGCTTCGGGCCTTTCTGTTTAGGGCTCATACAGATGAGGGTTGAGCCACTACTCTATAGGGACCTGGTGGAGAGGTTGTGGGACACCACAAACTTGTTCCACTTCTCATCGATTGGGGAGCTGACTCTGACCCCGTACGATTTCTCGATGCTCACCGGCCTACGAGTCGGGTTTGGCTGCCCGATCATGTTCGATCCTAATATGACGCAGTGGAGAGCTACACAGTTTCAACTTCTCATGGCAATCCCAAACACTACCGATCACAAGATGGTGCGATATAGTTGGCTCCTAGATCACTTTACTGACCTTCAGCCAGTCACCCCAGAGAAGATTGCTCAGTACACCCGCTGGTTTCTCATGTATCTCCTAGGTACTACCTTATTTCCAAATAGGAAAAATACAGTGGGGCTATACATTTTAGGTACGCTAGTGCATCTACCACAAGTAGTGAAGTATGATTGGGGTGGTGCCAGCCTGGCCACCCTGTCACTTGGAGGCTACTGGAGAGTCTGTGAGGTACATGTCATACTTACTTTTCTATTCAGTTTACATTGCATGTTTATACCTGCTTTTCCTCTTCTGTTTATATCTGCTTCACTAGTCCACTGTTTTCTTTTTGCAGCTGTGGGTCTACAAGTATTTCACTTCTCTAACTCTGGTCTCAGCAAGGCCGATTGAGTTGTCAGTACGTCGCTCCCGGTACAACTCTCGATTCGAGCGACACCAGCGCCTAGACTGAGACTTCCCTTATTTCTACCACTTCTTTGACACCGTCACCGTGTAGACACCCCATTTTTTACGGCCCTTACGACTTGGACTTCCTCGCATGCACACCCGACGATGAACGTATTTGCTCGCCAAGTGCTCGAAGTCCTTAACGGAATGCCACAACTTTGAGCCTTTCAAACCCTACACCCTTGTTGCCTCATTTTTGGACCAAGCCTTAGGCCTTTAAGCTTGCAGCTTCTGGTCACCTGCCGGCCACCTTTTGAGGCTACTGGCCATCACTTTTAGGCTGTCGGCCACTGATGTGGTATACCAGCCACCAGTGTATTTTGCAGATATTTTATGTCAGTTGTGCCAACTGTTTGCACAGATGCATGCATCTATCCCCATGTGTAGGGCTGGATCTCTTTGAGGGAATTTCATGTTTTCTATATATAGCAGGCCCCTCTCTTATATTTTGAGGTTAGAAAATTTTGAGATCAAAATTTTTTCTCTCTCTCTACCAAATCTCTACACTTCTGCCTACAAATTTTTAACCTTTGCCTATACACCCTTAACAAAATCTTCTCATCTTTGAGCTGAGGTACTTTTGAGCTTGGTTTGAACTCTAGAGGGTGTGTTTACTTGGTTTTGTTGCTTGGAATTGCTTCTTCTCTTCAAGAGGTATAAGACTTTGCTTGTAGCTTTGTTTTATTTTCTATTATTCCAACTGTTTTTCCATTGTTTTAGGCTATCAAAACTCTGTGTTTTTTGGGCTGAAGCTTGGGTTTAAGGCCATTAAAGGTTGAGGGGTTGATAGCCCTTCTTTGTGCCTTGTTTTGGAGGCCTTTGCCCTTGTGTTTCCCACCCTTTTACTATGTTGATAGCATTTACTTATGCTTTTCTCACTTATTTTCAGCACTAATAATCTTTGCAACCTTCCTCATTTCTTGGCTTTTGTTTTTCTTTGAGAGTTATTTCAAGCCTCTTGTCCTTTTAAGCATGAGATTGAGGTTGCCATGCTTAATGATTTAATCCCTTTTAGGGGTTAATTATCAACGGCATGACATCTCTTTCATGTCTTAGGTTAACTCTTGGTTTGGTACTTCACTTCATTAGAAGACTCAAATTCATTATTAGACTTAATGAATTAAATGATACTTGGTAATCTAAAATTAAGTAACTTAAATTAAGGCTAAAAATTGTGCAAGATAATAATTTGGTTGTGTTCAATCGGACGTTAATTGAACACATGGAAACTTGAACCATTTCATAATCATTAGTGATGAAATGATTCAAGGTTCCAAGGTCACCACTTCCCTTGATCATTCATGAAAGGGAGGAGGTTTGTGTCATGTTTTGCATTTATTGAACTTGCACACTTGGCTTAATAAGCCATCATGCAATGAAATTGCATCCATTGATGGTTTGGGAATCGAACTCACTACTCCTTTGATTCGTTCATGAAAATGACGGGTGACTTGTGCAAACAAACCCTTGAAATACCCTATATATGCTTTATTTGTCCTCTATTACAACAAGGAGAACTGGGCAGCAGTGGCAGGCAAGCCACTTTCCATAGCCGGCAGGTGGCAACACTCATCACTGGCCAGCCAGCCACTGATGTAAATTTCAGTAGTGTGTTCCTTTGGCAGAGCAGAGTCATTCTGGAAGTGGGCAACAGTGTGTGTGTTCTATTGCGCAATAGAGGCTCTCCAGAAGCAAAACGGTGGTCTTTTTAGGTGGAAACCGAGCATGCGCATGAACACCCCTCGTTTCGCGAAGCTTAATATTTAGATTGTTTAGATTACTTAATTCTTTTAATTGCACTTGTGTTGTAATTATTTAATTAGTTAAAGTAGTTAAATAGTTGTGATGTTATAATCATTAATTAACTTGTTAGTTAGTTAATTCATTTGTTATAATAATAAGTTAAGTAGCTTAGCTAGTTTCATTTGTTTTGTAATAATTAGCTTAATTAGCTTAGCTTTAATTAGTTAGTTAATTAGCTAGTTAGTTCATTCAGACTCTCCTTCGTGAGAGCGCAATGTAATAATGTGTATGTCTTCCAACCCCACATCTTTCTCCCTTTTATTTACTAGCTTATGATGGTTAGTTTAGGGACATCATGTTTCATTTAGCATTCTTCATGTTTGCATCCATTTGTATTGCATGCACCAAGGCTTGGTTTATCATTCTAACTGCATTATTGCTAATGCTTCTTTGAATACATGCTTAGACCATATGCTATCAAATTGATTCATATGTCATTTTAAGTAGCCGAGCCTATTTAGATTGTATATTGCATGTGTTGCATTAGTCATATCTCATAGTTAGTAATCATGCATTTTTTCTAACTCTTTTGTTTACTTTAGCTTGGAGTACTAGGTAAGCTTTTATTTGCTTTATCATATCGCATGCATGTGATGTTGCCATGTCTAGAATACTTTCCATGAGGCTAATTGCTTAAGTGCTAAACTGCTTGAATGCCTGTGGATGAAGGCTTGTTGCTTGAATTGGAATAATTTGAGTAAATGTTTTTTATACGATCACTTTTTCAAGTGGTACATATTTCGAAACAATTTTCAAAACAAACATGAATCAAGTGTTCCAATTCTTACGATTTAGTCTATACTTGTGTATGTGTGCATCACGTAGCAAAATGCTAGCCTAATAAACCGGAACAAGAGCATATAATGTACATAAGATTCATATCATGATTAGTAGAGGCCGATCTTTGATCGAGCAAGCGAGGTTGCTCAAATGTATTCATGACCTTCCCCCCTCGTACCTAAGTTCCCAAGCTGAGATAATCTTGGTGATGATGGGCACATGGCCTTTGGCACGAGTCATGGGTTTCCTAAATTTTTCGAAAAATAAAATATTTAGGTGGCGACTCTGTATCTGGAAAAGCAGTCTATTTTTTTCAATTTGATTCAAAATTGATTTTCCAAAAGATTTGCCGAATTTGGACTCTTTGGCAGTTATCAATTTCACATTGCACTGGTGAGATTAGATTCAGAACTACGGAAGTCCGAACTGTAGGGCCTATTTCGCCTTCCAAAAGGGGGCGCGGAAAAGTCAGGCTACACACCACAGATAGGGTAACAAAATCTCTAATCTTGCTCTTTTACCACTTTTTACCATTGTTCGCATACTGCTGTTTCCATATTGCTGTTCAACCCCGGATACCTGATTCTTGCCCATCTTCTGTTCACAGGTTGACTGGCATCCTTGGGCGGGCATCCGTCAGGCATCAAGGATGACTTACGCTGCCGCATGAGAGGCCTCCACTATGCAGATTTTGTTTGAGGGCCCTCTTGGCAGGACATACTACTTAGGGGAGTGATTTCTTCACCAAACCCAGGGCCAAGCCGATCCTAACGTCCCACGTCCTCCTCCTTCTGGTATGAGGATAGCGGATCACCTCCAAGATAGGCCCTTGATCAATCACCACATGCAGGGAGAAGACGATAACCGGTACCATGGGGCCGGTGACTTCACTGCCTGCTTACAGACTTGGGTGGTGGCGCCTCTTACCCAGGGTGTGGTCTGTGTCATTCCTAAGGTTGTTGTCGCTGCTATTAGAGGGGTTCCTACTACAGCTCTCGTTCTTGGGCTTCCTGCGATACCGATAGAGGTCGTATACATGTGGCCGGATGGGGTGATCGAGCAGATCCCCCTTGAGCACATCGAGGAGAGGGATCGCAAGTTGGTGATCGTTTTCAACATTGAGCAGGTTCACACTTCTCTTTATTTTTTCCCACTGTGCTTTATTACTTTCTGTCCACTATGCTTTATTCCTTTGTTTCATATTCTCAAATCTTTTCTCTTTTGCAGGTGCCTACGGGGTACGTGAATGATCTCCTCAGGACAGTTGACAGACTGCTTCTAATGGTGCGGAGGAGGCAAATTGCTCTAGTCACCTATGGAATTGAGGTACACTTTGTCCATAGTTTGCTATTGTTGTATTGTCTTCAATTCTGTTAGTCTATTCTGATATCTAATTTCGATATCTGATTCTGATATCTGTACAGCTTAAGCCGGCACTAACTGCACTTACAGGACCTTCTCCAGCTGGGAAGAGAGGGAGAAGGGCCCAATGAGAGGCATAAGATGGGCTGACCAGGGGAGGCGCAAAGTGAGACAGTGCTCCCCCTCTGAAAAGTCTTTTGATAAGTACATGTCCCCCGAAGATGAGGGGGATGAGGTCGACATCCAGTCCAGTAGTCCCAGTGATGATAGTGACTGTCACGCCCTCAAACCCACCCCTACAAGTTTGGGCATGACCCGTTCGAAAATGAACATTTAACCTGTGTATATAACATACGGGGCCTTGTCGAAAGCATATAATAAGAATATAACGATACATATAATCTCCATTGAGCTATATTTACATGCCAGGACCTCACATGCATCACAAGCACCATAGAAAATAGATAAAGTTCCAAACTATGTCTCGTAGCATCGGTTATATACAAACATACATACAGTCCCAGCCCCATTATGGGCTTATACAAAAATCATTGAAGTTCTATACATTCAACCTTAAATGGGTAATCAAAGGTAAGCCAATATCTTAACAAACTTTACAAAAATAAATGGCTTCATGCAGTGCCTGGACCCGCGAAGGTTGACAAAAGAAAACAGGTGTCAAGGCTAGGACTAACCACCTGGTTGGTTACCAACAGAAACAGACATAACACAAAGTGAGCCAGGCTCAGTGAATAGTAATACATAAATAAAACAGTGCTCGACTTGAAATATACTACATCAAAGCATAAAAAGATACGCACATAGTTGGTCTGAATCCGTATTAATTCTATGGCGGCCTTGGCCCATACTTGAAACATGGTAGCTTGAAACATGATGGATATAAGCCCTTCGACATAATGGCACAAGGCCCTTAAACATGGTGGCGTTAAGCCCTTGAACATAGTGGCACGAGGCCCTTGAATAAGTTGGCATTAAGCCCTTGAGTAAATTGGCATTAAGCCCTTGAATAAGTTGGCATTAAGCCCTTGAATCATGCTTGTATGAACTCAAGAGGTGTCTCACACGGACTCTAGAGGTGACTCACATCGTAGCACTTAGTTCCGTGTAGCACTTTGTTTCATATTATAATAATAGAATAACTTGTCTTTAGAGTCTTACTGAATGAACGTTTCTCATCTTTCCCATTTCTTTCTTTACATACATTGAAACATAGCATACTTGCATTTCAGGCATAAACATAATACTTATGACAATCACTAGCTACATTTGAAGCATATAATGGTTACTACTACTCACAGTGTTGTGATGACGTGCTTGTTCCTCCCGTAGTGTGCCCTGCACACATTCAAACTTACAAATTAGTTCACTTCTCTTTGTTAAATCCTCTCTTGGTTCAATTCACTTTGAATGAATTTTACACATGTTAGTAGGCATAAAATGCAAATTCTAAAAATATTCGGGGGTTCAGCACGCAAAACGAAGAAACCCGTATTTTCCCACATGTGCCGCACGTGCGGCTGGGATCCCCGCACGTGCGGCAGCTGGTCCCGCACGTGCCTTTTAAGTATAATCAAAACCCCAAATTTGTTCTTCTCCCGCACGTGCGGCCACAACCCCCGCACGGACGGCGATTGGCTCCCGCATGTGCGGCCATGAATCCCGCACGTGCGGCGATTCTGTAATTTCAGTCCGAATTTTGCTTCAAAATCACACTCTTTTGGGACACTTCCACAAGGCTCAAATTAACATGTTTAATCAATAAAACATAACCTAAAACTCATGTTAATAGGATCTCCAAATACATACATATCAATCTAGACATAAACTACGTTCTTGATTCTCAAACATAACTAAACTTTCTTATGCATTCAACATCACATATATATGCATGGTGAGTTCTTCATAATTCTCATGAGAAACAAAAGATAATTTCTACACATATATGCATAGACAACTTAGTTCAAAATCATCCACTTCAAAAGCATGTTCCAAGTCCCGGTTGTGCAATTATGATGGAATCACACTCAAATTCGAGAGAGGAGTTAGAGAAGCTAAAGAACTTACTTCTGAGCTTAGATCTTTCCAATTCTCTCTAGATTATTCAATCTCTAATCTTGTTGAAGTTTCCCCTCTAAGTCTTCTCTCACTCAATCCCTCCTTGTTCCACTGTCCCCTTAACTTGTCTTCCAAATGGTGTTTTATGAGAAATTTATAAGACTTTAGTTCAAAGAGGCTTCTCATAGACATATATATATATATATATATATATATTGAATAAAGACAAAAATCAATCGTTCAAACATCCGAAATTGAAATTTCCCAAACATGCTTAATATTACATAAAAATTATGCTGATCATATACATATACTCAATTTCAATTAATTAAGCCCCTAAGGCTTCCAATTTCTGCTTCTAACTTAGAGATGTAACAGATATTTTCCCTTGTTGAACAGATGAATATCCTTAAACATGGGGTTTACTTACTTAGCCTCAATTTCTCAGGGAATTTCACAACAAGCATTCAAAAACACAGCATAGGTCTGAAAATATATCAAAAAACATGCACGAGGGTCGGGTCATTACAGTGACCCACCTCCTCCGCAGCCGAGGAGGAAGAAGGTGAGGATGGGTTGATTTTTCTTTTCTTTTCTTTTGCGTTGTAGTTAGGAGCTATATAGCTTTAGATAGACTTATGTATTTTGTTTTTGGAGACTTTTCTTTTGTTTTTGGTCTTTGCAAAACAATGATCGGGTTCGGACCCACTAGTTAGTGAAAAGATGTGATGAATGGCATAACCTTTGCATAGTAACCTTGCACAACATTTTAAAACTGTTAATACTTGCTCTTGCATTCATTCTTGAATCGAATAACAACCTACAACTGCATAAAATGTAAAATACAACTCGATAACAAAAAAACAAAATGAAAACAACTCGAAAATACTGAAAAACACTTGATACTAACAAAATAAGACTCAAAACACAGCCACAACATTCCAAGGCCAAAACCTACTTTTTCTGTAACCTGCTCAGCCAGGGCCAACATTTAGCCCCGGCCGAGTCCAAATAGGCACGATCGAGCTTCAATGAGGCATGGTTGGGCCAAAAAATGAGGTCGGTCAATGGGATCCAGCTGTCATGCACTGACTCTTCTTGAAGTCTATAAATGGTCCTCCTATGTTGTTTTTCTGGCAGAATAGCAAGTCATTGGTATTTTGCTCTCAAGATGGAGATTCTTCTCAACAATAGGCTTCGAGACTGGAAAGCCACTCTAGACGGCTCGGAAAAGGTGAATTTTCACGGTTTCAACTTGAACACTCTTTTTCTTTTGAGCCGTACTTCGCTTTGTTTTCTATTCCTTCATGCCGATGTTTGATACTGGAACCCGATTACACATGTATTTCACTTCAAATCACAAGAAATGTGTCTGACACTCGAAGAATTTCAATCATTGATGGGATCCCGACCCGCCGAAGAAATCATGCCTCAACTCCGTTTTCGCTACACCTAAGCTTTGGGACGGATGTGTAGGCTCACTTTGCACTAGGCTCGATCCTTGGCTCGTGATGGGGGGTTGGGCACCCCAAGTTTGATTCGTTGGTTTCTCGCCATCAGAGATAGAGGCGACCTCCTTTGGTGAGGCTATCGACAACATGCCCTCTATTTATGCTTAGTTGCACACTTCTTTCTTACCTCTAGTTGAGATGGAGCTAGCATTAGGTTGATTGAGGTGGCTCAATGCTTGAAAGAGGGTAAGAGTTGTATTGGTTTAGCACTGGCCGAGACCCTGATGGGTTTGGATGCCTTTCACTGGTGAGAGACTACTTGATTTGTAGTGAGTTCACTACTTCTTCAGGTATTGTTTCCCACCTTTTCTTATTTATGATTCCTCTTATCACTCAGCACTTACTCTCTATTTTCATCTCAAAACCCTTTTCTTACTTTTTCTCTCCACGTGTATCTCTCTATTCTTTAATCTCTCTTGTTTTTTATCCATTCCCAGGTATGGCTTATAGATAAGCTGAAAGTGGTGGGCCCTGGCCCCGAGTACTCCTCAGAGCTTATTTTTTCCACCAACAGCTAGTGGACTTCCCTTCAGAGGGAAGGTGATGTGATTGGATGTGTAGCAGATCTACGGCTGACATAGCTTGGCGTTGCCCCTGGCTCAATCTGACTGAGATGAGTTACAACATGTCCTGACAGCCAGGTATATAGTTGATTGGCCTCACACACTGCGTGTTCAATTTTCTTTTCCGGTTCAGACGCCAGTTTGGATATGATCAGACTTGTCCAGAATAGAGGGTAGAATACCCAGCTTCATTTCCAGTTCGTGATACGCACCTAACTCGGTACCTCACTTCTTGGAGGACGAGAGAACTTGTAGCCCTTGGCCCTAGCTTTAGTTGCACCCTTTCTAGCGAGTGTTTGGCTTAGCTTGAAGACAAGGCACAGGTTGGGCCATCTTTAGCTGCAGAGACTTCGGCAAGCATAGGCAGAGGACATAAAATCACTTGACTTATCTATGCCCCTAGTTTATTGCTTTGACCTTTCTTTTCAAGTTTTATAATATAAAATCAACTTCGATTTATATCAAAGAGTTGGAGAATATACTTGTGTTAAAATCAATGGAATTAAGGTTATGAGCATTAAAAATTTTCCTATTGGTCCCAAAATGGTCTAAGTTGTAAAAGGTAAATTTTGATAAAAATCAACTTTTACTAAAACTTTCAAAACCGTTTTCTGAAATAATCACGGCCTGACACGCACAGAATCAGTCCTCAAGATACACGGCTCTGAATCAACTAATCGCAACTGTTCATAACTGCATCCACCATACCAGCCCTTCTTCCAAAATAAAGACCACACAACCAAGCTAACTGATAATAGAGAAAGATGGCCTGATCAAATAAATGAATAGGACAGTTGAGTTGGAGATGAATATGGTCGAACTTTAGGATGAAGTTGCCTATGTATCCCAAAGATGGGAATCAGGCCTTACGTAGTTCGGTTCTGGTTCACTCGAGTATTAACTCTCTCCTTTTGCACTCTAACTTTTTCCAAAGTCACCCTTTAGGGTTTTCAACCTTACAAGCTTAGTTTTTCTTTATTTCTATTTTTTTATGCTCTAACTTTTACCTAGGTCGCCCTTCCGGGTTTTCGGCCTAGCGAGCATCGTAGGGATAGTATTTCTTCAACTTGTCCATATTGATCAGCAGTGAAAACTCCAAGCCATCTAGGTCCACAAGAATAATCGCCCCTCCTGACCAGATAGATTTGATGATGTAAGGACTAGTTCAATTGGGTCAAAACTTGCCCCTAGGATCATGGATAAGAGCTCAGTTGTCTTTCAGTACCATGTCTTCTTCCTTGAGATTCCTGGACTTAACTTTCTTGTTAAAAGCCCTAGCAATTCTATGTTGGTAGCCCTGGATGTGGTACAATGTCCTCAACCTCTTTTCGTCAAACAACATCGATTCCTCGAATCTGTTCTTTTGCCAGTCCGCTTCTGCTATCTGACACTCAGCCACAATTCACAGGGATGGTACTTCAATCTCAATTGACAGAACAACTTCCTTCCTATACACTAGAGAATATGGGGTTGCACCTGTGGATGTCTGAATCGATGTTCTGTAGCCCCGGAGAGCAAACAATAGTTTATCCAGCCAATCTTCGTAGGTCTCAACCATCTTCCACAGGATGTTCTTAACGTTCTTGTTAACAGCCTCAACAGCTCCATTGGTCTATGGTCTATATGTTGATGACTTGTGAAAAGCCACGTTATATTTCTCAAGCAGATCCACCACCTCTTTCTTAAAGTGTGAGTCGTTATCTGATATGATCTCGTTTGGAACTCCATACCAACTGTAGACACCCCATTTTTGACCGACCTTAAGACTCAGACGTCATCGATTGAGCGCTTAGTGATTGCGCATGTTGCGCTCGTTCTGAGGTTACGGAGTCTCGGCTGAGAGCCTTGCCTCCGGACTTCGGGACTCTTTTGTGCTTTGCCTCGGTTTGAGAACCAAGTTCTGTTTTCTCTTCCTGAAGGAAGGGAGAGGTCTCCTAGACCATCTCTCAATGGCTGTAGGCTACTTTTCGTGGTCGTAGACCACTATTCCCGTTTGAAGACCAGTTTACGATTTTCGGAGCCGTCGGTCGTGCGCCTCGGTTCGAGACCCCCTAACTTTCTCCACCGACCTTAAGACTCAGACGTCATCGATTGAGCGCTCAGTGATTGCGTATGTTGTGCTCGTTCTGAGGTTACGGAGTCTCGGCTGAGAGCCTTGCCTCTAGACTTCAGGACTCTTTTGTGCTTTGCCTCGATTTACGAACCAGGTTCTATTTTCTCTTCCCGAAGGGAGGAAGAGGTCTCGTAGGCCATCTCTCAGTGGCCGTAGGCTACATTTCATGGTCGTAGACCACTGTTCCTATTTGGAGACCAGTTTCTAGTTTTCGGAGCCGTCGGCCATGCGCCTCGGTTCGGGACCGCTTAACGTTCACCGTTTGTTCCGATTTTTGGCACACACCTTGTTTCCTCTATCTAGAGGGACACTGTGGCCCGACAGACCACCTTTGTGATTGCACGCCACTTTCGATGCTTAACAGCCTGTTTTCGGGTCACCCGGCTGCGCGTTTTGACCCCCGAACCCCTGTTTTGCATCCGTCTTGGTTCATTTTTGGCATGGACCTTGTTTTCTTTGTTTGGGAGGTGATACAAGGGTGGGAGACCACCTTTTCTCCTTGGAGACCACTTTTCTCCCGCCGCCAGTTTTCTTATCAGGTAGCTGGTCTCCCATCATACCACTAGCTTGCACTCAATTGGGAGACCACCATTTAGGGCTGCCGACCACTTTTCTTGAGCTTGAACCTTTTGAACTGGTCGGCCGACCAGGGGAAGTGGTCGGCCGACCACCTAAACAGGTCAGCCTACCTCCCTCAGTCTTGTCTCTGTGAGTTGATTCCAGCTATGCCAGCTAGGAGGCACAGACTGGATCCTCCATACACGTGTATGGAGGATCTTCCACCTTGGTTTGAAGCTTCTAGGAGAAGCTTTAGTCCCTCTTGTCTATAAAGGAGGCCTTCTCTTCCTTTGCAAGGGTTCTGAATTTGGCTGAAGCATACACACAAACATCCCCCCTTGTCTCTATATTTTGTGTTCAAAAGTGCTAAGTTCTTGCCCCTTTGCACACTACCTCTTAGCCTAACACCTCCAACACCAACCTAAGCTTTTTGGAAGGTCTTGAGAGGTCCTAAGGAGTTGCATTTTTGGTCCATAAGCTGCTAGAGTTGCTGAGCTACAAGGGTAACACCCTATTCCCTCTTTTGAGTTTTATTTTGCTCCTTCTTTTAGCCCTACTTGCAAGCATTTTTGAGCTTTGATGTAAACTGAAAAAGTCTTATTTTGAGTTCCTTAACATCTTTGTTTAAGATCATTTTTCTATTGGGGGTCATCTACCCCCTCGCATTCTTCATTTCACCTTGTTTTGAGCCATGCATTAAGGCCTTTGTTTTAAGCTTCGTTTGTCCTTTTGACCGCTGAAATCCAGAGGATTTTCAGTGGTTATTATGTGTTTTTGAGAGCCAAAATCAGAGAGGGGTGACCCTCTCTCTCCTTGTTTTGATTTCTAGCATATTTGGCCTAACAAATGAGCCCTTATTTGCATGCATCCAAGCCATGTTTCAGGCCATTTTTGGTGAGTTTGAGGACCTGCATAGGCTCTGTACAGAGCTTGTTTTTCCATATTGGGTGTCCATCTTGCATGTGTAGAATAACCCTCTTCATAGCATATCAAAGGAGCATCTCATTCTTGCATGCATTAACCATGTTTCAGTAG
>NW_021026863.1:555094-566902 GCF_004153795.1 Camellia sinensis
GGAAGGTCATAGCATATGCCTCTCGTCAATTGAAGCCACATGAAAAGAACTATCCCACCCATGATTTAAAAATAGCAGCCGTGGTATTTGCTTTGAAGATTTGGCGCCACTACTGCAAGGCTACCGAATTTCAGACTTTGACGCAAGGCAATAGAACCGTAGCTGAATATGACCGTGCCTTTACCGAGTTGGCGAGGTATGCGCCCCACATGGTCAATGATGAATATATGAAGGCTAGGAAATTCGAAAGTGGGCTTCGTGGACCGGTACAAGACCGAGTTAATATGCTCAATATGCCGACTTACGCTGGAGTATTGGATAAAGCCATTTTGGCCGAAGCTAACTTGAACAGATACCAGAGTTCGGGAGAGAGCCAGAGGAAGAGGCAGAATTATGACAATCGCCGAGCACAATTTGGTACCAAGAAGAAAGCGAATGTTGGCAGTTCAAACAACCCAAGGCAAGAAAGTGGTACTAAGCCGACATGTTCAAGTTGTGGGAAGCCACATTTTAGGGTCTGTCATCGGGCGTCTGGAGCTTGTTATGAATGTGGAGAAATAGGTCATTTTGTGAGGGACTGTCCAAAAACAAGAGCCGATGATGGTAAGAAAGATGAGAATACCTCGGGTTCCGTACAGAAAGATAACGTTGGGAAAGGACCGATGAGGCAAGGCAGTGTTTTTGCACTGGTACCAAGAGACACTCAGAATGGTGAGACAGCGGTGTCAGGTATACTCCCAATTTGCTCTCAAAATGCATATGTATTGATTGATTCGGGTTCTACGCATTCATTCATTTCTGCTAAGTTTGCCGAGAAGATTAATAGGAAACTAGAACCCCTTGATTATGCGTTATCTGTATCTACTCCATATGGGAGATCTATGAATGTTGCATCCATCTATCGAGCATGTGTTGTTGTGATTGGGAATGTTGAATTGTTAGCTGATTTAATGCCATTGGGCATAACTCATTTTGATGTTATATTGGGGATGGATTGGTTAGTGGCAAATCGCGCATCCATAAATTGTGTTTCTAAAAGTGTCACGTTAAAACCCCCAAACCTAGCCGAGGTCACGTTTCAGGGTAAAGGAGTAGTATCCCTGCCTTACTTAATCTCGTTCATGAAAGCCTATAGGTTGATCCAAAAATGGTGTCAAGGTTATCTGTGTAGTATATTAAGTAATTTGAATGGAAGTGTTGAGTTAGCCGACGTCCCAATTGTTAATGAATTCCCCGACGTCTTTCCAAACGATTTGCCTGGTCACTTGGTCGATAGAGAGGTAGAATTTACTGTTGACGTCATATCGGGAACACAGCCCATCTCTAAAGCACCCTATAGGATGGCCCCCGCCGAGCTTAAGGAATTGAAACTTCAACTGCAAGAGTTGCTAGATAAGGGTTTTATTAGGCCGAGCACTTCACCTTGGGGAGCACCCGTCTTGTTTGTTAAGAAGAAGGACGGCACACTTCGTCTTTGTATTTTGATTACCAGGAACTGAATAAGGTAACCATTAAGAATAAGTACCCGTTGCCGAGGATAGATGATTTGTTTGATCAGTTGCAAGGAGCACGAGTCTTTTCCAAAATTGACCTTAGGTCGGGCTACCATCAGCTCAAAGTCAAAGCTGAGGATGTTGAGAAGACCGCTTTTCGGACGAGGTATGGCCACTACGAGTTCTTAGTAATGTCTTTTGGAGTGACCAATGCCCCTGCAGCATTTACGGATTTGATGAACAGAGTCTTTAAGCCATATCTAGATGAGTTTGTGGTTGTCTTCATCGATGATATATTGATCTACTCTAAGAGTAAAGCTGAGCACGAGGATCATTTGAGACTTACCTTACAGACTTTGAGGGATCGAAAGTTGTATGCTTAGTTTAACAAGTGTGAGTTTTGGTTTTCCACTATTTCATTTTTGGGTCATGTGATTGATGAAGATGGTATTTCGGTCGATCCTAGTAAAATTGAAGCCATTGTGAATTGGCCGAGGCCGACCAATGTGTCCGAGGTTCGTAGTTTTCTGGGATTGGCAGGTTATTACAGAAAGTTCGTGAAGGATTTCTCAAGGATTGTAATTCCGTTGACACAGCTGATTAAGAAGGGAGCGGCCTACGAATGGACTAAGGATAGAGAAACAGCCTTCCAGGAGTTGAAGACGAGGTTAGTCACAACACTAGTTCTTGTACTACCATCAGGTAATGAAGAGTTTCATGTTTATAGTGATGCTTCGCATAAAGGTCTGGGTTGTGTATTAATGCAAAAAGGTAAGGTCATAGCATATGCCTCTCGTCAATTGAAGCCACATGAAAAGAACTATCCCACCCATGATTTAAAAATAGCAGCCGTGGTATTTGCTTTGAAGATTTGGCGCCACTACTTGTATGGAGCTTCTTGTCAGGTTTTTACTGATCATAAAAGTTTAAAGTACTTGTTCACTTAGAAGGAATTGAATATGAGGCAGAGAAGATGGCTTGAGTTGTTGAAAGATTACGATATGCAGATTCAATATCATCCAGGTAAAGCTAACACCGTAGCCGACGCTTTGAGCAAAAAGATGGTTGGAAATCTGGCATGTCTAACCACGATCTTAGTGGAGCCGACTATTGTTGAGGAAGTAAAGACAAGACAGATGGAGGATGAATTCTTCAAGAAGGTAGCCGATGAGATTATCACAAAGCCGAGATCAAAGTACACCATAGAAAATCAAGTGCTCAAGTTTGAAGGAAGATTGTGTGTGGCCGACATCCCAGAGTTGAAAAGAAAAATTTTGCAGGAAGCTCATGGTTCCAAGTTTGCTGTTCACCCAGGGAACACCAAGATGTATTAGGATGTGAAGCAGACGTTTTGGTGGCTGAATATGAAAGGAGAAATAGCCGAGGTCGTGTCGCAGTGTCTGTATTGTCAGCAAGTGAAAGCAAAATATCAGAGGCCAGCAGGACTTCTTCAACCTTTACCGATTCCTGAGTGGAAATGGGAGCACATCTCCATGGACTTTGTGGTTGGTTTGCCGAAGATACAAAAGGGTATCAATTCGATTTGGGTTATTGTGGATAGACTAACTAAATTAGCACACTCCCTGCCTATTAAGACTACCTTCAACGCCGATAAACTTGTTTTGATGTATGTGAATGAGATTGTTAGACTCCATGGAGTACCGATGTCAATTGTGTCGGACCGAGATCCGAAGTTGGTTTCCAGATTTTGGCAGAGCCTACAAAGAGCTTTCGGAGCCGAGTTGAGGTTTAGCACAACTTTTCATCCCCAGACTGATGGGCTAACAGAGAGGACGATTCAGACACTTGAAGATATGCTTAGACTATGTGTATTGGACCTCCAAGGAAGTTGGGGAGTACATTTGCCATTGGTGGAATTTACCTACAACAGCAGTTATCAAGCTAGTATTGGCATGGCGCCGTATGAAGCGTTGTATGGAAGGAAGTGCAGGTCGCCGATATGTTGGACCGAGGTAGGAGACAAAGCTCTGCTTGGTCCCGAGTTAATTCAAGTACCGACCAAGAAGATTAAGCTCGTTCAGCAAAGAATCAAAACCGCACAAAGTCGACAGAAGAGTTATGCCGACCAGAGAAGAAGAGAGTTGGAATTTGAAGTCGGGGACCATGTGTTCCTAATGATTTCACCGATGAAAGGAGTTACAAGATTCGGGAAGAAGGGTAAGTTAGCACACCGTTACATCGGGCCTTTTGAAGTTCTTGAGAAGGTTAACCTCGCTGCCTACAGACTTGCTTTGCCGCCAGGATTGAGCCCAGTCCATAATGTTTCGATGTTGAGGAAGTATATTAGAGATCCACTACATGTGATCGACTATTTCGGAATTGTAATTAATGAAGATATAGGCTACGAGGAGAAGCTGATACGGGTTGTCGATAGGCAGGTGAAACAGTTGAGAAGTAAGTCAATACCAATGGTGAAAGTTGAATGGAAGGAGCATTACGGTGAGGATGCTACATGGGAAATGGAAGAGGAAATGAAAGTCCGACATCCAGAATTGTTTTTGGAACAAGGTAATTCAAGTTTGGGGACCAAACTTCTTTAAGGAGGGTAGGATGTGACAACCCTCACTTCAACTTAGTCACACTTGCATACATTTATGTATGATCTTATTTTGTTATGTGCATTTGCAAATCTTGTCTTGTTTTACTTGAGTGTTTCTTGCATACTTTGTTCTTGCCTGGTGTGTTGTCGAGGTCATCTTAAGCCTAGACACCTTGGAACCTTTCTACACTTAGAACTATCTTGTAACCACTTCGGTTGACCTCCATCTTCACCCTGGCATATTTGCCGAGATGTCTCTATCTAGGCCGAGGTGTTCAACACCAACGCCGAGATGTGTATCATCTAGGCCAAGGTGATTTTGTTCCTGGAATGGTATGACCTAGACCGAGGTGTGGCACATCTAGGCCAAGGTGTGGCACAGCTTAGTCAAGTGTTGTCCTTCCAAGCCGATGTCATTGCCACCCTACTTGCCAAAGCTTTGCCCTTAGGGGAGATCATCACTTGCCGGAGTACTCTTGCCGTCTAGCTTGTTGAACACATTTTGTCATGGTCTTGTCTTGTCAAGTCAGTCACCTTTTTTAGTAGAGCCAATTAGCTGATGCCACGTGTCCCAGCAGAGGGTTAAGTCAGTGACTGTCGAGAAAACATATCATTTTGTATCAAATCTTGTCGTTTAGAGAGAGAGGCTCTAGGAAAGAGAATGAGAAGTTTTGAGTGAGAAGGTAGACTTCCAAGCTCGATCGTTGGAGTTTGAACCGTTAGATCCAAGTTTTGAGGTTAGAATCTTAATCTACTCTTATTGTTCTTATTGATCATCTAGCTGCATTACGCGATCAAACTTGTTCTGCACGTCATGTATTGATTTAAAGTTGGTTTTAGAAAGAGAAAATGGTTTTCATGTGTTCTTGAAGAAAAGCCTCGTTTGATCCGAAAGTTTGCATCTAGAACCATGATTTTGTGTTTCTTCTCTCAAGATCTTTGAATATGGGTACCCAGGTCGATGATTCTAGATTCTTAGCATGAAATCTCAGATTTTGTAATAGCAAGTTTTAATCTTTGCATTTATCTTCCTCATGTTCATGTTCGTCATGTTCGTCATATTCTTCAAGAGAGGGAAACTCAAATTTTCCCGACTTCATTTCCTTGACTGTGGCCATCGAGGCCACACCTCGGCAAGGAGGTGTGGGACCTCGACCTAGAGCTGGTAGTTGCCCAGCTCGTTTTCCAGCAATAAGAAACTGTGTTTTGATTTGATTTGACTTAGTTTTGAAGAGTGCCGAGGTCATTTGCATCCATGCAAGACTTGTTTTGAGAAGTGCATTCAATAGACTTTGCCATGTGTTTGTAGGACTGGGACTTGCCTTGACCCCGACGTTTGAAGAACTATATGAGTGGTATTTCTAATAAAGCTATGTTATCAATGTTTTGATGAGCTTTGTTTTGCTTTGTTTTGAAAAGTATTTGTTAAGCATGAATGATTGTCCCTATTTTGTGTATCATGTATTATCTTGTTTTGATGACCTCCTCGGAAAGTCCTTAGTGCCAAGGGACTATAATGCAACTGCACATCTTGCTTTGAAAGTCCTTAGTGCCAAGGGACTATAATGCAACTGCACATCTTGCTTTGAAAGTCCTTAGTGCCAAGGGACTATAATGCAACTGCACATCTTGCTTTGAAAGTCCTTAGTGCCAAGGGACTATAATGCAACTGCACATCTTGCTTTGAAAGTCCTTAGTGCCAAGGGACTATAATGCAACTGCACATCTTGCTTGAAAATCACTTACACATTTGGATTTAATTTGTGAGTAATAACAATGGGTTTCTCTAAATGTAAAATTACACATTAGGCCAATCCACACTATAGAGGTTTTGGATTTTATCTCTTTCTAGAACAAATTTCACATTACGAATACTCTAATGTAACCCTCCAATAATGTAACACTCTAATATAACACAATAAAAAACTCTTCAGTATACTTTTTCCAAATGTAATAACGTAACATTCCAAACTTTTTTCATATGTAACACTCTAATATAACACATACAAAAATTTCTTAGTGTACTTTTCCCAATCGTAACACTTATGGTTTGAAATTATACATTTATCCAAAACTTACTATTGGATTTTTGTACTCATTTTCGAATGGTTTGAAGAATCTCACATTATTTTTTGGAGTGTTACGTTTAGAAAAAGTACACTAAAGAATTTTTTTTTAGTGTTACATTACGCAATATATATATTTTTAGTATTACGTTTAAAAAAAGTATATTAAGAATTTTTTTTGAAATCTTACATTGGAGTATTATACTAAGGAGAATTTTTTTTGGAGTGTTACATTTGAAAAAAGTAGACTAACGAATTTTTTTGAAGTGTTATGTTTAATAATTTCAATATCATGAGAAAATTCACATTTATCCCCCAATATATAACACACATTTTTTTTTTGCCGTTTATGTAATTCACACTAGAATGAGACATTTGAGTCCATAAAAAAAAAAAAATAATTGGAAAACCAAACAATTCATAAAATTACTATTTGCGAATTATTGATATTTCACTTTAATAATTTTAATAATTCAAAGATAGAGTAACAGTATTAAAATTGTTAAAAGAAAAAATAAAATTTTCATTTATTTAATTAGAATAAATTACAAATATATTTCTTTAGATTTGTTTAAAATACAAATTACTCATTGTGATCTGAAAAATTATAAATACTTCATATTAGAATTTTTTTATTTAATAGAATTAATTAAAAAAAATAAAATTTTTAACTGCTCTTTTATACAATGATATAATTACATAAATTATTAATTAAAATAAATTTATATCATCATTAAAAATTATTAATTGACTTGATAATTTATTAATAAAATAAATTATTTGTTATAAAATTAAAAACTTCTGGAATGGGATGTAATCGAATTTTAAACGAATATCAAGAGAGTATTTATAATTTACCAATTTATTCCCGTTTGGGTGCTTGATATTTTAACAAAAAATTTACAAAGTTACTACAAATTATCACATCTCTCTACTTTTTTACAAATTTTTTTTTTGGGTAAAAAATTCAAAAAAACTAACTAAGGTAATTTGAGAAGTTGGTTAAATGATGTTTTTTTTTTTGATTTTTTTATCATTTTGTATGTAAAAAATATGAGAAATGATATAACTCAAAATGAGTTAAAAATTACAAGATAACTTTTAGTTAGTTTTCCAAATTGCCCCAAAGTCCCGTTTGGAAAATTGGTTGGGACTAAAAAAAGAACAAAAAGACAAAATAAATTAATAAGATAAAATATTACATCTAAATTACAATTATTTCATTTAAAAAAAATTAATCCTAAACAAAATAATTTAGTTACGCATAATTTAGTTATGCTAAATTAATCAAAGACTCATGATAATTTTTTTTTTTTCCCCAAACAAATCCTAAACCAAAACCCACCTTTAATCTTAAATAAATAAATTAATAAACTAATTTTTTTTCCATAACAAACGAACACATACTCTGAAAAAACCTAGAAACCGACAAAAAACCAGAGTGGCACAACCGGAAATTCTCACTAAAACCGAGGTTGTTTCTGGAGCTATCTTTTGGTAGATTAATGGTGGCGCATTGCAGCACAGTTCGTCTTCCCCATCTAAGAAGAGAATCATCAACCAGACAGAGAAGAGAAGAGAAAACCAGAGAGAGAGAGAGAGAGAGAGAGAGAGAGAGAGAAGTGTAGAAGACAACCTCACCAACTCACAAACAATCCAGTTTACACAGACCACCACAGAACCCAGAAATACTGTTCCAACCCATCTCTCTCTTTCTTCACTCACATACACACACACACACACACATATATATTTATTTATATTTCTGTAATTTCATATTTGAGTTGAAAATGGAGAAAGTCATGGCCAACTACTTGCTAATGGCTTGTGGCATAGTTTAGAGCTTCCCCACTCTCTCTCCCCCACAGAAGCTCTCTTTTTCTCTCTCTGTCCAATCACTTTCTCTCTCTCTCCTCCTCCTCCTCCTCCTCTCTCTCTCTCTCTCTCTCTGTCTCTCTCTCTAGAATGGGTTGCAGAAGGATGATCATGGGGAATTTGGATCCGGAGAGGGAGAGGAGTGGTGGGCTTAGAACCAAACAAGCTGGACGAGGCTCGTGCCGTGGAAGTTAGCCCCCACTCTCCTACTCGCCGGAAAATGCAAAATCTCTGGCACTAACCTCTTTGTTTCTCTCTCTCTCTCTCTCTATACATATATATCTATTTCTTGTTCATTGATTCGTTGACCGTTAGATTCGAGTTTTGAGGTTAGAATCTTAACCTATTCTTGTTGTTCTTATTGATCATCTAGCTGCATTGCACGATCAAACCTGTTCTGCACGCCATTCATCGATTTAAAGTTGGTTTTAGAAAGAGAAAATGGTTTTCATGTGTTTTTGAAGAAAAGCCTTATTTGATCCGAAAGTTTGCATTAAGACTCCTGTTTTTGTGTTTGTTTTGATAAGATCCTGAGTATGGGTACCCAGGTCTGTGTTTTTGAAATTATAGCATGAAATCTCAGCTTTTGTAATAGCAAGTTTTGATCTTTGCATTCATCTTCCTCATGTTCATGTTCTTCATGTTTATCAAGAGGGAAACCCAGATCTTCTCGACTTCGCTTTTGAATGTGGTCGTCGAGGCCACACCTCGGCAAGGAGGTGTGGGACCTCGGCTTAGACCTGGTAGTTGCCCAGCTTGTTTTTCCAAAGATAAGAAACTGTGTCTTGATTTGATTTGACTTAGTTTTTGAAGAATGCCAAGGTCATTTGCATGTATGCTAAACTTGTTTTGAGTAGTGCATTCAATAGACTTTGCCATGTGTTTGTAGGACTTGGACTTGCCTTGACCCCGACGTTGGACGAACTATGTGAGTGGTATTTTTGATAAAGCTATGTTATCAATGTTTTGATGAATTTTGCTTTGCTTTGTTTTTGAAAGGTATATGTTAAGCATGAATGATTGTCCTTAGTTTCGTATCTCGTATTATACTCGCTTGAATGACCTTCTCGGAAAGTCCCTTGTGATGGAGGACTCTAAACTTTCGCAGCACATCTCGTTTTGAAAGTCCCTTCTGCTGGAGGACTCTAAACTTTCGCACTTTCGCAGCACATCTCGTTTTGAAAGTCCCTTGTGCTGGAGGACTCTAAACTTTCGCAGCACATCTTGTTTGAAAAGTCCCCTGTGCTAGAGGACTCTAAATTTTCGCAGCACATCTTGTTTGAAAAGTCCCTTGTGCTGGAGAACTCTAAACTTTCGCAGCACATCTCGTTTTGGAGGTCCCTTGTGCTAGAGGACTCTAAACTTTCGCAGCACATCTTGTCTTGAAAGTCCCTTGTGTTGGAGGACTCTAAACTTTCACAGCACTCTCGTGTTGAAAGGCGACAGGCCTTTGTAACATAGGTCCCTTGTGCTAGAGAACTCTAAACTTTTGTAGCACCCTTGTTTGAGATGCCTCTCTTTCCTTGTCTTGTTTTGCCACTGACGGCTTACCGTGTGGATATGTTTGCCGGAATGTTATCGTTTGTAATATGTTGATGCTAGTAAGCATCTTTTGAAGCTTTGAAAGATTTGATAGATTAGAGGACTCTAAACTTTTGTAGCACCCTTGCTTGAGATGCCTCTCTTACCTTGTCTTGTTTTGCCACTGACGGCTTACCATGTGGATATGTTTGCTGGAATGTTATCGTTTGTAATATGTTGATGCTAGTAAGCATCCCTTGAAGCTTTGAAGATTTGTTAGATGGGCGAGGACCATTCCTTGTTATTTAAAGTTTTTGACTTGTATTGTTTTGTGAGGACTTCGGCTATTATTCATGCAAACCCCTTTATTATTTATACCATTCACTGAATATCTAAGCTCAACATATATATGTAGGTGATGAGCAAGAAGGCGGTGACGCCTAGATGTGATTCTGGAGCTTATTTTGGATTTTGATTATGTCGGCTTAACCTGTAATTACGTCGGCAGTCTTGAAAATTATGCTTCTCGATTTGTAATACTTGTATGTTGCATACGTCGGCTTGAGAAGCCTTTTGATCAAGATGTGCGTCTTGTATACATGTTATGTCGGCAGTGAGGATGTCGGCAACCCTGAAGATTTTGCTCCTTGCTGTATTTCATGTATTTTGTTCATGTCGGCTTGTGAAGCCCTTTTGATTAATATGTAAGATGTAATTTGTACTTTGCTTCGTTTGTAATTGAGTTGTAACCCATATGCAGATGATTGCTATTTCATTTAACTTATGCACAGCTCTTATGGACTAACCTGATTGTATGCATTGCTTCCATACTTGTGAGCCCCATATATTTATGCTCTGTTGTGTGTGAATTTTGAAAGTTGGCCTTCGGTAATCTCGGATTACTGGCCATCACGGCACCAAACTACTAGGGGCGGTTTGGCGTCGTGACAAATTTACTTGTAATTTACTGAGAATTTAAGGAGTAATTTATTGAGAATTTACTCAGTAATTTGCTTAGAATTTATTAAATAATTTACTAAGAACTTACAGATAATTTACTATGTTATTTTCTTGGAATTTACTGAGTAATTTTCTAATAATTTACTGAGTAATTTGCTAAGTAATTGACCAAGAATTTTTTGAGAACTTGTCGATAATTGACTGAGTAATTTACATAGAATTTATAGAGAATTTACTGAGTAATTTACTGGGAATTGACCTAGTAATTTATAGATAAATTTAGTGAGTAATTCACCGAATAATTTACTATGAATTTACTTAGTAATTTATTTAGAATTTACTCAGTAAATTACTAAAAGTTTATTGAGAATTTACTGAGAATTTGTTGAGCAATTTTCTAGGAACTTACCAATCATTTACGAAGCAATTTCCTGAGAATTTTACCGAGTTATTTACCATGAATTTACTATAACTTTACTGATAATTTGCTGAGTAATTTATTGAGAATTTAATGAGTAATTGTAGACGTCCCCGAACGCCCCGGGAGGACGAATTCCGTTCTGTTCGTATGTGGGCTCACTACAGTTCGGACTCTCAAATTGTCACGGTTCTTAATCTGAACCAAAGAGTCCAAATCTGGCAAATCGTTTTGAGAAACAGATTTTTGAAAAGAAGTGCCAAACATGGACTGCTTTGCCAGATACAGAGTCGCCACCTAAATATTTTTTATAGGGAATTTAGGAAACCCTGACTCGGTGCCAAAGGCCACGTGTCCGTCATTACCAAAGTTGCCTCGGCTCGGGAGCTTGGGTACGATTGGGGAAGGTCAGCTATGAGCACCCCCTCTCGTCCAATCCGAAGATCGGTCTCTACTAACCGTGATATCCGTTTTTGAAAACATTATGTGTTCTTATTCCATTTGTTAGCCTAGAATTACTATGTTATGCGCTTGGCAAACAAGTATAGACCAAATCGCCTAAATTGGAACAAAACATTTCATGCTTGTTTTGAAAATGGTTTGCTACTCGCAAGTAGGCTGAAATGCAGATTTTGCCACCCTCAAGTGGGCTTTAGAAAAGATGGTTTTGCCACTATCTAGTGGGCTTAAAACTCATAGTTTTAATGCATTATTCCAATTTAGGTAATTCAACCTCCATCCACAGGCATTCAAGCAGTTATATCACATAAGCAAATAGCCTCATGGTAAGCATGCTATCATGGCAACACGTATGCTTGCCATGAGGCTATGTGCTTATTTGATTAACTGCATGAATACCTGTGGATGAAGGCTTTGTTGCTTGAATTGGGACAATTCATCAAATGTGAGTTTTAA
>NW_021026863.1:593229-612321 GCF_004153795.1 Camellia sinensis
ACACATCTCGGCCTTGGTGATGAACACCTCGGCCTTGGTGATGAACACCTCGGCCTAGATAATGACATCTCGGCCAATATGTCAGAGCGAAGGTGGAGGTCAAACAAAGTGGTTCCAAGATAATTCTAGATTGAAGGTGACCTCGGCTTGGAAGGATCTAGGCGTAACTGACCTAGGCTTGGCTTAACCTAGGCTTAACATAACTTAGGCTTGAGACACCAAGGAAGGAACAAAGCATGCACACAACACTTAGACATAACACATAAACACATAAACACAAAGCAAGACAAGATTCATGAATGCAAACTTAACAAGACAAAGTTATGTAAATGAACATGAATATGACTATGACATGAATATGGGTTGTTACAGCAACTTAACATGGCAAAATATATAAATGCAAGCAAATATAACTAGGACATGAATGTGGGTTGTTACATAAGTTCTTCACTGGGTAATTTAGTTGGAAATTACTAAGTAATTTATTGAGAATTTACTGAGTAAGTTACTGAGAATTTATTGATAATTTACTTAGACTTTATAGATTAATTTATTGAGAATTTACTAAGTAATTTACTTAGAATTTATTGAATAATTTACTGAGAATTTATAAAGTAATTTGCTGAGAATTTACAGGAAATTCACTAATTAATGTTTGAATAATTTACCGAGTAATTTACTGAGAATTAACAAAGTAATTCACAAATTTTTTTTTGATAATTTTATGAGTAATTTACTATGAATTTACTGAGTAATTTACTAAGAATTTATACAGAATTTTCTTAGAAATTATTGAAAATTTTCTGAGTAATTTACTTAAAATTTATTAAATATTTTACTTAAAATTTACAAATAATTTACAAAGTAATTTATAGAGAATTTATTGAAAACTTAACGAGTAATTTACTGAGAATTTACAACAAATTTATGGAGTAATTTGCTGAATAATTTACTAAGAAATTACTTTGAATTTACCAAGAATTTATATAGAACTTTCTGAGAATTTATTGAGTAATTTACTCGTAATTTACTGATTAATTCACAAAAAAATTATTGTAATTTTTTGAGAATTTACTCAGAATTTTTTGATAAATTACTAAGAATTTGCTGAATAATTTATAGAGAATTTTACGTGTAATTTACTGAGAAATTTCCTGAGTAATTTAGTGAGAATTTACCAAGCAGTTTACTGATAAATTACTGAATAATTCACTCATTAATTCACTTGTAATTTACAGAGAATTTAAGGTGTAATTTTTTGAGAATTTACTGATAATTTACTGTGTTATTTTTTTGGAATTTACAAAGTAATTTTCAAATAATTTACTTAGTAATTTACTAAGTAATTGACGAAGAATTTTTTGAGAACTTGTCGATAATTAACTGAGAAATTTCCTGAGTAATTTACTGAGAATTTACTAAGTAATTTAATGGTAATTTACTGAGTAATTAACAGAGAATTTACCAATAATTTACTGATAAATTACTGAATAATTCACTCATTAATTTACTTGTAATTTACTAAGAATTTAAGGAGTAATTTATTGAGAATTTACTTAGTAATTTGCTTAGAATTTATTAAATAATTTACTAAGAATTTACAAATAATTTACTGTGTTATTTTCTTGGAATTTACGGAGTAATTTTCTAATAATTTACTGAGTAATTGACGAAGAATTTTTTGAGAACTTGTCGATAATTAACTAAGTAATTCATAGAGAATTTATTGAGAATTTACCGAGTAATTTACTGGGAATTGACCTAGTAATTTAAAGATAAATTTAGTGAGTAATTCACCGAATAATTTACTATGAATTTACTTAGTAATTTACTAAGAGTTTATTGAGTAATTTATTGAGAATTTACTGAGTAATTGACTAAGAAATTTACTGATAAATTCTGAGTAATTTATTGATAATTAACTAGGAATTTTATGAGAATTTACTGGGAATTTACTCAGTAATTTGCTGATAATTTACTGGGAATTTAATCAGTAATTTACTGAGAATTTACTGTTAATTTACGAGTAATTTACTAGTAATTTACTAAGAATTTACTGGGAATTTAATCAGTAATTTACTGTGAATTTACTTGGAATTTTCTAAGAAATTTTCTCATAATTTTTATTGGGAATTTTGTCAGAATTTGCTGGGAATTTAATCAATAATTTACTGAGAATTTACTAGAAATTTACTGAGGAATTTACTGGGAATTTATTGTGAATTTACTAAGTAATTTATAGAGAATTTACTTGGAATTTACTCAGTAATTTACTGAGAATTTTTTTAGAAAGGTACTGAGTAATTTACTAGATATTTAATGAGTAATTTACTGAGAATTTACTGGGAATTTACTGAGTAATCTATTAAGAATTTACTGGGAATTTACTGAGAATTTAGTGAGAATTTAGTGGGAATTTAGTGAGTAATTTAATGAGAATTTACTGAAAATTTATGAGAAATTTACTGAGTAATTTACTAGGAATTTACTGAGAATTTATTGGGAATTTAATGAGTAATTTAATGAGAAATCACTGGGAATTTACTGAGTAATTCACTGGGAATTTACCGGGAATTTACAGGTAATTTACTGAGAATTTAATGGGAATTTACTAAATAATTTATTGGGAATTTTCGGAGAATTTTCTGAGTAATTTATTGAGAATTTACTGGGAATTTAATGATAATTTATTGGGAATTTACGCAGTAATTTACTGAGAATTTACTGAAAATTTACGAAGCAATTTACAGAGAATTTACTGGGATTTACTGAGTAATTTACTGCCAAGAATTTATATAGAATTTTCTGAGAATTTATTGAGTAATTTACTGATTAATTCACAAAAAAAAATTCTTGTAATTTTTTGAGAATTTACTCAGAATTTTCTGATAAATTACTAAGAATTTGATGAATAATTTATAGAGAATTTTACGTCTAATTTACTGAGGAATTTCCTGAGTAATTTAGTGACAATTTACTAAGTAATTTAATGGTAATTTACTGAGTAATTAACAGAGAATTTACCAATAATTTATTGAGTAATTTATTGATAAATTACTGAATAATTCACTCATTAATTTACTTGTAATTTACTAAGAATTTAAGGAGTAATTTATTGAGTATTTACTCAGTAATTTCCTTAGAATTTATTAAACAATTTACTAAGAATTTACAGATAATTTACTGTGTTATTTTCTTGGAACTTACAGAGTAATTTTCTAATAATGTACTGAGTAATTTACTAAGTAATTGATGAAGAATTTTTTGAGAACTTGCCGATAATTAACTGAGTAATTTACATAAAATTTATTGAGAATTTACCGAGTAATTTTCTGGGATTGACCTAGTATTTTACAGATGAATTTAGTGAGTAATTCACCGAATAATTTACTATGAATTTACTTAGTAATTTATTTAGAATTTACTCAGTAAATTACTAAGAGTTTGTTGAGAATTTATTGAGAATTTGTTAAGCAATTTTCTAGGAACTTACCAATCATTTACGAAGCAATTTACTGAGAATTTACCGAGTTATTATCACGAATTTACTATAATTTTAATGATAATTTGCTGAGTAATTTACTCATAATTTATTGAGAATTTTCTTAGAATTTATTAAAAATTTTCAAAGTAATTTACTTTGAATTTATTGAGTAATTCACTGATAATTAACTAAGTAATTTATAGAGAATTTATTGAAAATTTAACGAATAATTAATTGAGAATTTACAGAGTAATTTGATGTGTAATTTTTAAAAAAATTAATGTGAATTTACTGATTAATTTACTAAAAATTTATACAAAATTTTCTAAGAATTTACAGAGTCATTTACTCTTAATTTACTGAGTAATTCAAAAAAAAAATTCTAATGATTTTCTAAGAATTTACACAGAATTTTCTAATAATTTACTAAGAATTTACTGAATAATTTTTTGAGAATTTTGCGTTTAATTTGTTGAGAATTTTACTGAGTAATTTAATGAGAATTTACAGAAAATTTATTGAGTAATTTACTAAGAATCTACCGATAATTTACTGAGTAATTTATTTAGAATTTATTTTGAATTGACTAAGCAATTTACTGATAAATTGTTAATTACTTCACTGGGTAATTTAGTTGGAAATTACTAAGTAATTTATTGAAAATTTACTGAGTAAGTTACTAAGAAATTATTGATAATTTACTTAGACTTTATGGATTAATTTATTGAGAATTTACTAAGTAATTTACTTAAAATTTGTTGAACAATTTACTGAGAATTTATAAAGTAATTTACTGAGAATTTATAGGAAAATCACTAATTAATGTTCGAATAATTTACTGAGTAATTTACTGAGAATTAACAAAGTAATTCATGAAATTTTTTATAGCGATCCCGGGTTTACCCTTGTTGTACAGTGATCCGGACATGTGTCCGTGGATGTGGTAGTTGTTTATTATCTTATTTGCATCCTCTCTACTTTGTATATTGAGTTATAGGATGTGTTGGGCAGGTTTGTTACAGGTTGGTTGAGTTTAGAAACCAAAACTAGTTGCCCAGATTTTTGGCCTGTACGCTCGAGCGGGGGTTTGGGCGCTCGAGCGGGGAATACACCCATCCAGTATTTCCTGTGCAGTGTTGGACGCTCGAGCGTGGGATTAGCCGCTCGAGCGGGGTTGTGTGAGTTCCGCTCGAGCGGGAAGTTGGAAGCTCGAGCGGAGACCTGGCTCTGTAAAAGTGCTGGGAGAGTGCATCCGGCGCTCGAGCAGGATTGTTGGTGCTCGAGCGGGAGTCTGTAAGTTACGCTCGAGCGGAGTGTTTTACGCTCGAGCGGGGCGACTGGGTTTAAGTCCCGAGTTATGACTTTTCAAATCACTTTTTCACTTTCTCTTCTCTCTCCTACTTTTCCAAAAACACCATTGTTGAGCCTCTCACTCTAGAACTCTACCTTCTCTCTAGGTTTTGATCTAGTAGGAGTGATTTGCTCATCTTTGGCCTTTACAAAAAAGTTGTTGATCATCGAGGGCTACATTTTAATCTGAAAATTTCGGGTTTTGGAGCACGTTGGGTTTTTTCATCTTCTTCTTTGGGGCTCCGGATTTGAGGTAGGGATATCCTACTCCTCTCTATGGATTTTGTCTTTAAATTTTGGTATTTTGAGATGTTGGGGTTGGTTTGGTAATTTTGTGAAAGTTTGGGACTTTTGTGCAGTTTTACAAAAGTTGGGGTTTTATTTATAATAAACCTAGATGCATGTTTGGCATAGAGAAATGGAATAAAAATGGAATCATTAATGAAAACGGAGCCTAAGGGTTGAAATGTTAATTATAGATAATGACCTAATTACATTGTTTGATTAATTGGGATAATTAATTGTGAAAAATGAGGAAATGTAATGTTGATTGAATATCCATTGTGCATTTATTTTCTATATAGAGATAACTGCTTTGGGCTATCGGTGGAGGATAGTCGTGATTGTTGTAGACAATGCATGAAGATTAGGTAAACGAAAACTAATCAATGGAATGTGTCATGAAAATTGACGGTTGTTAGAATACATTAACTGTATGTATTGAGTGATTGTATATAGAACCCTTGTGTTTGTATAACGTTATGTGTAGAGGAGGAGATGGGGGATGGTACTCCGCGGTTTTAGGGGAAGATAGGGGATGTACCTCATAAACCGGATAGTGTTGGGAGAAGATTAGGAGGATGAACTCCCGTAGATACAGCTCATCATGCTGTATCTTTGTGGGAAAGTGTGGATATAGCTTTATATGCTTATCTGTGGATATTGTTGTTATACATATCGTGTTTGTAGAAATGTGGGATAATAGCTTAATTGCTTATCTGAGAATGTGGATATTGTTGTTAATACATATCCTTGTTGAGAAGTGTGGGTAGTGCTTATATGCCTATCTGTTGAAAAAGGGAAATGAAAAGTAATTTGGACTCATAAGTCGTAATGACATAAAATACTGTGATTTTAATGTGATTGTATCGTGTTTGGCCATGCTATCAATTGCTAATCTTTTAGTCATTGTTCATGTTGGTTTAGTATGTTTCTTTTAACTGGCTGTTGCTCACCCTTTATGGAATATCATTTTCAGGTGCAGGTAGCAATGCACCTCCAAGGACGTAACTTGGGAGGCTAAGAGGCAGGCGGAGCTTTTGTTGTTTTGTTCTTTTTGATGTATTACATGTATTTCGAAGCCCAAGGGCTTAATGTGCTAGATGAGTTAGTACTCTTTTGTTGTAACCTAAGTGTTAACTTGGGAAAGCTGTAAGCCCATAGGTGCATTTGCTTTTTGTTGTTAACATGTAATACTTATGTAAACGAATTTCTGATAATCATGGAAGAATGTTGGAACTTTTACATATCAACGCATGCTTATTTGATGGGATTCAATGTTCAATTTAATTTAGAATTTACTCAGTAAATTACTAAGAGTTTTTATGGAGATTTGTTGAGCAATTTTCTAGGAACTTACCAATCATTTACGAAGCAATTTACTGAGAATTTACGGAGTTATTTACCACGAATTTACTATAACTTTAATAATAATTTACTAAGTAATTTCTGATAATTTACTCATAATTTATTGAGTATTTTCAGAATTTATTGAAAATTTTGCGTAATTTACTTTGAATTTATTGAGTAATTCACCGATAATTAACTGAGCAATTTATAGAGAATTTATAAAAAAATTTAACGAATAATTTATTGAGAATTTACAGAGTAATTTGTGTGTAATTTTCTAAAAAATTTCTGTGAATTTATGATTAATTTACCAAGAATTTATACAAAATTTTCTGAGAATTTACAGATAATTTACTCATAATTTACTGAGAATTCACAAAAAAAATTTCTAATGATTTTTCTAAGAATTTAACAGATTTCTAATAATTTACTAAGAATTTACTGAAAAATTTTCTGAGGATTTTGCTGAAATTTTTGAGAATTTTACTGAGTAATTTAAGAAATTTACTGAGAATTTATTAGTAATTTACTAAGAATCTACAATTAATTTAGAGTAATTTATTGAGAATTTACTACGAATTACTAAGAAATTTACTGATAATTGTTAAGTTCTTCACTGGTAATTTAGTTGAAATTACTAAGTAATTTATTGAGAATTTACTTGAGTAGTTACTAAGAATTATTGATAATTTATTAGACTTTATGGATTAATTATTGAGAATTTACTAAGAATTTACTTAGAATTTAATTTGAATAAATTTACTGAGAATTTAACAGGAAAATCACTAATTAATGTTGAATAATTTACTGAGTAATTTCTGAGAATTAACAAGAAGTAATTCACAAATTTTTTTTGTTAATTTATGAGTAATTTACTATGAATTACTGAGTAATTTACCAAGAATTTATCAAAATTTTCTTAGAAATTATTGAAAATTTTCTGGTAATTTATTTAGAATTTATTAAATATTTTACTGAATTTACAGATAATTTAAAAAGTAATTTATAGAGATTTTATTGAAAACTTAACGAGTAATTTATGGAGAATTTACAACGAATTTATGGAGTAATTTGTTGAATAATTTACTAAGAAATTACTTTGAATTACCAAGAATTTATATAGAACTTTCTGAGAATTTATTGAGTAATTTACTCGAATATTACTGATTAATTCACAAAAAAAAATTCTTGTAATTTTTTGAGAATTTACTCAGAATTTTCTGATAAATTACTAAGAATTTGCTGAATAATTTTATAGAGAATTTTACGTGTAATTTACTGAGAAATTTCCTGAGTAATTTAGTGAGAATTTTCCAAGAATTTACAAATAAATTACTGAATAATTCACTCATTAATTACTTGTAATTTACTGAGAATTTAAGGATGTAATTTTTGAGAATTTACTCGTTAATTTGCTTAGAATTTATTAAATAATTTACTAAGAATTTGCACATAAATTTACCGTGTTATTTTCTCTGGAATTAGAGAATTTTACAAGAGTAATTTACTAAGTAATTGACGACGAATTATTTGAGAACTTCTCGATAATTAGCTGAGTAATTTACAGAGAATTTATTGAGAATTTACCGAGTAATTTACTGGGAATTTACTTAATAATTTACAGATAAATTTAGTGAGTTAATTTATTTAGAATTTACTCAGTAAATTACTAAGAGTTTATTGAGAATTTACTGAGAATTTGTTGAGCAATTTTCTAGGAACTTACCAATCATTTACGAAGCAATTTACTGAGAATTTACGGAGTTATTTACCACGAATTTACTATAACTTTAATAATAATTTACTAAGTAATTTACTGAGTAATTTACACATAATTTATTGAGTATTTTCTTAGAATTTATTGAAAATTTTTGCGTAATTTACTTGGAATTTATTGAGTAATTCACCGATAATTAACTGAGCAATTTATAGAGAATTTATTAAAAATTTAACGAATAATTTATTGAGAATTTACAGAGTAATTTGTTGTGTAATTTTCTAAAAAATTTCTGTGAATTTACTGAGTAATTTACCAAGAATTTATACTAAATTTTCTGAGAATTTACAGACTAATTTACTCATAATTTACTGAGAAATTCACAAAAAAATTTCTAATGATTTTCTAATAATTTGCTAAGAATTTACTAAACAATTTTCTGAGGATTTTGCGTTTAATTTGTTGAGAATTTTACTGAGTAATTTAATGAGAATTTACAGAGAATCTATTGAGTAATTTATTGAGAATTTACTACGAATTAACTAAGAAATTTACTGATAAATTGTTAAGTTCTTCACTGGATAATTTAGTTGGAAATTACTAATTAATTTATTGAGAATTTACTGAGTAAGTTACTAAGAATTTATTGATAATTTAATTAGACTTTATGGATTAATTCATTGAGAATTTACTAAGTAATTTACTTAGAATTTATTGAATAATTTACTGAGAATTTACAAGAAATTCACTAATTAATGTTTGAATAATTTACTGAGTAATTTCCTGAGAATTAACAAAGTAATTCACGAAATTTTTTTTGATAATTTTATGAGTAATTTACTATGAATTTACTGAGTAATTTACCAAGAATTTATACAAAATTTTCTTAGAAATTATTGAAAGTTTTCTGTGTAATTTATTTAGAATTTATTAAATATTTTGCTAAAAATTTACAGATAATTTATAAAGTAATTTATAGAGAATTTATTGAAAACTTAACGAGTAATTTAATGAGAATTTACAACGAATTTATGGAGTAATTTGCTGAATAATTTACTAAGAAATTACTTTGAATTTACCAAGAATTTATATAGAACTTTCTGAGAATTTATTGAGTAATTTACTCGTAATTTACTGATTAATTCACAAAAAAACTTATTGTAATTTTTTGAGAATTTACTCAGAATTTTCTGATAAATTACTAAGAATTTGCTGAATAATTTATAGAGAATTTTACGTGTAATTTACTGAGAAATTTCCTGAGTAATTTAGTGAGAATTTTCCAAGCAATTTACTGATAAATTACTGAATAATTCACTCATTAATTCACTTGTAATTTGCAGAGAATTTAAGTTGTAATTTATTGAGAATTTATTGATAATTTACTGTGTTATTTTCTTGGAATTTACAGAGTAGTTTTCTAATAATTTACTGAGTAATTTACTAAGTAATTGACGACGAATTATTTGAGAACTTCTCGATAATTAGCTGAGTAATTTACAGAGAATTTATTGAGAATTTACCGAGTAATTTACTCGGAATTGACCTAGTATTTTTAAGATAAATTTAGTGAGTAATTTACCGAATAATTTACAATGAATTTACTTAGTAATTTATTTAGAATTTACTCAGTAAATTACTAAGAGTTTATTGAGAATTTACTGAGAATTTGTTGAGCATTTTTCTTAGAACTTGCCAATCATTTACGAAGCAATTTACTGACAATTTACTGAGTTATTTTCCACGAATTTACTATAACTTTAATGATAAATTGCTGAGTAATTCACTCATAATTTATTAAGAATTTTCATAGAATTTATTGAAAATTTTTAGAGTAATTTACTTTGAATTTATTGAGTAATTCACTGATAATTAACTGAGTAATTTATAGAGAATTTATTGAAAATTTAACGAATAATTTATTGAGAATTTACAGAGTAATTTGCTGAGTAATTTTTTAACAAACTTATGTGAATTTACTGAGCAATTTACCAAGAATTTATACAAATTTTTCTGAGAATTCACAGAGTAATTTACTGAGTAATTCACAAAAAAATTTCAAATGATTTTCTAAGAATTTACACAGAATTTTCTAATAATTTACTCAGAATTTACTGAATAATTTTCTAAGAATTTTGCGTGTAATTTATTCAGAATTTTACTGAGTAATTTAATGAGAATTTACTGAGTAATTTACTAAGAATCTACCGATAATTTACTGAGTAATTTATTGAGAATTTACTTCGAACTGACTAAGAAATTTACTGTTAAATTGTTAAGTTCTTCACTGGGTAATTTAGTTGAAAATTACTAAGTAATTTATTGAGAATTTACTGAGTAAGTTACTAAGAATTTATTGATAATTTATTGAATAATTTACTGAGAATTTATAAAGTAATTTACTGAGAATTTACAGGAAATTCACTAATTAATGTTCGAATAATTTACTGAGTAATTTACTGAGAATTAACAAAGTAATTCATGAAATTTTTTTTGTTAATTTTATGAGTAATTTACTATGAATTTACTAAGTAATTTACCAAGAATTTATAAAGAATTTTCTTAGAAATTATTAACAATTTTCTGAGTAATTTATTTAGAATTTATTAAATATTTTACTAAAAATTTAAAGATAATTTACAAAGTAATTTATAGAGAATTTATTGAAAACTTAACAAGTAATTTACTTAGAATTTGCAACGAATTTATGGAGTAATTTGCTGAATAATTTACTAAGAAGTTACTTTGAATTTACCAAGAATTTATATAGAATTTTCTGAGAATTTGTTGAGTAATTTACTCATAATTTACTGATTAATTCACCAAAAAAATTATTGTAATTTTTTGAGAATTTATTCAGAATTTTTTGATAAATTACTAAGAATTTGCTGAATAGTTTATAGAGAATTCTACGTGTAATTTATTGAGAAATTTCCTGAGTAATTTAGTGAGAATTTACCAAGTAATTTACTGATAAATTATTGACTAATTCACTCATTAATTCACTTGTAATTTACTGAGAATTTAAGGAGTAATTTGTTGAGAATTTACTCAGTAATTTGCTTAGAATTTATTAAATAATTTACTAACAATTTGCAGCTAATTTATTGTATTATTTTCTCGGAATTTACAGAGTAATTTACTAAGTAATTGATGAAGAATTTTTTAAGAACTTGTCGATAATTAACTGAGTAATTTACAGAGAATTTATTGAGAATTTACCGAGTAATTTACTGGGAATTGACCAAGTAATTTACAGATAAATTTAGTGAGTAATTCACCGAATAATTTACTATGAATTTACTTAGTAATTTATTTAGAATTTACTCAGTAAATTACTAAGAGTTCATTGAGAATTTACTGAGAATTTATTGAGCAATTTTCTAGGAACTTACCAATGATTTACGAAGCAATTTACTGAGAATTTACCAGGTTATTCACCACGAATTTACTATAACTTTAATGATAATTTATTGAGTAATTTGCTGAGTAATTTACTCTTAATTTATTGAGTAATTCACCGATAATTAACTGAGCAATTTATAGAGAATTCATTAAAATTTTAACGAATAATTTATTGAGAATTTACAGAGTAATTTGCTGTGTAATTTTTTAAAAAATTTCTGTGAATTTACTGAGTAATCTACCAAGAATTTATACTAAATTTTCTGAGAATTTACAGAGTAATTTACTCATCATTTACTGAGTAATTCACAAAAAAATTTCTAATGATTTTCTAAGAATTTACACAGAATTTTCTAATAATTTACTATGAATTTACTGAATAATTTTCTGAGGATTTTGCGTGTAATTTATTGAGAATTTTACTGAGTAATTTAATGTGAATTTACTTTGAATTCATTGAGTAATTTATTGAGGATTTACTGCGAATTAACTAACAAATTTACTGATAAATTTTAAAGTTCTTCATTGGGTAATTTAGTTGGAAATTACTAAGTAATTTATTGAGAATTTACTGAGTAAGTTACTAAGAATTTATTGATAATTTACATAGACTTTATGGATTAATTTATTGAGAATTTACTAAGTAATTTACTTAGAATTTATTGAATAATTTACTGAGAATTTACAAGAAATTCACTAATTAATGTTCGAATAATTTACTGAGTAATTTTCTGAGAATTAACAAAGTAATTCACAAATTTTTTTTTGATAATTTTATGAGTAATTTACTATGAATTTACTGAGTAATTTACCAAGAATTTATACAGAATTTTCTTAGAAATTATTGAAACTTTTCTGAGTAATTTATTTAGAATTTATTTGATATTTTATTGAAAATTTACAGATAATTTACAAAGTAATTTATAGAGAATTTATTGAAATCTTAACGAGTAATTTACAGAGAATTTACAACGAATTTATGGAGTAATTTGCTGAATAATTTACTAAGAAATTACTTTGAATTTACCAAGAATTTATATAGAATTTTCTGAGAATTTATTGAGTAATTTACTCATAATTTACTGACTAATTCACAAAAAAAATTCTTGTAATTTTTTGAGATTTTACTCAGAATTTTTTGATAAATTACTAAGAATGTGCTGAATAATTTATAGAGAATTTTACGTGTAATTTACTGTGATATTTCTTGAGTAATTTAGCGAGAATTTACTGAGTAATTTACTGAGAATTTATCGAGTAATTTACTGATAAATTACTGAATAATTCACTCATTAATTTACGTGGAAATTATTCAGCAAATCTATCCATAAAATTCAGTTGTAAATTTCTCGTAAATTATACTCTGTTAAGTTTCAATAAATTCTCTATAAATCTTGTAAATTATCTGTAAATTTATCAAAAAAATTAATTTAAAATTCAAATTAAATTACCAGAAAGTTTCAATAATTTCTAAGAAAATTCTGATATAAAATTTCTTTGTAAATTTACTCCAATTATCAACTAATTACTCTTAGAAAATAAATTTGTCTTTTCAATAAAATTAACCTCATAAAGATATCTAAACTCTGTAAATTAATCAATAAATTCTTAGTAACTTTACTCATGTAAATTCTCAAATAAATTACTTAGTAATTTCTAGCTTAAATGTACCCAAATGAAGAACTTTAAATTATCAGTAAATTTTTTAGTTAATTCGCAGTAAATTCTCAATAAATTACTCAATAAATTCTCAAAAATTACTCTCATTAAATATCATAAATTCTCAATAATTACAGCAAATCCCAGAAATTATTCAGTAAATCTTAGTAAATTATAGAAAATTCTGTGTAAATTTTAGAAAATCATTAGAATTTTTTTGTGAATTACTCAGTAAATGATGAGTAAATTACTCTTGTAAATTCTCAGAAAATTTTAGTATAAATTCTTGGTAGATTACTAGTAAATTCACAGAAAATTTTTTAAAAAATTACACAGCAAATTACTCTGTAAATTCTCAATAAATTATTCGTTAAATTTTTAATGAATTCTCTATAAATTGCTCAGTTAATTATCGGTGAATTACTCATAAACTCAAAGTAAATTACGTGACAATTTTCAATAAATTGTAAAAATTCTCATAAATTAAGAGTAAATTACTCACGCAAGTTACTCAATAAATTTATCATTAAAGTTAAGAAATTCGTGGTGAATAACTCGGAAAATTCCCAGAAATTGCTTCGTAAATATTGGTAAGTCCTAGAAAATTGCTCAATAAATTCTCAGAAATTCTCAATGAACTCTTAGTAATTTACTGAGTAAATTCTAAATAAATTACTTAAGTAAATTCATAGTAAATTATTCGGTGAATTAACTCACTAAATTTATCTGTAAATTACTTGGTCAATTCCCAGTAAATTACTCGGTAAATTCTCAATAAATTCTCTGTAAATTACTCAGTTAATTATCGACAGTTCTTAAAAAATTCTTCTCAATTACTTAGTAAATTACTCTGTAAATTCCAAGAAAAATTAACACGAAATTAGTGCAATTCTTAGTAAATTATTTAATAATTCTAAGCAAATTATGAGTAATTTAAACAATACTCTTAAATTCTCAGTAAATACAAGTAATTATGAGTGAATTATCAGTAATTTATTGTTAAATTACTTGGTAAATTCTCACTAATACTCAGGAAATTTCTCATAAATTCACGTTAGAAATTTCTCTATAAAATATTCGCAAATTCTTAGTAATTTATCAGAAATTTGATAAAATTTCAAAAAATTACAAAAATTTTTTTTTGTGAATTAATCAGTAACATATGAGTAAGATTACTCAATAAATTCTCAGAAAATTCTATAAATTCTGGTAAATTCAAAGTAACTTCTAGTAAATTATTCAGCAAATTACCATAAATTCGTTTGCAAATTCTAAGTAAATTACTTGTTAAGTTTTCAATAAATTCTCTATAAATTACTTTGTAATTATCTTTTAAATTTTTAGTAAAAATATTATATAAATTCTAAATAAATTACTCAGAAAATTGTCATAATATTTAAGAAAATTCTGTTATAAATTTCTGTAAATTACTTAGTAAATTCATAGTAAAATTACTCATAAAATTAACAAAAAAAAATTTCATGAATTACTTTGTTAATTCTCAGTAAATTACTCAGTAAATTATTCGAACATTAATTAGTGAATTTCCTGTAAATTCTCAGTAAATTACTTTATAAATTCTCAGTAAATTATTCAATAATTATCAATAAATTCTTAGTAACTTACTCAGTAAATTCTCAAAAAAATTACTTAGTAATTTCCAACTAAATTACCCAGTGAAGAACTTAAACAATTTAACAGTAAATTTCTTAGTTCAAGTTCGAAGAAATTCTCAAAATAAATTACTTAGTAAATTACTCAGTATATTCTCATTAAATTACTCAGTAAAATTCTGAATAAATTACACGCAAAATTCTCAGAAAATTATTCAGTAAATTCTAGTAAATATTTAGAAAATTCTATTTAAATTCTTAGAAAAATCATTAGAAATTTTTTTTGTGATTACTCAGTAAATTACTCTATAATTCTCAGAAAATTTTGTAAAATTCTTGGTAAATTAGCTCAGTAAATTCACATAAGTTTTAAAAATTACTCAGCAATTACTCTGTAAATTCTTTAATAAATTATTCGTTAAATTTTCAATAAATTCTCTATAAATAGCTCAGTTAATTATGGTGAATTACTCAATAAATTCAAATAAATACTCTAAAAATTTTCAATAAAATCTGAGAAAATCTCAATAAATTATAAGTAAATTACTCAGCAAATTACTCAGTATTATCATTAAAGTTATAGTAAATCGTGGTAAAAACTCGTAAATTCTCAGTAAATTGCTTCGTAAATGATTGGAAGTTCCTAGAAAATTGCTCAACAAATTCTAGTAAATTCTCAATAAACTCTTAGTAATTTACGAGTAAATTCTAAAAAATTACTAAGTAAATTCTAGTAAATTATTCGGTGAATTACTCACTAAATTTATCTTAAATTACTTGGTCAATTCCGAGTAAATTATTTAGTAAATTCTCTATAAATTACTCAGTTAATTATCCACAAGTTTCAAAAAAAATTCTTCGTCAATACTTAGTAAATTACTCAGTAAATTATTAGAAAACTACTCTGTAAATTCCAAGAAAATAACACAGTAAAATTACAGTAAATTCTCAAAAATTACTCCTTAAATTCTCAGTGCAAATTACGGGTAATTAATGAGTGAATATTCAGTAATTTATCAGTAAATTGCTTGGAAAATTCTCACTAAATTACTCAGGAAATTTCTCAGTAAATTACACGTAAAATTCTCTATAAATTATTCAGCAAATTCTATAATTTTATCAGAAAAATTCTGAGTAAATTCTCAAAAAATTACAAGAAATTTTTTGTGAATTAATCAGTAAATTATGAGTAAATTACTCAATAAATTCTCAGAAAAGTTCTATATAAATTCTTGTAAATTCAAAGTAATTTCTTAGTAAATTATTCAGCAAATTACTCCATAAATTCGTTGTAAATTCTCAGTTAATTACTCGTTAAGTTTTCAATAAATTCTCTATAATTACTCTGTAAATTATTTGTAAATTTTCTAGTAAAATATTTAATAAATTCTAAATAAATTACTCAGAAATTTTTAATAATTTCTAAGAAAATTTTGTATAAATTTCTTTGGTAAATTCTCACATAAAATTACTCAAAAAAAAAAATTTGTGAATTACTTTGTTAATTCTCAGTAAATTATTCGCAACATTAATGTGAATTTCTTTAAATTCTCAGTAAATTATTCAATAAATTCTAAGTAAATTACTTAGTAAATTCTCAATAAATTAATCCATAAAGTCTAAGTAAATTTCAATAAATTCTTAGTAACTTACTCAGTAAATTCTCAAATAAATTACTTAGTAATTCTAACTAAATTATCCCAGTGAAAATTTAACAATTTACAGTAAATTTCTTAGTTAATTCGCTAAATTCTCAAATTACTCAATAATTCTCAGTAAATTCTCATTAAATTACTCAGTAAAATTCTCAATAAATTACACGCCAAAATCCTCAGAAAATTATAGTAAATTCTTAGTAAATTATTAAAAATTCTATGTAATTCTTAGAAAATCATTAGAAATTTTTTTTTGAATACTCAGTAAATTATGAGTAAAATTACTCTATAAATTCTCAAAAATTAGTATAAATTTCTTGGTAGATTACTCAGTAAATTCACAGAAATTTTAAAAAATTACACAGCAAATACTCTGTAAATTCCAATAAATATTCGTTAAATTTTTAATAAATTCTCTATAAATTGCTCAATTAATTATCGGTGAATTACTCAATAAATCAAGTAAATTACGCTAAAATTTTCAATAAATTCTAAAAAAATTCTCAATAAATTATGAGAATTACTCAGTAAATTACTTAGTAAATTATTATTAAAGTTATAGTAAATTCGTGTAAATAACTCGTAAATTCTCAGTAAATTGCTTCGTAAAATGATTGGTAAGTTCCTAGAAAATTGCTCAAACAAATTCTCAGTAAATTCTCAATTAAACTCTTAGTAATTTACTGAGTAAATTCTAAATAAATTACTAAGAATTCAAGATAAATATTCGTGAATTACTCCTAAATTTATCTGTAATTACTAGGTCAATTCCCAGTAAATTACTCAGTAAATTCTCAATAAATTCTCTGTAAATTACTCAGTAATTATCGACAAGGTTCTTAAAAAATTCTTCGTCAATTACTTAGTAATTACTCTGTAAATTCCAAGAAATTAACAACAGTAAATTAATCTGCAAATTCTTAGTAAATTATTTATAAATCTAAGCAAATTACTTAGTAAATTCTCAACAAATTATTCTCAATACTTAAAATTCTCACTAAATTACTCAGGAAATTTCTCAGTAAATTACACGTAAATTCTCTATAAACTATTCAGCAAATTCTTAGTAATTTATCAGAAATTCTGATAAATTCTCAAAAATTACAAGAAATTTTTTTGTGAATTAATCAGTAATTATGAGTAAATTCTCAATAAATTCTCAGAAAATTCTATATAAATTCTTGGTAAATCAAAGTAATTTCTTTAGTAAATTATTCAGCAAATTACTCCATAAATTCGTGCTAAATTCTAAGTAAATTACTGTTAAGTTTTCAATAAATTCTCAATATATTACTTTGTTAAATTTCTGTAAATTTTCAGTAAATATTTAATAAATTCTAAATAAATTACTCAGAAAATTTTCAATAATTTCTAAGAAATTCTGTATAAATTCTTGTAAATACTTAGTAAATTCATAGTAAAAATTACTCATAAAATTAACAAAAAAAATTTCATGAATTACTTTGTTAATTCTCAGTAAATTACTCAGTAAATTATTCGAAATTAATTAGTGAATTTCCTGTAAATTCTCAGTAAATTACTTTATAAATTCTCAGTAAATATTCAATAATAGTATTCAATAAATTCTTAGTAACTTACTCAGTAAATTTTCTCAATAAATTACTTAGTAATTTCCACTAAATTACCCAGTGAAGAACTTAACAATTTAACAGTAAATTTCTTTAGTCAATTCGAGTAAATTCTCAATAAATTACTCCGTAAATTATCGGTAGATTCTTAGTAAATTACTCATTAAATTTCCATAAATTACTCAGTAAATTCCAATAAATTACACGCAAAAATTCTCAGAAAATTATTCAGTAAATTCTGTAAATTATTAGAAAATTCTGTGAAATTCTTAGAAATCATAAAATTTTGTGAATTACTCAGTAAATTACTCTTATAAATTCTCAGAAAATTTTGTATAATTCTTGTAAATTACTCAGTTAAATTCACAAAGTTTTTAAAAAAACTCAGCAAATTACTCTGTAATTCTCAAAATTATTTCTAAATTTTCATAAATTCTCTATAAATTTGCTCATCAATTATCGGTGAATTACTCATAAATTCAAAGTAAATTACCTGAAAATTTTTTAATAAATCTGAAGAAATTCCAATAAATTATAAGTAAATTACTCAGCAAATTATCATTAAAGTTATAGTAAATTCGTGGTAAATAACTCGGTAAATTCTCAGTAAATTGCTTCGTAAATGATTGGCAAGTTCGTAGAAAAATTGCTCAACAAATTCCAGTAATTCTCAATAAAACTCTTAGTAATTTACTGAGTAAATTCTTAAAGAAAATTACTAAGTAAATTCATAGTAAATTATTCGCGGAATTTACTCACTAAAAATTTATCTTGTAAATACTTGGTCAATTCCAGTAAATTACTCGGTAAATTCTCAATAAATTCTCTATAAATTACTCAGTTAATTATCGACAAGTTCTCAAAAAATTCTCCGTCCAATTTCTTAGTAAATTACTCAATAAATTATTAGAAAATTACTCTATGAATTCCAAGAAAATAACACAGTAATTATCAGTAAATTCTCAATAAATTTAACTCCTTAAATTACTCA
>NW_021026863.1:612346-623167 GCF_004153795.1 Camellia sinensis
TTTACTGAGTAATTTACTAAGTAATTGACCAAGAATTTTTTGTGAACTTATCGATAATTAACTGAGTAGTTTACTGAGAATTTACCTAGTAATTTACGGATAAATTTAGTGAGTAATTCACCAAATAATTTACTATGTATTTACTTAGTAATTTATTTAGAATTTACTCAGTAAATTACTAAGAGTTTATTGAGAATTTACTGGGAATTTATTGAGTAATTTACTAAGAATCTACCGATAATTTACTGAGTAATTTATTGAGATTTTACTGCGAATTGACTAAGAAATTTACTGATAAATTGTTATGTTCTTCACTGGGTAATTTAGTTGGAAATTACTAAATAATTTATTGAGAATTTGCTTAGTAAGTTACTAACAATTTATTGATAGTTTACTTAGACTTTATGGATTAATTTATTGAGAATTTTCTGAGTAATTTACTTAGAATTTATTGAATAATTTACTGAAAATTTACAGATAATTTACAATGTAATTTATAGAGAATTTATTGAAAACTTAACGAGTAATTTATTGAGAATTTACTACGAATTTATGGAGTAATTTGCTGAATAATTTACTGAGAAATTACTTTGAATTTACCAAGAATTTATATAGAATTTTCTGAGAATTTATTGAGCAATTTACTCATAATTTACTGATTAATTCACACAAAAAATTCTTGTAATTTTTTGAGAATTTACTCAGAATTTTTTGATAAATTACTAAGAATTTGCTAAATAATTTATAGAGAATTTTAAGTGTAATTTACTGAGAAATTTCCTGAGTAATTTAGTGAGAATTTACTAAGTAATTTACTGGTAATTTACTGAGTAATTAACAGAGAATTTATCAATAATTTACTGATAAATTACTGAATAATTCACTCATTAATTTACTTGTAATTTACTGAGAATTTAAGGAGTAATTTATTGAGAATTTACTCTGTAATTTGCTTAGAATTTATTAAATAATTTACTAAGAATTTACAGATAATTTACTGTGTTATTTTCTTGGAATTTACAGAGTAATTTTGTATTAATTTACTGTGTAATTTACTAAGTAATATACCAAGAATTTTTTGAGAACTTTTCGATAATTGACTGAGTAATTTACAGAGAATTTATTGAGAATTTACCGAGTAATTTACTGAGAATTTACCTAGTAATTTACAGATAAATTTAGTGAGTAATTCACCGAATAATTTACTATGAATTTACTTAGTAATTTATTTAGAATTTACTCAGTAAATTACTAAGAGTTTATTGAGAATTTACTAAGAATTTGTTGAGTAATTTTCTTGAACTCACCAATCATTTACGAAGCAATTTACCGAGTTATTTACCACGAATTTACTAGAACTTTAATGGTAATTTGCTGAGTAATTAATTGAGAATTTACTGTGAATTTAATGAGTAATTTACTCATAATTTATTGAGAATTTCCTTAAAATTTATTGAAAATTTTCAGAGTAATTTACTTTGAATTTATTCAGTAATTCAATGATAATTAACTGAGTAATTTATAGAGAATTTATTGAAAATTTAACGAATAATTTATTGAGAATTTACAGAGTAATTTGCTGAGTAATTTTTAAAAAAATTCTGTGAATTTACTGAGTAATTTACCAAGAATTTATACAAAATTTTCTGAGAATTTACAGAGTAATTTACTCATAATTTACTGAGTAATTCACAAAAAAATTTCTAATGATTTTCTAAGAATTTACACATAATTTTCTAAGAATTTACTAAGAATTTACTGAATGATTTTCTGAGAATTTTGTGTGTAATTTATTGAGAATTTTACTGAGTAATTTAAAGAGATGTTACTGGGAATTTATGTGTGTTTGGTAACGTTTACGTTTTTAGTTTATATTTACAAAAATTTTATAAACTGATTTTTGTTTATTTTTTATTTATTTTTAAAAAAACATAAACTACAAACGCGCTTGGTGATTGACAAAATGTTTAAAAAATTTTAAAAATATAAAAAAGAGTGAGAAATGGCAAGTGGTGGCAAGTGGCGGCGGAAGACGGTGGTGGAAAGTAGTGACGGTGGGTGGTGGGTAGCTGGTAGTGGTGGGTGGTGGTGATGGGTGGGTGGGTGACGGTGGCGGGTGGCGGGTGGAAACGAGTGGTGGCGGCGGAAGACGGTGGTGGAAAGTGGTGACGGTGGGTGGTGGGTAGCTGGTAGTGGTGGGTGGTGGTGATGGGTGGGTGGGTGACGGTGGCGGGTGGTTTATTGGGAATTTACTCAGTAATTTATTTAGAATTTACTCAGTAAATTACTAAGAGTTTATTGATAATTTACTGAGAATTTAAGGAGTAATTTATTGAGAATTTACTCAGTAATTTATTTAGAATTTATTAAATAATTTACTAAGAATTTACAGATAATTTACTGCGTTATTTTCTTGGAATTTACAAAGTAATTTTCTAATAATTTACTGAGTAATTTACTAAGTAATTGACTCAGAATTTTTTAAGAACTTATCGATAATTAACTGAGTAATTTACAGAGAATTTATTGAGAATTTACCGAGTAATTTACTGGGAATTTACTTAGTAATTTACAGATAAATTTAGTGAGTAATTTACCGAATAATTTACTATGAATTTACTTGGTAAATTACTAAGAGTTTATTGAGAATTTACTGAGAATTTGTTGAGTAATTTTCTAGGAACTTACTAATCATTTATGAAGCAATTTACTGACTAATTTGCTGAATAATTTATTGAGAATTTATTGAGTAATTTACTCTTAATTTACTGATTAATTCACAAAAAAAAAAATCTTGTAATTTTTTGTGAATTTACGCAGAATTTTCTGATAAATTACTAAGAATTTGCTGAATAATTCATAGAGAATTTTACGTGTAATTTACTGAGTAATTTCCTGAGTAATTTAGTGAGAATTTACTAAGTAATTTATTGAGCATTTACTCAGTAATTTATTTAGAATTTATTAAATAATTTACTAAGAATTTACAGATAATTTACTACGTTATTTTCTTGGAATTTATAGGGTAATTTTCTAATAATTTACTGATTAATTTACTAAGTAATTGACTCAGAATTTTTTGAGAACTTATCGATAATTAACTGAGTAATTTACAGAGAATTTATTGAGAATTTACCGAGTAACTTACTGGGAATTTACCTAGTAATTTACAGATAAATTTAGTGAGTAATTCACCGAATAATTTACTTTGAATTTGCTTAGTAATTTATTTAGAATTTACTCAGTAAATTACTAAGAATTTATTGAGAATTTACTGAGAATTTGTTGAGCAATTTTCTAGGAACTTGCCAATCATTTACGAAGCAATTTACTGAGAATTTACCGAGTTATTTACCACGAATTTACTATAACTTTAATGATAATTACTGAGTAATTTGCTGAGTAATTTATTGAGAATTTACTGTGAATTTAATAAGTGATTTATTCATAATATATTGAGAATTTTCTTACAATTTATTGAAAATTTTCAGAGTAATTTCCTTTGAATATATTGAGTAATTCACCGATAATTAACTGAGTAATTTATAGAAAATTAATTAAAAATTTCACGAATAATTTATTGAGAATTTATAGAGTAATTTGCTGAGTAGTTTTTTAAAAAATTTCTGTGAATTTATAGAGTAATTTACCAAGAATTTATACAAAACTTTCTAAGAATTTACAGAGTAATTTATTGAGTAATTCACAAAAAAATTTCTAATGATTTTCTAAGAATTTACACAGAATTTTCTAATAATTTACTAAGAATTTGCTGAATAATTTTTTGAGAATTTTGCGTGAAATTTATTTAGAATTTTACTGAATAATTTACTGAGAATTTATTGAGTAATTTACTAAGAATCTACCGATAATTTACTGAGTAATTTAATGAGAATTTACTACGAATTGACTAAGAAATTTACTGATAAATTGTTAAGTTCTTCATTGGGTAATTTAGTTGGAAATTACTAAGTAATTTATTGAGAATTTACTGAGTAAGTTATTAAGAATTTATTGATAATTTACTTAGACTTTATGGATTAATTTATTGAGAATTTACTAAGTAATTTACTTAGAATTTATTGAATAATTTACTGAGAATTTATAAAGTAATTTACTGAAAATTTACAGGAAATTCACTAAGTAATGTTCGAATAATTTACTGAGTAATTTACTGAGAATTAACAAAGTAATTCACCAATTTTTTTTTGATAATTTTATGAGTAATTTACTATGAATTTACTGAGTAATTTACCAAGAATTTATACAGAATTTTCTTAGAAATTATTGAAAATTATCTGAGTAATTTATTTAGAATTTATTAAATAATTTACTGAAAATTTACAGATAATTTACAAAGTAATTTATAGAGAATTTATTGAAAACTTAACGAGTAATTTATTGAGAATTTACTACGAATTTATGGAGTAATTTGCTGAATAATTTACTAAGAAATTACTTTGAATTTACCAAAAATTTATATAGAATATTTTGAGAATTTATTGAGTAATTTACTCATAATTTACAGATTAATTCACTCAAAAAAATCCTGTAATTTTTTGAGAATTTACTCAGATTTTTCTGATGTATTACTAAGAATTTGCTGAATAATTTATAGAGAATTTTACGTGTAATTTACTGACAAATTTCCTATGTAATTTAGTTAGAATTTACTAAGTAATTTACTGAGTAATTTACAGAGAAGTTATCGAGTAATTTACTGATAAATTACCGAATAATTTGCTCATTAATTCACTTGTAATTTACTGAGAATTTAAGGAGTAATTTATTGAGAATTTACTCAGTAATTTATGAGTAATTTTCTAGAAATTTACCAATCATTTATGGAGCAATTTACTGAGTAATTTATTGAGAATTTACTAAGAATTTGTTGAGTAATTTTCTAGAAATTTACCAATCATTTATGGAGCAATTTACTGAGTAATTTATTGAGAATTTACTAAGAATTTGTTGAGTAATTTTCTAGAAATTTACCAATCATTTATGGAGCAATTTACTGAGTAATTTATTGAGAATTTACTAAGAATTTGTTGAGTAATTTTCTAGAAATTTACCAATCATTTATGGAGCAATTTACTGAGTAATTTATTGAGAATTTACTAAGAATTTGTTGAGTAATTTTCTAGAAATTTACCAATCATTTATGGAGCAATTTACTGAGTAATTTATTGAGAATTTACTAAGAATTTGTTGAGTAATTTTCTAGAAATTTACCAATCATTTATGGAGCAATTTACTGAGTAATTTATTGAGAATTTACTAAGAATTTGTTGAGTAATTTTCTAGAAATTTACCAATCATTTATGGAGCAATTTACTGAGTAATTTATTGAGAATTTACTAAGAATTTGTTGAGTAATTTTCTAGAAATTTACCAATCATTTATGGAGCAATTTACTGAGTAATTTATTGAGAATTTACTAAGAATTTGTTGAGTAATTTTCTAGAAATTTACCAATCATTTATGGAGCAATTTACTGAGTAATTTATTGAGAATTTACTGCGAATTGATTAAGAAATTTACTGATAAATTGTTAAGTTCTTCACTGTATTTAGTAGGAAATTACAACGTAATTTATCAGAATTTACTTGAATAAGTTACTAAGAATTTATTGATAATTTAGTTAGACTTTATGGATTAATTTACTGAGAATTTACTGAGTAATTTACTTAGAATTTATTGAATAATTTACTGAGAATTTATAAAGTAATTTACTAAGAATTTACCGGAAATTTACAGAGTAATTTTCTAATAATTTACTGAGTAATTTACTAAGTAATTGACCAAGAATTTTTTGAGAACTTATCGATAATTAACTGAGTAATTTACAGAGAATTTATTGGGAATTTACTGAGTAACTTACTTGGAATTTACTTAGTAATTTATAGATAAATTTAGTGAGTAATTCCCCGAATAATTTACTTTGAATTTGCTTAGTAATTTATTTAGAATTTACTCAGTAAATTACTAAGAGTTTATTGAGAATTTACTGAGAATTTGTTGAGCAATTTTTTAGGAACTTACCAATCATTTACGAAGCAATTTACTGAGAATTTACCGAGTTATTTACCACGAATTTACTATAACTTTAATGATAATTTACTGAGTAATTTGCTGAGTAATTTATTGAGAATTTACTGTGAATTTAATGAGTTGTTTATTCATAATTTATTGAGAATTTTTTTAGAATTTATTGAAAATTTTCAGCGTAATTTACTTTGAATTTATTGAGTAATTCACCGATAATTAACTGAGCAATTTATAGAGAATTTATTAAAAATTTAACGAATAATTTATTGAGAATTTACAGAGTAATTTGCTGTGTAATTTTTAAAAAATTTTTTTTGAATTTACTGTGTAATCTACCAAGAATTTATGCTAAATTTTCTGAGAATTTACAGAGTAATTTACTGAGTAATTCACAGCCCAACACAACCCAAAATTCTAATTAAAAGAGTAAGGGATAGAAATGAGGATAAGATAACAACGAATCTACGGAACCGAGTCCGGATTATAGTTAAACAACAACAGGAAATATTGGGACCGCTATAAATTTGCTGAGAATTTTGCGTGTCATTTATTGAGAATTTTACTGAGTAATTTACTGAGAATTTATTGAGTAATTTACTAATAATCTACTGATAATTTATTCAGTAATTTATTGAAAATTTACTGCGAATTGACTAAGAAATTTACTTATAAATTGTTAAGTTCTTTACTGGGTAATTTAGTTGGAAATTACTAAGTTATTTATTGAGAATTTACTGAGTAAGTTACTAAGAATTTATTGATAATTTACTTAGACTTTATGGATTAATTTATTGAGAATTTACTAAGTAATTTCTTTAGAATTTATTGAACAATTTACTGAGAATTTATAAAGTAATTTACTAAGAATTTACCGAAAATTCACTAATTAATGTTCGAATAATTTACTGAGTAATTTACTCAGAATTAACAAAGTAATTCCCCAAAATTTTTTTGATAATTTTATGAGTAATTTACTATGAATTTACTGAGTAATTTACCAAGAATTTATACAAAATTTTCTTAGAAATTATTGAGAATTTTCTGAGTAATTTATTTAGAATTTATTAAATAATTTACTGAAAATTTACAGATAATTTACAAAGTAATTTATAGACAATTTATTGAAAACTTAACGGGTAATTTATTGAGAATTTACTACGAATTTATGGAGTAATTTGCTGAATAATTTACTAAGAAATTACTTTGAATTTACCAAGAATTTATATAGAATTTTTTGAGAATTTATTGAGTAATTTACTCATAATTTACTGATTAATTCACAAAAAAAATTCTTGTAATTTTTTGAGAATTTACTCAGAATTTTCTGATAAATTATTAAGAATTTTCTGATAAATTACTACTGAATAATTTATAGAGAATTTTACGTATAATTTACTGAGAAATTTCCTGAGTAATTTTGTGAGAATTTACTAAGTAATTTACTGGTAATTTACTGAGTAATTTGCTGAGTCATTAACAGAGAATTTACCAATAATTTACTGAGTAATTTATAGAGAATTTATTGAGTAATTTACTAATAAATTAATGAATAATTCACTCATTAATTTACTTATAATTTACTGAGAATTTAAGGAGTAATTTATTGAGAATTTACTCAGTAATTTGCTTAGAATTTATTAAATAATTTACTAAGAATTTACAGATAATTTACTGTGTTATTTTCTTTGTCACGCCCTCAAAATAATACATAAATCCCATCATTTATAACATGCATTTATATAAGAGAAATAACACATTTCTATTCATCAGAGTAGTTCCTTACAAAAGTATTACATGTTGACATCAAAAGTAAATGCCCTATGGGCTTACAACTTTCTAAGCCAACACTTGGATACAAGAAATGAGTACTAACTCAAATACATATTAAGCCCTTGGCTTGAATTTACATGTAATATATCGAAATAAAGCAAAAAAACCAAAAAGTCTGTCTGCCTCTAGCCTCCCAAGCTATGTCCTTGGAGGTGGCATCCCCGCTGTACCTGAAAATGATGTCCCATATAGGGTGAGCCACAGCCTAGTAGAAATATACTAAACCAGCTATAAACAATGACTAAAAGATTAGCAGTTAATAGATGGTCAATACTTATACATCCATTCTTATCATATTTCAATTCCATGACAATCATGTCCATGTTACATTTCGTCTTCCTTTACTTAACAATTTAAGTGAGATATCAACTCACAATAATGTAGGAACCCACATTTTTCATCTTAATCATGTTCATGAGCATAACCTCAAACAAAACACTTCCATACTCCATAATGGATACACATTTTAGTGCTGTATCAAAACATGTAAAAACACTTCCGCATTTCACAAATGATACACATTTTAGTGTTGTATCAATATCAACAACATCCGGTTTAGAGGTCCATCCCCTACCTTCCCCAAAACCGTGGAGTACATCCCCTATCTCCTCCCACATAACACAATGTATATAAGCAATTATCATATAAATGTTCACTCATTCAATACACAATTTCGATGTATTATACCAACCACCATATTCTGTGGCATACTCTATTGATTAGTTTTAGTTTGCCTAATCATCATGCATTGTCTACAACAATCAAGACTATCCTCCACCGATAGCCCAAAATAGTTATTTCTAAACAGAAAATAAATGCATCAAATGGATAAAATATCAACATTTCGTTCAGGTGAGCGATAAATTAATCCAACTACACCCTTTAATCCCATACCTTTCCATTTGAATATTCTCAATTTAATTTCTCCTTTCTCAAAATTAATTATACAAATTAATTTATAAAACTAATTAGGGCATTTTCCCATAACTCACAAATCAACCCAAAGGTTCCATTTTCCTCAATAATCCAACATTAACCTCATTTCTCTATGTCATACATGAAACAATAATTCCATTTTTCAATGTCTTACACACATATGGGTTTTATTATTTGAAAACCCCTTTTTTATAAATTAAACAACAACCCCAACTTTTCTCAAAATTAGCCAACATCACCAACTAATCAAAATGACCAAAATTAAAGACAAAACTCATAAGATGGAGTAGGGTATCCCTACCTCGAAATTTGAAGCCCAAAGGAGTAGATGAGGAAAAACCAAAGTGCTCCAAATCCACTATTATTCAGATTAAAACAAAGCCCTCGCGACCCTCTACCTTTCTTGCAAAGAACTTAGGGTAAAAACACACTAAAAACAGATGAAACCCTAGAGAGAAGTTAAGTGTAGAGAGAGAGAGAGAGAGCTGAATCTAGGGTTTTTGAAATCAAAAGAGATGAAAAAGTGAAGTGTTTACCCGCTGCTGTCTACTGATATAACACAGGCTCGCTCGAGTGAAGGATTGGTTGCTCGAGCGACCAGACACAAAGAACTCTCGCTCGAGTGTAGAAAGCCTCGCTCGAGCCAACAATTTAAAGCTTCAGGTCTGCAACCCAGAAGCACGCTCGAGCGCATGAATGCTCGCTCGAGCGAAGGAACCCAAAACATACACCTTGCTCGCTCGAGCGAAGGAAAGCTCACTCGAGCCAAGAAACACAGCTCTCAGGTCAAAAAGAGACGCAGACGCACGCTTGAGCGCAAGATTTCTCGCTCGAGCCACAAGACACCAAAACTCAACTCTCGCTCGAGCGAAGGAACCCTGGCTCAAGCGAAGGAACTAAAACACAAATCTCGCTCGAGCGACAAACTTCTCGCTCGAGCGAAGGACCAAAAATCTGGGCAGCAACCATTTGCTCCCATACACGACCAACCTGTAACAAACCTGTCTATCACATCCTATAACTCATATAACAAGTATTGAAGGACGGAAACAAGGCAAAGACAACTACTAACATCTACGGAACCAAGTCCGGATCACTGTACAACAAGGGGTGAAACCCGGGATCGCTATATTCTTGGAATTTACAGAGTAATTTTCTAATAATTTATTGAGTAATTTACTAAGTAATTGACCAAGAATTTTTTGAGAACTTATCGATAATTAACTAAGTAATTTGCAGAGAATTTATTAAGAATTTATCGAGTAATTTACTGGGAATTTACCTAGTAATTTACAGATAAATTTAGTGAGTAATTCACCGAATAATTTACTATGAATTTACTTAGTAATTTATTTAGAATTTACTCAGTAAATTACTAAGAGTTTATTGAGAATTTACTGAGAATTTGTTGAGTAATTTTCTAGGAACTTACCAATCATTTAAAAAGCAATTTACTGAGAATTTTCTACAACTTTAAAGATAATTTACTGAGTAATTTACTCACAATTTATTGAGAATTTTCTTGGAATTTATTGAAAATTTCCAGAGTAATTTACTTTGAATTTATTGAGTAATTCACCGACAATTAACTGAGTAATTTATAGAGAATTTATTGAAAACATAACGAGTAATTTATTTACGAATTTACGAAGTAATTTGCTGAATAATTTACCAAGAAATTACTTGGCTTACGTTGCCATTTGTCATGCATTAGGGGTTCAACACTCAGACACTTATTCGATCCTCTTGCGTGATGGCTGATATGTAATTATGGTGTTTAACTTGGATTTCTCATGTATTAGGGTTTAAACACTCAGACACATTCAAACCCTCTTGCATGAATGGCCGATATGTAATTACGGTGTTTACCTGCCATTTCTCAGGCTTAAGGTGTTAACACTTAGACACTTATTCGGACCCTCTTGCATGGATGGCAGATATGTAATCATGGTGTTTATTTTCCATTTCCATGCATTAGGATTTAAAATTCAAACATTATTCCTT
>NW_021026863.1:623217-648838 GCF_004153795.1 Camellia sinensis
TTAGAATTACAGAAATTTACTCATAATTTACTAAGTAATTCACAAAAAATTTTCATAATGATTTTCTAGATATTAGCCAGAATTGTTTTGAATAATATTACTAAGAATTACTAAAAATTTTTTGAAAATTTTACTGAGTAATTTAAGAGAATTTAGCTGAGATTTATTAAGTAATTTACCTAAGAATCTACCCCCGATAGATTACTGAAGTAATTTATTGAGAATTTACTGCGAATTGGATAAGAAATTTACTGATAAATTGGTTTTTTTAAGTTTTTTTGTGTTTTTTCTTCCCCCAAAAAAAACTGGGCGGGGTAGATTTAAGTGAAATTTATTAAAGTAATTTATTGGAATTACGAGTAAGTTTACTACGCACAATTTTATTTGATTATTTGCTTAGCCCTTTAATGAGATTAATTTAATTGAGAATCTACATAGTAATTTTTAAAGGTATAAATTTACTGAGGAATTTTACAGGAATAATTCCATTCTCATATCATATTTATATTTTATTATAAAATTTGTTTATTGCATGGCTACCGAATTAATTTACTGAGTAATTCTACTGAGAATTTAACAAGTTAAATCTCCACCAGACTCGTTATTTTGACATCATACTATGAGCTAAAATCTACGTTGACTATGGGAACATTTTCTATCTCCGAAGTAATGTTTACCCAAGAATTATATTAACAATATAGTTTTCCTTAGAAATATTGAAATTTTCATATTGAGTGATTTATCCTGGAATTTATTAATAGAGTTGTACGAAAAATTATATACATTGAATTAACAAAGATTGTTCTCAATAGAGAATTCTATAAGAAACTCTTAAACGAGTAAATTCTTGAGAATTCACTACGAATTATGGAGAAAATGCCGAAAATTTTACTAAAATACTTTGAATTTACCCAAGGAATTACTGAGAATTTATTACGTAATTTACTCATTAATTTACTGATTAATTCCACAAAAAAAAAATTCTTGTTAATTTTTTGAGGAAATAACTCAGACATTGTTCGGATAAATGACCTAAAAAATTTGCGCCCTGAAAATTTAATAGACAATTTTACGTGTATTTATTTTTACTGAGAGAAAAAATTACCTGAGTAACTTAGTGAGAAAATTTTACAGGATAACTTATACTGAAGTAATAATAATTAGCATTTAACCACATAATTTTGACCCTGAGATTATTCATCGAGATAATTTTGCTGATGAGATCTTATACTGAATAATTCATCTCCTATAACTTTACTTGCGTTAATATGTACTTGAGAAATTTACCTCTTGCATGATGGAAGATATGTAATTGTGGTGTTTACTTGCCATTTCTTATGCATTAGGGTTCGAACACTCGGACACCAATTCGGACCCTTTTGCATGATTGCATATATGTAGTTGTGGTGTTTACTTGCTATTTCCCGTGCACCAGGATTCGAACACTCGGACACGTATTCGGACCCTCATGCATCATAGCAGTAAAGTAATAATGGTGTTCACTTGCCATTTTTCTTCCATTAGGGTTTAAACACTGGAAAACTTATTCGGACCCTCTTGCATGATGACAAATATGTAATTATGGTGTTTATTTGCAATTTCCCGTACATTAGGGTTTAAACACTTGGACACGTATTCGGACCCTCATGCTTGATTTCAGATATGTAGTTATGGTGTTTACTTGCAATTTCACATGCATTAGGGTTAACACACTGGGACACGTATTCGGACCCTCTTGCATGACGGCAAATATGTAATTATGGTGTTTACTTTCGCTTTTTCAGGCATTAGGGTTCGAACACTCGGACACTTATTCAGACCCTCTTCCATGATGGTAGATATGTAATTGTAGTGTTTACTTGCCATTTCTTATGCATCAAGGTTTAAACACTCGGACACTTATTCAGACCCACTTGCCTGATAGCAGATATATAATTATGTTGTTTACCTGCCATTTCTCATGCCTTAGGGGTTAAACACTCGGATACTTATTCAGACCCTCCTACATGATGGCAGATATGAAACTATGGTGCTTACTTGCCATTTGTCATGCGTTAGGGTTTCAGCACTCAGACACTTATTCGGACCCTCTTGCATGATTGTTGACATGTAATTGTGGTGTTTACTTGCTATTTCTCATGTATTAGGGTTTAAACACACGGACACTAATTCAGACCCTCTTGCATCATAGCAGATATGTAATTATGGTGTTTAGTTGCGATTTCTCATGCATTAGGGTTTAAACACTCAGACACTAACTCAAACCCTATTGCATGATGGCCGATATGTAATTCTGGTGTTTACCTGCCATTTCTCATGCACTAGGGTTTCAACACTCAGACACTTATTCAGACCCTCTTGCATGATGGCAGATATGTAATCATGGTGTTTATTTGCCATTTCTCATGCATTAGGGTTTAAACATTCGGACACTTATTCGGACCCTCTTGCATGATGGCAAAAATGTAATTATTGCGTTTACTTGCCACTTCACATGCATTAGGGTTCGAACAGTCGGACACCCATTTGTACCCTTTACCATGATTGCATATACGTATTTGTTGTGTTTACTTGCCATTTCCCGTGCATTATGATTAGAATACTCAGACACGTATTTGGACCCTCATGCATGATGGTAGAAAAGTAATTATGGTGTTCACTTGCCATTTCTCAGACATTAGGGTTTAAACACTCGAAAACTTATTCGGACCCTCCTGCATTATGGCATATATGTAATTATGGCGTTTGCTTGCCATTTCTCACGCATTAGGGTTCGAACACTCGAACACTTATTCGGACCCTCTTGCATGATGGAAGATAAGTAGTTATGGTGTTTACTTGCCATTTCTAATGCATTAGGGTTTAAACACTTGGGCACGTATTTGGACCCTCTTGCATGATGACAGATATGTAATTATGGTGTTTACTTTCCATTTCTCGTGCATTAGGGTTTAAACAATCGGACTATTCGGACCCTCTTGCATGATGGAAGATAGGTAATTGTGGTGTTTACTTGCCATTTCTTATGCATTAGGGTTCGAACACTCGGACACCCATTCGGACCCTTTTGCATGATTGCATATATGTAGTTGTGGTGTTTACTTGCTATTTCCCGTGCACCAGGATTCGAACACTCGGACACGTATTCGGACCCTCATGCATCATAGCAGTAAAGTAATAATGGTGTTCACTTGCCATTTTTCTTCCATTAGGGTTTAAACACTGGAAAACTTATTCGGACCCTCTTGTATGATGGCAGATCTGTAATTATGGTGTTTACTTGCAATTTCACATGCATTCGGGTTTACACACTTGGGCACGGATTCAGACCCTCTTGCATGACAACAGATATGTAATTATGGTGTTTACTTTTCCTTTTTCAGGCATTAGGGTTCGATCACTCGGACACTTATTCAGACCCTCTTGCATGATGGTAGATATGTAATTATGGTGTTTACTTGCCATTTCGTATGCATTGGGGTTTAAACACTCGGACACTTATTCAGACCCTCTTGCATGACAGTAGATATATAATTATGGTGTTTGCCTGCCATTTCTCATGCATTAGGGGTAAGACACTCGGACACATATTCAGACCCTCTTGCATGATGGCAGATATGTAATTATGGTTCTTACTTGCCATTTGTCATGCATTAGGGTTTCAACACTCAGACACTTATTCGGACCCCCTTACATGATGGCTGATATGTAATTATGGTATTTAATTGCCATTTCTCATGCATTAGGGTTTAAACACACAGACACTTATTCAGACCCTCTTGCATGATGGCAGATATGTAATTGTGGTGTTTACTTGCCATTTCTCATGCATTAGGGTTCGAAAACTCGGGCACCCATTCGGACCATTTTGCATGATTGCATATATGTAATTGTTGTGTTTACTTTCCATTTCCTGTGCATTAGGATTCAAACACTCGGACACGTATTCGCTCCCCCATGCATAATGGCAGAAAAGTAATTATGGTGTTCACTTGCCATTTATCATCCGTTACGGTTTAAACACTGGAAAACTTATTCGTACCCTCTTGTATGACGGCAGATATTTAATTATGGTGTTTACTTGCAATTTCACCTGCATTAGGGTTTACACAATTGGACACGTATTCGGACCGTCTTGCATGATGGCAGATATGTAATTACGATGTTTACTTTCCCTTTTTTTTGCATTAGGGTTCGAACACTCGGACATTTATTCAGACCCTTTTCCATGATGGCAAATATGTAATTATAGTGTTTACTTGCCATTTCTCATGCATTAGGGTTTAAACACTCGGAGACTTATTCAGACCCTCTTGCATGATAGCAGATATATAATTATGTTGTTTACCTGCCATTTCACATGCATTAGGGGTCAAACACTCGGACACTTATTCGGACCCTCTTGTATGATGGCAGATATGTAATTATGGTGCTTACTTGCCATTTGTCATGTATTAGGGTTTCAACACTCAGACACTTATTCGGACCCTCTTGCGTGATGGCTGATATGTAATTATGGTGTTAACTTGCGATTTCTCATGCATTAGGGTTTAAACACTCAGACACTAATTCAAACCCTCTTGCATGATGGTCAATATGTAATTACGGTGTTTACCTGCCATTTCTCAGGCATTAGGGTTTAACAGTTAGACACTTATTCGGACCCTCTTGCATGATGGCAGATATGTAATCATCGTGTTTATTTGCCATTTCTCATGCATTAGGATTTAAACATTCAGACACTTATTCGGACCCTCTTGCATGATGGCAGATATGTAATTATGGTGTTTACTTGCCAGTTCTCATGCATTAGGGTTTGAACACTCGGACACCCATTCGGACCCTTTTGCATGATGGCATATATGTAATTGTGGTGTTTACTTGCCATTTTCCGTGCATTAGGATTCGAACACTCGGGCACGTATTCGGACCCTCATGCATGATGGCAAAAATGTACTTATGGTGTTCACTTGTCATTTCTCATGCAATTGGGTTTGAACCCTGGAAAACTTATTCGAACCATCTAGCATGACGGCAGATATGTAATTAGGGTGTTTATTTACAATTTCCCATGTATTAGGGTATAAACACTTGGACTTGTATTCGGACCCTCTTGCTTGATTTCAGATATGTAGTTATGGTGTTTACCTGTCATTTCTCTTGCATTACGGTTTAAACACTCAAACAGTTGTTCGGACCCTCTTGCATGATGGCCGATATGTAATCATGGTATTTATTTGCCATTTCTCGTGCATTAGGGTTTAAACAATTGGACACTTATTCGGACCCTCTTGCAAGATGGCAGATATGTAATTGTGGTGTTTACTTGCCATTTCTCATGCATTAGGATTCGAACACTCGGGCACCCATTCGGACCCTTTTGCATGATTGCATATATGTAATTGCGGTGTTTACTTGCCATTTCCCGTGCATTAGGATTCGAACACTCGGACACGTATTCGGACGCTCATGCATGACGGCAGAAGAGTAATTATGGTGTTCACTTGCCATATTTCGTCCATTATGGTTTAAACACTGGAAAACTTATTCGGACCCTCTTGCATGATGGCAGGTATGTAGTTATGGTGTTTACTTGCAATTTCACATGCATTAGGGTTTACACACTGGGACACGTATTCAGACCCTCTTGCATGACGGCAGATATGTAATTATGGTGTTTACTTTCGCTTTTTCATACATTAGGGTTCGAACACTCGGACACTTATTCAGACCCTCTTCCATAATGGAAGAAATGTAATTGTAGTGTTTACTTGCCATTTCATATGCATTAGGGTTTAAACACTCGGACACTTATTCAGACCCACTTGCCTGATAGCAGATATATAATTATGTTTTTTACCTGCCATTTGTCATGCCTTAGGGGTTAAACACCCAGACACTAATTCAAACCCTCTTGCATGATGGCCGATATGTAATTATGGTGTTTACCTGCCATTTCTCATGCATTAGGGTTTAAACATTCGGACACTTATTCGGACCCTCTTGCATGATGGCAAAAATGTAATTATTGTGTTTACTTGCCACTTCTCATGCATTAGGGTTCGAACAGTCGGACACCCATTCGTACCCTTTTGCATGATTGCATATACGTATTTGGTGTGTTTTTGCCATTTCCCGTGCATTAGGATTAGAATACTCAGACACATATTTGGACCCTCATGCATGATGGTAGAAATGTAATTATGGTGTTCACTTACCATTTCTCATGCATTAGGGTTTGAACACTCGAAAACTTATTCGGACCCTCTTGCATGATGGCATATATGTAATTATGGCGTTTGCTTGCCATTTCTCACGCATTAGGGTTCGAACACTCGAACACTTATTCGGACCCTCTTGCTTGATGGAAGATAAGTAGTTATGGTGTTTACTTGCCATTTCTAATGCATTAGGGTTTAAACACTTGGGCACGTATTCGGACCCTCTTGCATGATGACAGATATGTAATTATGGTGTTTACTTTCCATTTCTCGTGCATTAGGGTTTAAACAATCGGACACTTATTCGGACCCTCTTGCATGATGGAAGATAGGTAATTGTGGTGTTTACTTGCCATTTCTTATGCATTAGGGTTCGAACACTCGGACACCAATTCGGACCCTTTTGCATGATTGCATATATGTAGTTGTGGTGTTTACTTGCTATTTCCCGTGCACCAGGATTCGAACACTCGGACACGTATTCGGACCCTCATGCATCATAGCAGTAAAGTAATAATGGTGTTCACTTGCCATTTTTCATCCATTAGGGTTTAAACACTGGAACACTTATTCGGACCCTCTTGTATGATGGCAGATATGTAATTATGGTGTTTACTTTCCCTTTTTCAGGCATTAGGGTTCGATCACTCGGACACTTATTCAGACCCCCTTGCATGATGGCAGATATGTAATTATAGTGTTTACTTGCCATTTCATATGCATTTGGGTTTAAACACTCGGACACTTATTCAGACCCTCTTGCATGATAATAGATATATAATTATGGTGTTTGCCTACCATTTCTCATGCATTAGGGGTTAGACCATCGGACACATATTCAAACCCTCTTGCATGAAGGCAGATATGTAGTTATGGTTCTTACTTGCCATTTGTCATGCATTAGGGTTTCAACACTCAGACACTTATTCGGACCCTGTTGCATGGTGGCTGATATGTAATTATGGTGTTTGCTTGCCATTTCTCTTGCATTAGGGTTTAAACACACAGACACTTATTCAGACCCTCTTGCATGATGGCAGATATGTAATTAGGGTGTTTAGTTGCGATTTCTTATGCATTAGGGTTTAAACACTCAGATACTAATTCAAACCATCTTGCATGATGGCCGATATGTAATTCAGGTGTTTACCTGCCATTTCTCATGCATTTGGGTTTAAACACTCGAAAACTTATTCGGACCCTCTTGCATGATGGCAAATATGTAATTATGGTGTTTGCTTGCCATTTCTCACGCATTAGGGTTCGAACACTCGAACACTTATTCGGATCCTCTTGCATGATGGAAGATAAGTAGTTATGGTGTTTACTTGCCATTTCTCACGCATTAGGGTTTAAACACTTGGGCACGTATTCGGCCCCTCTTGCATGATGATAGACATGTAATTATGGTGTTTACTTTCCATTTCTCGTGCATTAGGGTTTAAACAATCGGACACTTATTCGGACCCTCTTGCTTGATGGCAGAAAGGTAATTGTGGTGTTTACTTGCCATTTCTCATGCATTAGGGTTTGAACACTCGGACACCCATTCGGACCCTTTTCCATGATTGCATATATGTAATTGTGGTGTTTGCTTGCCATTTCCCGTGCATTAGGATTCGAACACTCGGACACGTATTCGGAACCTTACGCATCATAGTAGTAAAGTAATAATGGTGTTCACTTGCCATTTTTCATCCATTTGGGTTTAAACACTAGAAAACTTATTCGGACCCCCTTGTATGATGGCAGATATGTAATTATGGTGTTTACTTGCAATTTCACATGCATTAGGGTTTACACACTCGAACACGTATTCGGACCCTCTTGCATGACGGCAAATATGTAATTATGGTGTTTACTTTCCCTTTTTCAAGCATTAGGGTTCGATCACTCGGACACTTATTCAGACCCTCTTGCATGATGGCAGATATGTAATTATGGTGTTTACTTGCCATTTCTCATGCATTTGGGTTTAAACACCCGGACACTTATTCAGACCCTCTTGCATGATAGTAGATATATAATGATGGTGTTTGCCTGCCATTTGTCATGCATTAGGGGTTAGACACTCGGACACATATTCAGACCCTCTTGCATGATGGCATATATGTAATTATGGTTCTTACTTGCCATTTGTCATGCATTAGGGTTTCAACACTCAGACACTTATTCGGACCCTCTTGCATGATGGCTGATATATAATTATGGTGTTTACTTGCCATTTCTCATGCATTAGGGTTTAAACACACAGACACTTATTCAGACCCTCTTGCATGACGGCAGATATGTAATTATGGTGTTTAGTTGCGATTTCTCATGCGTTACGGTTTAAACACTCTGACACTAATTCAAACCCTCTTGCATGATGGCCAATATGTAATTCTGGTGTTTATCTGCCATTTCTAATGCATTAGGGTTTAAGGAAACATACACTTATTCAGAGCCTCTTGCATTATGGCAGATATGTAATCGTGGTGTTTATTTTCCATTTCTCATGCATTAGGGTTTAAACATTCAGACACTTATTCAGACCCTATTGCATGATGGCAGAAAGGTAATTATGGTGTTTACTTGCCTTTTCTCATGCATTAGGGTGCGAACAATCGGACACCCATTCGGACCATTTTGCCTGATTGCATATATGTATTTGGGGTGTTTACTTGCCATTTCCCGTGCATTAGGATTCGAACACTTGGACAGGTATTTGGACGGTCATGCGTGATGGCAGAACTGTAATTATGCTGTTCACTTTCCATTTCTCATGCATTAGGGTTCGAACACTCGAACACTTATTCGGACGCTCTTGCATGATGGCATATATGTAATTATGGTGTTTGCTGGCCATTTCTCGTGCATTAGGGTCCGAACACTCGAACACTTATTCGGACCCTCTTGCATGATGGCAGATATGTAGTTATGGTGTTTACTTGCCATTTCTCATGCATTAGGGTTTAAACACTTGGGCACGTACTCGGATCCTCTTGCATGATGGAAAATATGTAATTATGGTGTTTACTTTCCATTTCTCGTGCATTAGGGTTTAAACAATCGGACACTTATTCGAACCCTCTTGCATGATTGCGGATATGTAATTGTGGTGTTCACTTGCCATTTCTCATGCATTAGGGTTCGAACACTCGAACACCCATTCGGTCCCTTTTCCATGATTGCATATATGTAATTGTGGTGTTTACATGCCATATCCCGTGCATTTGGATTCGAACACTCGAACACATATTCGGACCCTCATGCATTGTGGCAGAAAAGTAATTATGGTGTTCACTTCCCATTTTTCATCCGTTACGGTTTAAACACTGGAAAACTTATTCGGACCCTCTTGTATGATGGCAGATATGTAATTATGGTGCTTACTTGCAATTTCACATGCATTAGGGTTTACACAGTTGGACACGTATTCGGACCCTCTTAGATGATAGCAGATATGTAGTTATGGTGTTTACTTTCCCTTTTTTAGGCATTAGGGTTCGAACAGTCGGACACTTATTCAGACCCTTTTCCGTGATGGCAGATATGTAATTATGGTGTTTACTTACCATTTCTCATCCGTCCGGGTTTAAACACTTAGACACTTATTCAGACCCTCTTGCATGATAGCAGATATATAATTATGTTGTTTACCCGCCATTTCTCATGCATTCGGGGTTAAACACTCGGACACTTATTCGGACCCTCTTGCATGATGGCAGATATGTCATTATGGTGTTTACTTGCCATTTCTCATGCATTAGGGTCTAAACACACAGACACTTATTCAGACCCTCTTGCATGATGGCAGATATGTTATTATGGTGTTAACTTGCGATTTCTCATGCATTAGGGTTTAAACACTCGGACACTTATTCAGACCCTCTTGCATGATAGCAGATATATAATTATGTTATTTACCGGCCATTTCACATGCATTAGGGGTCAAACACTCGGACACTTATTCGGACCCTCTTGTGTGATGGCAGATATGTAATTATGGTGCTTACATGCCATTTGTCATGCATTAGGGTTTCAACACTCAGACACTTATTCGGACCCTCTTGCGTGATGGCTTATATGTAATTATGGTGTTAACTTCCCATTTCTCATGCATTAGGGTTTAAACACACAGACACTTATTCAGATCCTCTTGCATGATGGCAGATATGTAATTATGGTGTTAACTTGAGATTTCTCATGCATTAGGGTTTAAACACTCAGACACTAATTCAAACTCTCTTGCTTGATTTCAGATATGTAGTTATGGTGTTTACCTGCCATTTCTCCTGCATTATGGTTTAAACACTCAGACACTTATTCGGACCCTCTTGCATGATGGCAGATATGTAATCAGGGTATTTATTTGCCATTTCTCATGCATTATGTTTTAAACATTCGGACACTTATCCGGACCCTCTTGCACGATGGCAGATATGTAGGTGTGGTGTTTACTTGCCATTTCTCATGCATTAGGGTTTGAACAATCGGACACCCATTCGGACCGTTTTGCATGATTGCATATATGTAATTGTGGTGTTCACTTGCCATTTCTCGTGCATTAGTATTCGAACACTCGGACACGTATTCAGACCCTTATGCATGATAGCAGAAATGTAATTATGGTGCTCACTTGCCATTTCTCATGCATTAGGGTTTAAACACTCCAAAACTTATCCGGACCCGCTTGCATGATGGCAGATATGTAATTGTGGTGTTTACTTGCAATTACTCGTGCATTAGGGTTTAAACACTAGGACACGTATTCGGACCCTCTGGCATGATGGCAGATATGTAATTATGGTGTTTACTTTCTCTGTTTCAGGCAATAGGATTCGAACACTCGGACACTTATTCAGACCCTCTTCCATGATGGCAGATATGTAATTATGATTTTTACTTGCCATTTCTCATGCATTAGGGTTTAAACCCTCGGACACTTATTCGGACCATCTTGCATGATAGCAGATATATAATTATGTTGTTTACCTGCCATTTCTCATGCCTTAGGTATTAAACATTCAGACACTTATTCGGACCCTCTTGCATGATGGCAGATTTGTAATTATGGTGTTTACTTGCCATTTCACATGCATTACGGTTCGAACAATCGGACACCCATTCGGACCCTTTTGCATGATTGCATATACGTATTTGCGGTGTTTACTTGCCATTTCCCGTGCATTATGATTCGAACACTCGGACACGGATTTGGACCCTCATGCATGATGGTAGAAATGTAATTATGGTGTTCACTTGCCATTTCTCATGCATTACGGTTTAAACACTCGAAAACTTATTCGAACCCTCTTGCATGATGGCATACATGTAATTTTGTTGTTTGCTTGCCGTTTCTCATGCATTAGGGTTCGAACACTCTAACACTAATTCAGACCCTCTTGCATGATGGCAGATATGTAGTTATGGTGTTTACTTGCCATTTCTAATGCACTAGGGTTTAAACACTTGGGCACGTATTCGGATCCTCTTGCATGATGGCAGATATGTAATTATGGTGTTTACTTTCCATTTCTCATGCATTAGGGTTTAAACAGTCGGACACTTATTCGGACCCTCTTGAAGGGTGGCAAATATGTAGTTATGGTGTTTACTTGCCATTTCTCATGCATTAGGTTTTAAACACATGGACACGTATTCAGACCCTCTTGCATGATGGCAGATATGTAATTATGGTGTTTACTTTTCCCTTTTTTGGCCTTAGGGTTCGAACACTCGGACACTTATTCAGACCCTCTTCCATGATCGCAAATATATAATTATGGTGTTTACTTGCCATTTCTTACGCATTTGAGTTTAAACACTTGGACATGTATTCGGACCCTCTTGCATGATGGCAGATATGTAATTATGGTGTTTACTTTGCCCTTTTCAGGCCTTAGGGTTCGAACGCTCGGACACTTATTCAGACCCTCTTCAATGATCGCAAATGTATAATTATGGTGTTTACTTGCCATTTCTTACGCATTTGAGTTTAAACACTCGGACACTTATTCGGACCCTCATGCATGATGGCAGATAAGTAATTATGGTGCTTACTTGCCATTTGTCATGCATTAGGGTTTCGACACTCCGACACTTATTCGGACCTTTTAAAAGGATGGCTGATATGTAATTATGGTGTTTACTTGCCATTTGTTAGGCATTCAGGTTTAAACACACCGACACTTATTCTGACCCTCTTGCATGATGGCAGATATGTAATTATGGTGTTTACTTGCGATTGCTCATGCATTGGGGTTTAAACACTCAGACACTAATTCTAACACTCTTGCATGATGGCAGATATGTAATTGTGGTGTTTACCTGCCATTTCTCATGCATTAGGGTTTAAACGCACAAACACTTATTCGGACCCTCTTGCATGATGGCAGATATGTAATCATGGTATTTATTTGACGTTTCTCATGCAATATGGTTTGAACATTAGGTCACTTATTCGGACCCTCTTTTACGATGGCAGATATGTAATTATGGTGTTTACTTGCCATTTCTCATGCATTAGGGTTCGAACAATCGGACACCCATTTGGACCCTTTTGCATGATTGCATATATGTAATTGTGGTGTTCACTTGCCCTTTCACGTGCATTAGGATTCGAACACTCGGACACGTTTTCGGACCTTCATGCATGATGGCAGAAATATGATTATGGTGTTCACTTGCCGTTTCTTATGCATTAGGGTTTAAACACTCAAAAACTTATTTGGACCCCCTTGCATGGTGGCAGATGTGAAATTATGGTGTTTACTTGCCATTTCTCATGCATTAGGGTTTAAACACTCAGACACTAATTCAAACGCTCTTGCATGATGGTCGATATGTAATCATGGTGTTTACCTGCCACTTCTCATGCATTAGGGTTTAAACACTCAGACACTTATTCGGACCCTCTTGCATGATGGCTGATATGTAATCATGGTGTTTACTTGCCATTTCTCATGCATTAGGGTTTCAACATTCAGACACTTGGTCGGACCATCTTGCATGATAGCAGATATATAATTGTGTTGTATACCTACCATTTCTCATGCATTGGGGGTTAAACACTCGGACACTTATTCGGACCGTCTTGCATGATGGCAGATATGTAATTATGGTGCTTACTTGCCATTTCTCACGCATTAGGGTTTCAACACTCAGACACTTATTTGGACCCTCTTGTATGATGGCTAATATGTAATTATGGTGTTTACTTGTCATTTATCATGCATTAGGGTTTAAACACACAGGCACTCATTCAGACCCTCTTGCATGATGGCAGATATGTAATTATGGTGTTTACTTGCGATTTCTCACGCATTAGGGTTTAAACAATCAGACACTAATTCAAACCCTCTTACCTGATGGCAAATATGTAATCATGTTGTTTATTTGCCATTTCTCATGCATTAGGAATTAAACATTCGGACCCTTATTCAATCCCTCTTGCATGATGGCAGATATGTAATTATGGTGTTTACTTGCGATTTCTCATGCATTAGGGTTTAAACACTCAGACACTAATTCCAACCCTCTTGCCTGATGGCAAATATGTAATCATGTTGTTTATTTGCCATTTCGCATGCATTAGGAATTAAACATTCGGACCCTTATTCAATCCCTCTTGCATGATGGCAGATATGTAATTATGGTGTTTACTTGCAATTTCTCATGCATTAGGGTTCGAACACTCAGACACCCATTCGGACCCATTTGCATGATTGCATATATGTAACTGTGGTGTTTAATTTCCATTTCCCGTGCATTAGGATTCGAACACTCGGACACGTATTCGGACCCTCATGCATGATGGCAGAAATGTAATTATGGTGTTCACTTGCCGTTTCTCATGCATTAGGGTTTAAACACTCGAAAACTTATTCGGACCCTCTTGCATGATGGCAGATATGTAATTGTGGTGTTTACTTGCCATTTCTCGTGCATTAGGGTTCGAACACTCGAACATTTATTGGGACCCTCTTGCACGATGACAGATATGTAATTATCATGTTTACTTGCCATTTCTCATGCGTTTGGGTTCGAACACTCGGAGACTTAATCAGACCCTCTGGCATGATGGCAAATATGTAGTTATGGTGTTTACTTTTCCTTTTTTAGGCATTAGGGTTCAAACACTCGGACAATTATCTAGACCCTCTTCCATAATGGCAGGTATGTAATCATGGTGTTTACTTGTTATTTCTAATGCGTTAGGGTTTAAACACTCGGACACTTATTCGGTCCCTCTTGCGTAATAGCAGATATATAATTATGTTGTTTACCTGCCATTTCTCATGCATTACGGTTTCAACACTCGGACGCATATTCGGACCCTCTTGCATGATGGATTTATGTAAATATGGTGTTTACTTCCCTTTTCTCAGGCATTAGGGTTTAAACACACGGACACTTATTCAGACCCTCTTGCATGATGGCAGATATGTAATTATGGTGTTTACTTGCCATTTCTGATACATTAGGGTTTAAACACTCAGACACTAATTCAAACCCTCTTGCATGATGGCCGATATATGATTTTGGTGTTTACTTTCCATTTCTCATGCATTAGGGTCTAAACACGCAGACACTTATTCGGACCCTCTTGCCTGATGACAGATATTTAATCATGGTGTTTATTTTCCATTTCTCATGCTTTAGATTTTAAACATTCGGACACTTATTCGGACCCTCTTGCATGATGGTAGATATGTAATTATGGTGTTTACTTGGCATTTCTCATGCATTAGGGTTCGAACACTCGGACACCCATTCGGACCCTCTTGCATGATGTTAGATATGTAATTATGGTGTTTAATTGCCATTTCTCATGCATTAGGGTTCGAACACTCGAACACTTATTCGGACCCTCTTGCATGATGGCAGATATGTATTTATGGTGTTTACTTGCCATTTCTCAAGCATTAGGGTTTAAACACCCGGACACGTATTCGGATCCTCTTGCATGTTGGCAAATATGTAATTTTGGTGTTTGCTTTCCCTTTCTAGTGCATTAGGGTTTAAACAATTGGACATTTATTCGGACCCTCTTGCATGATGGCTGATATATAATTATGTTGTTTACCTGCCATTTCTCATGCTTTAGGGTTTTAACACTCGGACACTTTATTCAACCAAAAAAAAAAACACTCGGACACTTATTCGGACCCTCGTGCATGACGACAGATATGTAATTGTGGTGTTTACTTTCCATTTGTCATGCAATAGGGTTTAAACACTCGGACACTTATTCGGATGCTCTTGCATGATGGCCGATATTTTATTATTGTGTTTACTTGCTATTTCGCGTGCATTACGATTCGAACACTCGGACACGTATCCGTACCCGCTTGCATGGTGCCAGATATGTAATTATGGTGTTTACTTGCCATTTCCCATGCATTGGGGTTCGAACAGTCGGACACCTATGCAGACCCTCTTGCATGATGGCCGATATGTATTTATGGTGCATTAGGATTCGAACACCCAGACATGTATTCGGACCCTCATGCATGATGGCGAATATGTAATTATGGTGTTTACTTGCCATTTCTCATGCGTTATGCTTTAAACACTCGAAAATTTATACGGACCCTCTTCCATAATGGCAGATATGTAATTACGGTGTTTATTTGCCATTTCTCAGGCATGGGGGTTCGAACACTCGGACAATTATTCGGACCCTCTTCTATGATGGCAGATATGTAGTTACGGTGTTTACTTGTCATTTCTCATGCATTAGGGTTTAAACACTCGGACAGGTATTCGGACCCCCTTGCATGGTGGCAGATATGCAATTATGGTGTTTACTTTCCATTTGTCATGCATTAGGGTTTAAATGCTGGAACACTTATTCGGACCCTCTTGCAGGATGGCAGATATGCAATTATGGTGTTTACTTGCCATTTCGCGTGCATTGCGATGCGAACACTCGGACACGTATTCAGACCCTCTTGCATGATGGCTGATATGTAATTACGATGTTTACTTGCCATTTCTCCTGCATTAGGGATTAAACAATCAGACACTTATTTGGGGCCTCTTGCATGATGGCAGATATGTAAATATGGTGTTTACTTGCCATTTCTCATGCATTAGGGTTTAAACACTCGGACACTTATTTGAACCCTTTTGCATGATGGCCGATATGTAATTATGGTGCTTATTTGCAATTTCACATGCATTACGGTTTAAACCCTCAGACACTGATTCAGACCCTCTTGCATGATGACAGATAGGTAATTGTGGTGTTTACTTGCCATTTCTCATGCATTATGTTTCGAACACTTGGACACTTATTCGGACCCTCCTGCATGATGGCCGATATGTAATCATGGTGTTTGTTTGCTATTTGTCATGCATTACTATTTAAATAGTTGGACACTTATTCAGACCATCATGCATGATGGCAGATATGTAATTATGGTGTTTACTAGCCATTTCTCATACATGAGGGTTCGAACTCACGGACACTTATTCAGACCCTCTTGCATGATAGCAGATATGTAATTATGGTGTTTACTTGCCATTTCTTATGCATTAGGGTTTAAACACACGGACACGTATTCGGATTCTCATGCATGATGGCATATATGTAATTATGGTGTTTACTAGCCATTTCTCATACATTAGGATTCGAGCACTCGGACACTTATTCAGACCCTCTTGCATGATGGTAGATATGTAGTTATGGTGTTTACTCTCCATTTCTTGTGGATTAGGGTTTAAATAGTCTGACACTTATTCGGAACCTCTTGCATGATGGCAGATATGTAATTATGATGTTTACGTGGCATTTATCATGTATTAGGGTTTAAACACTCGGACACTTATTCGGACCCTCTTGCATGATGGCGGATATGTAATCTTGGTGTTCATTTGTCATTTCTCTTGCATTAGGGTTTAAAAACTCGGACACGTATTCAGACCCTCTTGGATAATGGCAGATATGTAATTATGGTGTTTACTTGCCATTTGTCGTGCATTAGGGTTTCAACACCCAGACACTTATTCGGACCCTATTGCACGATGTCTGATATATAATTATGTCGTTTACCTGCTATTTCTCACGCATTAGGGTTTAAACACACGAACACTTCTTTGAACCCTCCTGCATGATGGCTGAAATGTAATTATGGTGTTTACTTGCAATTTCACAGGCATGAGGGTTCGAACACTCCGACAATTATTCGGACCCTCTTGCGTGATGGCAAATATATAGTTATGGTGTTTGCTTGCCATTTCTTATGCATTCTGGTTTAAACAATCGGACTTGTATTCGGAGCCTATTGCATGATGGAAGATATGTGGTTATGGTGTTTAGTTTCCATTTGTCATGCTTTAGGGTTTAAATACTCGGACACTTATTCGGACCCTCTTGCATGATGGCAGATACGTAATCATGGTGATTATTTTCCATTTCTCATGCGTTAGGGTTTAAACTTTTGGACACTTAGTCAGACCCTCTTGCATGATGGCAGATATGTAATTATGGTGTTTACTTGCCATTTCTCATGCATTAGGGTTTAAACACTCGGAGACGTATTCGGAGCCTGTTGCCTGATGGCAGATATGTAATTATGGTGTCCACTTGCCATTTCGCCTGCATTAGGGTTTAAACACTCGGACACTTATTCAGACCCTCTTGCATGATGGTAGATATGTAATCATGGTATTTATTTGCCATTTCTCATGCATTATGCTTTGAACATTCGGACACTTATTCAAACCCTCTTGCACGATAGCAGATATGTAATTATGGTGTTTACTTGCCATTTCTCATGCATTAGGGTTTGAACAATTGGACACCCATTCAGACCCTTTTGCATGATTATATATATGTAATTGTGGTGTTCACTTGCCATTTCCCGAGCATTAGGATTCGAACATTCGGATACATATTCGGACCCTCATGCATGATGGCAGAAATGTAATTATGGTGTTCACTTTCCATTTCTCATGCATTGGGGTTTAAACACTCAAAAACTGATCGGGACCCTCTTGCATGATGGCAGAAATGTAATTATGGTGTTTACTTGCAATTTCTCATGCAATAGGGTTTACACACTTGGACACGTATTCGGACCCTCTTGCATGATGGCAGATACGTAATTATGGTTTTTACTTTCTCTTTTTTGCGCATTAGGGTTCGAACACTCGGACACTTATTCAGACCCTCTTCCATGATGGTAGATATGTAATTATGGTGTTTGCTTTCCATTTCTCATGGATTAGGGTTTAAACACTCGGACACCTATTCGGACCATCATCAATGATAGTAGATATGTAATTATGTTGTTTACCTACCATTTCTCATGCCTTAGGGGTTAAACACTCAGACACTTATTTAGACCCTCCTGCAAGATGACAGATATGTAATTATAGTGCTTACTTGCAAATTGTCACGCATTAGAGTTTCAACACTTAGACACTTATTCGGACCCTCTTGCATGATGGCTGATATGTAATTATGGTGTTTACTTGCCATTTCTCATGCATTCGGGTTTAAACACACGGACACTTATTCAGACCCTCTTGGATGACGGCAGATATGTAATTATGGTGTTTACTTGCGATTTCACATGCATTAGGGTTTAAACACTCAGACACTAATTCAAACCCTCTAGCATGATGGTAGATATGTAGTTACGGTGTTTACCTGCCATTCCTCATGCATTAGGGTTTAAACACTCTGACATTTTTTCAGACCCTCTTGGATGATGGCAGAAATGTAATTATGGTGTTTCCTTGCCATTTCTCATGCATTATGGTTCGAACAATCGGACACCCATTCGGACTCTTTTGCATGATTGCATATATGTAATTGGGGTGTTTACTTGCCATTTACCGTGCGTTAGGATTCGAACACTCGGGCACGTATTTGGACACTCATGCATGACGCAGAAATGTAATTATGTTGTTCACTAGCCATTTCTCATGCATTAGGGTTTAAACACTCGAAAACTTATTCGGACCCTCTTGCATGATGGCATATATGTAATTATGGTGTTTGCTTAGCATTTCTCATGCATTAGTGTTCGAACACTCGAACACTTATTTGGACCCTCTTGCATGATGGCAGATATGTAGTTATGGTGTTTACTTGCCATTTCTCATGAATTAGGCTTTAAACACTCGGACACGTATTCAGATCCACTTGCATGATGGCAGATATGTAATTATGGTGTTTACTTTAGATTTCTCGTGCATTAGGGTTTAAACAATCGGACACTTATTCGGACCCTCTTGCATGAGAGCAGATATGTAATTATGGTGTTTACTTGCCATTTCTCATGCATTAGGGTTCGAACGCTCGGACACTTATTCGGTCCCTCTTGCATGATGACAGATATGTAATTATGGTGTTTAGTTTCCCTTTTCCAGGCATTAGGGTTCGAAAACTCGGACACTTATTCAGATCCTCTTCCGTGATGGCAGATATGTAATTATGGTGTTTACTTGCCATTTCTCATGCGTTAGGGTTTAAACACTCGGTCACTTATTCGGATCGTCTTGCATGATTGCAGATATATAATTATGTTTTTTACATGCCATTTCTCATGCCTTCGGGGTTAAACACTCGGACACTTATTCAGACCCTCTTGCATGATAGCCGAGATCTAATTATGGTGCTTACTTGCCACTTGTCATGCATTAGGGTTTCAACACTCAGACACTTATTCGGACCCTCTTGCATGATGGCTGATATGTAATGGTGGTGTTTACTTGGGATTTCGCATGCATTAGGGTTTAAACACTCGGACACAGATTCAGACCCTCTTGCATGATGGCAGTTATGTAATTATGGTGTTTACTTGGCATTTCTCATGCATTAGGGTTTAAACACTCAGACACTAATTCCAACCCTCTTGCATGACGGTCGATATGTAATTATGGTGTATACCTGCCACTTCTCATGCGTTAGGGTTTAAACGCTCAGACACTTATTCGGACCCTCTTGCATGATGGCAGATATGTAATCATGGTGTTTATTTGCCATTTCTGATTCATTAGGGTTTCGACATTCGGACACTTATTCAGACCCTCTTGCATGAGAGCAGATATGTAATTATGGTGTTTGCTTGCCATTTCCCCTGCATTAGGGTTCGAACACTCGGACACCCATTCGGACCCTCTTGCATGATTGCAGATATGTAATTGTGGGGTTCACTTGCCATTTCCCGTGCAATATGATTCGAACACTCAGACATGTATTCGGACCCTCATGCATGATGGTAGAAATGTAATTATGGTGTTCACTTGCCATTTCTCATGCATTAGGGTTTAAACACTCGAAAACTTGTTTGGGCCCTCTTGCATGATGAAAGATATGTAATTATGGTGTTTACTTGCCATTTCTAATGCATTAGGGTTCGAACACTCAAACACTTATTCAGACCCTGTTGCATGATGGCCGATTGGAGTCAGGGTGTTTACTTGCCATTTCTCATGAATCAGGGTTTAAACACTCGGACACGTTTTCGAATCCTCTTGCATGATGGAAGATATGTAATTATGGTGTTTACTTTCCATTTGTTGTGCATTAGGGATTAAACAATCGACACTTATTCGGACCATCTTGCATGATGGCAGATATGTAATTATGGTGTTTACTTGCCATTTCTCAGGCATTAGGGTTCGAACACTCGAACACTTACTCGGACCCTCTTGCATGATGGCGGATATGTAATTATGGTGTTTACTTTCCCTTTTCAGGCATTAGGGTTCGAACACTAGGACACTTATTTAGACCCTCTTGCATGATGGCAGATACGTAATTATGGTGTTTACTTTCCATTTCTCATGGATTAGGGTTTAAACACTCGGACACCTATTCGGACCATCTTGCATGATAGCAGATATAAAATTATGTTGTTTACCTACCATTTAGACCCTCCTGCATCATGGCAGATATGTAATTGTGGTGCTTACTTGCAAATTGTCGTGCATTAGGGTTTCAACACTCAGACACTTATTCGGACCCTCTTGCCTGATGGCTGATATGTAATTATGGTGTTTACTTGCCATTTCTCAAGCATTAGGGTTTAAACAAACGGACACTTATTCAGACCCTCTTGCGTGACGGCAGATATATAATTATGGTGTTTACTTGCGGTTTCACATGCATTAGGGTTTAAACACTCAGACAATAATTCAAACCCTCTTGCATGATGGTAGATATGAAGTTATGGTGTTTACCTGCCATTTCTCATGCATTAGGGTTTAAACACTCAGACTTTTTTTCAGACCCTCTTTCATGATGGCAGAAATGTAATTATGGTGTTTCCTTGCAATTTCTCACGCATTAGGGTTCGAACAATCGGACACCCATTCGGACCCTTTTGCATGATTGCATATATGTAATTGCGGTGTTTACTTGCCATTTCCCGTGCATTAGGATTCGAGCACTCGGGCACGTATTTGGACACTTATGCATGATGCAGAAATGTAATTATGGTGTTCACTTGCCATTTCTCATGCCTTAGGGTTTAAACCCTCAAAAACTTATTCGAACCCTCTTGCATCATGGCATATATGTAATTATGGTGTTTTCTTGCCATTTCTCGTGCATTAGGGTTCGAACACTCAGACACTAATTCAAACCCTCTTGCATGATGGTCGATATGTAATTATGGTGTTTACCTGCCACTTCTCATGCATTAGGGTTTAAACACTCAGACACGTATTCGGACTCTCTTGCCTGATGGCAGATATGTAATCATGGTGTTTATTTTCTATTTCTCATGCATTAGGGTTTCGACATTCGGACACTTATTCGGACCCTCTTGCGTGATAGCAGATATGTAATTATGGTGTATAGTTGCCATTTCCCATGCATTAGGGTTCGAACACTCGGACACCCATTCGGACCCTCTTGCATGATTGCAGATATGTAATTGTGGTGTTCACTTGCCATTTCCCGTGCGTTATGATTCGAACACTCAGACACGTATTCGGACCCTCATGCATGATGGTAGAAATGTAATTATGGTGTTCGCTTGCCATTTCTCATGCATTAGGGTTTAAACACTCGAAAACTTATTCGGACCCTCTTGCATGATGGCAGATATGTAATTATGGTGTTTACTTGCCATTTCTAATGCATTAGGGTTCGAACACTCGGAGACTTATTCGAACCCTCTTGCATGATGGCAGATATGTAATTATGGGGTTTACTTTCCCTTTTTCAGGCATTAGGGTTCGAACACTACGACACTTATTTAGACCATCTTCCATAACGGCAGATATGTAATTATGGTGTTTACTTGCCATTTCTCATGCATTAGGGTTTGAACACTCGGACAGTTATTCGGACCATCTTGCGTGATAGCAGATATATAATTATGTTTTTTACCGGCCATTTCTCATGCCTTAGGGGTTAAACACTCGGACACTTATTCAGACCCTCTTACATCATGGCATATATGTAATTATGGTTCCTACTTGCCATTTGTCATGCATTAGGGTTTCAACACTCGGACACTTATTCGGACCCTCTTGCATGATGGCTGATTTGTAATTATGGTGTTTAGTTTGGATTTCTCTTGCATTAGGGTTTAAACACTCGGACACTTGTTCAGACCCTCTTGCATGATGTTAGTTATGTAATTATGGTGTTTACTTGCCATTTCTCATGCATTAGGGTTTAACCACTCAGACACTAATTCAAACACTCTTGCATTATGGTCGATACGTAATTATGGTGTTTACCAGCCACTTCTCATGCATTAGGATTTAAACACTCAGACACTTATTCGGACCCTCTTGCATGATGACGGATATGTAATCATTGTGTTTATTTGCCATTTCTCATGCATTAGGGTTTCGACATTCGGACACTTATTCGGACCCTCTTTCATGATAGCAGCTATGTAATTATGGTGTTAACTTGCCATTTCTAATGCATTAGGGTTCGAACACTCGGACACTTATTCGGACCCTCTTGCTTGATGGCATATATGTAATTATGGGGTTTACTTTCCCTTTTTCAGCCATTAGGGTTCGAACACTAGGACACTTATTTAGACCCTCTTCCATAATGGCAGATATGTAATTATGGTGTTTACTTGCCATTTCTCATGCATTAGGGTTTAAACACTCGGACAGTTATTCGGACCATCTTGCGTGATAGCAGATATATAATTATGTTTTTTACCTGCCATTTCTCATGCCTTAGGGTTTAAACACTCGGACACTTATTAAGACCCTCTTGCATGATGGCAGATATGTTATTATGGTGCCTATTTGCCATTTGTCATGCATTAGGGTCTCAACACTCAGACACTTTTTCGGACCCTCTTGCATGATGGCTGATATGTAATTACGGTGTTTACTTGGAATTTCTCATGCATTAGGGTTTAAACATTCGGACACTTATTCAGACCCTCTTGCATGATGGCAGTTATGTAATTATTGTGTTTACTTGCCATTTCTCATGCATTAGGGTTTAAACACTCAAACACTAACTCAAACCCTCTTGTATGATGGTCGATATGTAATTATGGTGTTTACCTTCCACTTCTCATGCATTAGGGTTTAAACACTCAGAAACGTATTCGGACCCTCTTGCACGATGGCAGATATGTAATCATGGTGTTTATTTTCCATTTCTCATGCATTAGGGTTTCGACATTCGGACACTTATTCGGACCCGCTTGCATGATAGCAGATATGTAATTATGGTGTTTACTTGCCATTTGCCAAGCATTAGGGTTCGAACCCTCAGACACCCATTCGGACCCTCTTGCATGATTGAAGATATGTAATTGTGGTGCTCACTTGCCATTTCCCGTGCGTTTTGATTCGAACAGTCAGACACATATTCGGACCCTCATGTATGACGGTAGAAATGTAATTATGGTGTTCACTTTCCATTTCTCATGCATTAGGGTTTAAACACTCGAAAATTTATTCGGACCCTATTGCATGATGGCAGATATGTAATTATGGTGTTTACTTTCCATTTCTCGTGCGTTAGGGTTTAAACAATCGGACACTTATTCGGACCCTCTTGCATGATGGCAGATATGTAATTATGCTATTTACTTGCCATTTCTCATGCATTTGGGTTCGAACACTCGGACACTTATTCGGACCCTCTTTCATGATGGCAAATATGTTATTATGGTGTTGACTTTAACTTTTTCATGCATTAGCGTTCGAACACTCGGACACTTATTCAGACCCTCTTCCATGATGGCAGATATGTAATTGTGGTGTTTACCTGCCATTTCCCATGCATTAGAGTTTAAACACTCGGACAGTTATACGGACCATCTTGCATGATAGCAGATATATAATTATGTTTTTTACCTGCCATTTCTCATGCCTTAGGGGTTAAACACTCGGACACTTATTCAGACCCTCTTGCATCATGGCAGATATGTAATTATGGTGCCTACTTGCCATTTGTCATGCATTAGGGTTTCAACAATCAGACACTTATTCGGACCCTCTTTCATGATGGCTTATATGCATTTATGGTGTTTACTTGGGATTTCTCTTGTATTAGGGTTTAAACACTCGGACACTTGTTCAGACCCTCTTGCATGAGTTACGTAATTATGGTGTTCACTTGCCATTTCTCATTCATTAGGGTCTAAACACTCAGACACTAATTCAAACCCTCTTACATGATGGTCGATATGTAATTATGGTCTTTACCCGCCACTTCTCATGCATTAGGGTTTAAACACTCAGACACTTATTCGGACCCTCTTGCATGATGGCAGATATGTAATCATGGTGTTTATTTTCCATTTCTCATGCATTAGGGTTTCGACATTCGGACACTTATTCGGACCCTCTTGCATGATAGCAGATATGTAATTACTGTGTTTACTTGCCATTTCCCATGCATTTGGGTTCGAACACACGGACACCCATTCGGACCCTCTTGCATGATTGCAGATATGTAATTGTGGTGTTCACTTGCCATTTCGCTTCCATTATGAGTCGAACACTCAGACACGTATTCGGACCCTCATGCATGATGGTAGAAATGTAATTATGGTGTTCACTTGCCATTTCTCATGCATTAGGGTTTAAACACTCGAAAACTTATTCGGACCCTCTTGCATGATGGCAGATATGTAAGTATGCTGCCTACTTTCCATTTCTCGTGCATTAGGGTTTAAACAATCGGACACTTATTCAGACCGTCTTGCATGATGGCCGATATGTAATTATGGTGCTTACTTGCCATTTGTCATGCACTAGGGTTTCAACACTCAGACACTTATTCGGACCCTCTTGCACGATGGCTGATATGTAATTATGGTGTTTACTTGGAATTTCTCATGCATTAGGGTTTAAACACTCGGACACTTATTCAGACCCTCTTGCATGATGACAGTTATGTAATTATTGTGTTTACTTGCTATTTCTCATGCATTAGGGTTTAAACACTCAGACAC
>NW_021026863.1:651399-692378 GCF_004153795.1 Camellia sinensis
GGGTGTGGGGATGGCCAACAAGCCATTCTCTGCTCCTCAGAAGCAAAACACAAGTGTTTGGTGCAAAACCAAACACAAAACCGAAAGGTCTTGAGGCAAGGTGCGTAGCCGAGACCTCCGAGAACTCAAGACGAACACGAACATGGATGATCACCAAGTGTTAAAACGGTGACGTCCAAGTCTTGAGGACGGTCAAAAATAGGGTGTCTACACTAATGCTCCGGCAGCATTTATGAACTTAATGAACCGAATTTTTAAAACCTACCTTGATGAATTCGTTGTGGTTTTTATTGATAATATTTTGATATATTCTAAAGATAGACTTGAACATGAACATCATTTGAGAACTGTCCTACAAATACTTCAGGAAAGAAAATTATTTGCTAAACTAAAGAAATGTGAGTTTTGGTTGGATGAAGTTGTCTTCTTAGGGCATGTTATCAACAAGGAGGGAATTTCAGTGGACCCACAGAAAATAAAGGCAATTGTGAATTGGCCTACACCGACTAATGTGACAGAAGTCTGCAGCTTCATGGGCTTAGCTGGGTACTATAGGAGATTTGTGAAGGATTTCTCAAAAATAGCTGTACCTCTTACCCAACTGACACGCAAGGGGCAATCATTTGAATGGAATGACGAAAGAGAATCTGCCTTTCATGAACTGAAAACGAGACTGACCACTGCACCAGTATTGACATTCCCGCAGGTACGAAAAACTTTGTAATTTTCAGTGATGCGTCTTATAAAGGTTTAGGTTGTGTATTAATGTAGAACGGAAAGGTTATTGCTTACGCCTCCCGGCAGTTGAGACCACATGAGAAAAACTACCCAACACACAATTTGGAATTGGCTGCAGTTGTGTTTGCTTTGAAAATCTGGCGGCATTATTTGTATGGGGCAAAGTGTGAAGTCTACACAGATCACAAAAGTCTGAAATACTTCTTTACACAGAAGGAGTTGAACATCCAACAGAGGAGGTGGCTCGAACTGATAAAAGACTATGATCTTGAGATCCAATATCACCCTGGGAAAGCTAATACAGTTACTGATGCCTTGAGCAGAAAATCAACGGGGAGTATGGCTTGTTTGCTTACTGAACAGAAAGAGATCTTGCAAGATTTTGAGAAGTCTGAAATTGAAGTGGTAATGTGTGAACAGGGTGGATTGATAGCCGCTATTACAGCCGAGCCGGCAACCATTAAGGAAATTAAACAGAAATAAAAAGAGGATGAATTCCTCAGGAAGGTGATTGATGAATTTGAGACAAGTCCAAAAGCAGAGTTTAGTATTGAAAGTGAAGTGTTGAGGTTTCGAAATCGAATGTGCGTCCCGGATATTCCAGAACTAAAGAGGAGGGTTTTAGATGAAGCCCATAAATTAGTGTTTGCTATGCATCCAGGTAACAATAAAATGTATCGGGATCTGAAACAAACCTATTGGTGGCCTAAAAGGAATAAAGAAATTGCAGAATATGTGTCCAAATGTCTTCAGTGTCAGCAAGTTGAAGCTGAACATTAGAAACCAGGCAGTCTACTTCAACCTCTCCCTATTCCTGAATAGAAGTGGGAGCATGTTACTATGGATTTTGTTGTTTGCCTACCTCAGACCCCTCGAGGTATGGATTCTATTTGGATTGTAGTTAATAGACTGACTAAATTTGCTTATTTTCTACTAGTTAAAACTACATTTAATGCTTATAGACTGGCTACCATTTATGTTGATGAGATTGTCCGTTTACACAGAGTTCCAGTATCTATTGTGTCGGATAGAGATCCAAAATTTGTATCTAGATTGTGGAAGAGTTTGCAGGAAGCTATGGGAACAGAACTAGGGTTCAGTACTGCATTCCATCCACAGACAGATAGGTAATCAGAACGAACAATACAGACTTTGGAAGATATGCTTTGGATGTGTGCTTTGGATTTTTAGGGGAGTTGGGAAGACTATTTGCCACTTGTGGAATTTGTATACAACAACAGCTTCCACTCCAGCATCGGTATGGCACCATACGAGGCTTTGTATGGTAGAAGGTGTAGATCACCGATTTGTTGGACAGAGGTCGGGGATAGAGGTTTACTTGGGCCTGAAATTGTGAAAGACACTTCTGAGAAGATCAAAATCATTCAACAAAGGCTCAAAACAGCTCAGGACCGATAAAAGAATTATGCAGATGTTCGGAGAAGACCTCTTGAGTATGAGGTTGGTGACCATGTGTTCATCCGTGTGTCTCCGATGAAAGGCCAAGTTGGGTTTGGAAAGAAGTGCAAGTTGTCACCCCGTTACATCGGGCCATTTCAAATTCTGGAAAGGCTTGGCCCAGTTGCTTATAGAGTTGCTGTGCCACTAGGATTTGAACAAATCCATAATGTGTTTCATGTGTCGATGTTGAGGGGTTACCTCCGAGACCCGTTTCATGTGATTGATTATCACCGGGTAGCTATTGATGAAAATATGGAATACGTCGAATGGCCAGAACGAATTGTTGACCGGCAAGTGAAACAACTGAGAAACAAGTCCATCCCAATGGTGAAAGTGGAATGGAAAGAACACTATGGGACGGATGCTACATGGGAAAAAGAAGAGGAAATACGACTGCGCTATCCACATTTATTTCCCGACGAAGGTAAAATAAGTTTGGAGGACCAAACTTCCTAAAGGGGGGAAGACTGTGATAACCCTGTTCTGTATTATATTAATTGGTCCTTATTATGAATGTGCTTATGTGTTTGATGTGATTTTGTGTGCCATTATGTGAAAATATGTGGTTTTGAATTTCTATCTATTCACCGTAGAAATATATGTTTGATTATATGCTTTGGAAATTAAATTGAAGGCCTTATCGGCCACGAAACCCGAAATCGATTACGCCATTGTGATTCGCGTAATTTTTAGAGCCTACGGTGAAATTTAATTGGAAATTGATTCGGATCAAAATAATTAGATTCAGAACGACTAATTAAGTGCTCAATTATTTGATATTAAAATAATGTGATCTAGTGGGGCTATAAAAGGGCCACTATGTGTTCAATTCCTCTCTTTTATCCATTTTGGCTGATTTTAACTCTAAGAATAGAGAGAGGGTCCGCTAGAGAGAGAGGAAGAAGGAGAGTTGGGTGTTTAGCTCAAGTTTGTGAAGATTGGAAGGCCAACTCTAGATTTGACCATAATTTAGGAAGATTAAAGCCTCTAGGTAAGTGAATTCATGAACTTTAATTTGTAATTTTGTGAGTTCAAGCTTGATTAATGGTCAAGAACATGAATTTAATTGAGTATGATGAAATTGGGTTGGTTTTGTTGAATTGAAGGACAATGTATGCATGCATGTGTGTAATTGCTTTGAATTTGCATGTTTGACCACAAAATGTATGATCCATGTAAGTTTTTAGTTGAAGTTCATGTATTTGATCATCTCTTCACCAATTAAGTTGAGAATAATGGGTATCTCCCACATGCAAGTACAAACCATGGAAGTGTTAGTCTTGAATGTTTGAATTTAATGTGTTGGTGATGAGTTTGGGTCAATTTGAGCCATGTATGTGAGTAATTTATAGAATTGGACTTCATAATGTTGTAATTTAGTGTTTGTACCATGTTAGTACATGTATATGTGAAGTTCGAGCTGAAATTATGTGTTTGGAGCCTTTGAATGTCAAGTTGAAGCTCAAGAACAAGTTCTGGAAAATCCAGAAAATTTGATGTCCGCTCGAGCGGGAGAACCGCCGCTCGAGCGTAAAATTCGAGCTCCCAGTGTTTTCTGCAGACATGACGTCCGCTCGAGCAGAGAAGTTCACACTCGAGCGGGGAGCTATGTAAACCAAGTTCACGCTCGAGCGTAAATTTGATGCATCCAGTACTTTTGCAGACCTCATGGGTCCGCTCGAGCGGGGACCCTATTTCTGAAAATTTTAAAAAGACATTATGTGTTTCGTTTTTTGTTCTCTTTCACTTCTAAGTACTCTTAGGCATGCATTGAGCATCATGTATAAATTAAAGAGATAATAATGAAGCCTAAAGAGGAATATGTGAATTAAAGAACGGATTGAATCATTTGTGAACCGTATGTGTTATGTGATGTGTAGGGTCAAGTTCCAGGGCAAATCAACCAACTGATCACTGTGAATAACATCTTAATAAAGATATATGTTGTTTGTCCAATTGCTTACTTCCATGTAAGTCTTATATGTTTGTTAATTCGAATGGTGGACAAATGTTTGACATGAAAGTATGATTGGGCCAAAGTCTAGTCTGACATGAACGAAAATATGAATAGGCCAGAGGCTAGTATGAGTTTGACATGAATGAATGAATGGGCCAGAGGCCAGTATGATCTGAATGATAGAATGAATGGACTAAAGGCCAGTTTGACATTAAAGTATGAATGAGCCAAAGGCCAGTTTGACATGAAAAGTATGAATGGGCCAAAGGCCAGTTTGACATGAAAAGTATGAATGGGCCGAAGGCCAGTTCGACATGAACGAAAGACAAATGGGCCAAGGGCCAGTTTGACACGAATAGATTGGGCCCGAGGCCATCCGATGTGTTTGGAATTGCAGTCAATTGATATACGTATGTATTAGATAAAAATATGAATTGGGCCCAAGGCCGTCAGATGTACATTGTTCCAATGTCTCTTCTTTATTTGATATTATTTACTAGGCTTTTGCTCATGCTCATTCATGTGTTTGTAGGTGAGCCAAGAGACGTCCAGACCCAACCTCAGTGAAGTCTGTATGGAACAACTAAGGTTTTGAAGAGTCAGCCCTTGTGTCTCACGCACAAGACACGTCTTCGCCTTTTTGTTATTTTATGTTGTTTTGTCATATTGGCGAGGACTTTGGTTTAAGTCTGTATATAGTTTTGATTGGCTGACCTAGACTTGAATGATCCTGTCTGTACAGAACTTTACGTTACTGTATTTTCTTATGTGAGTTGTTAACATATTTATGTATGGAATGTTATGATGTACATATAAGCACAGCTCTATGGACAAAGTTTTAAATTTGCTTCCGTTTGGCCCCTGTACTCCGATAAGTTTTGTCTTATTTGGTTTGAGGCCGTAGGTAATCTCGTGATTACTGGCCGGTTATGACCTTAACCCGTAGGGGCGGGTTCGGGTCATGACAGGACTAATAGTCTAATAAAATTATTAATCCGATGTTTTGTTAAAAAATTGAAGTACAGATTAACAATCTATCCGGATATGGTATCTCACATATGATAAACTATTCAATCCCACAAAGAGAGGTGGTATATAAATTGGGGGATTAGCCAAAGTCTGGACTAATTCAACAAATGACCAAATTAACCCTCACTGTATATCTATAGTTGTTGATTATTTTATTCCACAACCTTCACTCTTCTTTGACATTGCTGTGATGAGATGAGAGTCTTCAAAGTTCATCGTCGATCTTGAGCCATTGATCACTGATTTGGAGCCACCATATACAAATCTGGAGCAACTATTCATCAATTTGGATCCACCATTTGTTGATTCACTAATCTCAACAAAGCAACTATTTATCGATTTGGATTTTTTCACTACTCATAATTATTAAAATGTCTTCTATATATTAGAATTGTCTTGGAGCACTTGATAGAACCTATATTAAAGTTCATGTACCAGTGGTTTACCAAGCACGGTATAGAACATGGAAAGGGGAGATTGCTACCAATGTTCTAGGAGTTTGCTCCTAGGACGTGAACTTCATATATGTGTTGTCGGGATGGGAAAGGTCAGCTGCAGACTCTAGGGTTTTGAGGGATACGATTAATCGACCTAATGGCTTAAGAATTCCAACTGGTAATTAATAAATAATTAACTTTGCTTGAGGGAATTACTAGGTTTTATTTAATAATAGATTCTAATATATAGCATCTCATACAAGGTACTACTACCTAGTAGATGTCGGGTATACAAATGGACAAGGATTCCTACCACCTTATCGGGGCCAACTATACCATTTGTCTGTTTGGAGAGTAGGGGCCACTCCAACTAATTAACAAGAATTTTTTAATATGAAACATGCATCAGCTCGAAATGTCATAGAAAGGTGTTTTGGATTGTTGAAAATAAGATGGGCAATACTTCGTTGTGCATCATACTACCCCATTAGAACTCAAAATTGTATCATCACGGCACGTTGTTTGCTACACAACCTCATTCGTCGGGAGATGCTTATTGACCCAATAGAAGAGAGGCTAAATAATGACATAGAAGATCAACCACAATTGGGAGATGATTTTGTTGACACCGTTGAGACATCTAATGAGTGGACTAGGTGGCGAGATACACTTGCAATGCAACTATACAACAATTGGTTGGCTAGTAGGGAGGTAGGCCGAGGATAGTTTCAATACTTGTAAAAGTACTTGCTACAAGTATGATGTAGTTTCATTTGATTTGTACTTGGAACTTGTATTAGCTTGTGGATGTTGAACCATTTTTTGCAAAAATTGTATGGTTTTTGTTGGTGATTGCATATTTTTTAAGTGATGATATTTTTTTGTCTCATGGATTTGTTACATGTATGTATGGGTATGAAAATTTTGGATTATTGAAATCCATTTATGTATTGACTTGTTTTGGCATGTTAACAGGTTGATAATCATATAATGGAGACTAACATGCACACTTTTCTTTGTTCTTCTTTGCTAGGCATGGATAGTGAAGTGTCCAATTCTCGTAAAAAAGTAAAGGAGAATGTTGATCCGTCAAAACCAAGGCGATTGTGGAGCCCATGAGAAGAGGAATGTCTTATTAATACCTTGATACACATTATCAACAATTGAATGAAACAGGACAATGCCTTCAAGGCTGGCTACCTTATGAAATTAGAGGAGAAATTATTAGAAATGCTACCTGGGAGAAACCTTCACGACACTCCCCACATCGAATCAAAGATAAAGATATGGAAGAAGCACTACAACTATGTAGCAAGAATGCTTCGTACTAGTGGTTTTGGATAGAATGACACCGAAAAACAAATTGATGTTGAGAGTGATAGTGTTTGGGAAGCACACGTTCGGGTAAAATACTTTCTTTAAGTTACTTTGTATAAGTTATTAATTTTTTAATTCATTTTTCTTTAATCTTAAGTTGGAGATAGAACCATGGTACGGGCTTAGACCGAACCAATGATTTTCAGCCGGTATGACTCCAAGACCGGCATAACTCCAAATCGTTCTGGACCGAAGTATCTTTACAGTCCCTGAGCCGAAGTAACTTTACCTCCCTGGCCGGAGTAACTTTGTCTTTCCTAGGCCGGAGTAACCTTGCCTCTCCTGGGCCGGAGTAAACTTTTACATTTTTATTGGGCCAGAGTAATCATTACGGCCTTTTTACTCAGTCCTTCATACTTTGGGCCACAAAGCCCAACTCACAGCTCGGCCCAATTTTTCTCAAAAATTACCCTCTCACTAACCAATTTTATATGGACTCTATTTGAAAAGTACTTGTTTTTATAATTTAATTATTATGATATTTGAAAAGAAATTATCTCGATACACAAATAAATAAATAAATAAAACAGAATGTACTTAATTATGTGCATCGCATGAATCAAATTAATTTTTTATTTTATTTTATTATTTGTCTATCTTATTGATGTCTTAATATTAATTTATATATAATTTTTTATTTAACATGAAATTATTGATTGATTAAATTAATAGAATTCAATACTTTTTTTTATTAAGTTTTTAGAAGATCAATTGAAAAATGTCAAATGATAAATAGTATGGAGTATTGTTTTAAATAATAATGATTCATCGAAAATGACTGTGTATATTTAAAGCACCTATTGATATTTCTTGAATAATTTATAAATAAATTTTTTGAGTTTATAGTATTACTGATAATGCACCCTTATGAGCTCTGCTAGAAAAGATATGCAAAAACAATTTGGTTGGAATAAAAAATTTGCAGTTATTATGATGTGTACATAATTAATCAGAACTACTTTGAGAACTAAAATTATTAAGGCTATAGATATTTTTGGCTAATTCCCTTTGAGGACATTGTTTTATAATTTGAATTCGTAATTTTTTATACATCAATGTGAATAATTTTTACGATTGTATTGATATAAGCATAAATCTTACATATGAGTGCACCCACCTTAAGCATTTTTTCGTGTAATAAAATATTTAAATATTATCATATAGAAGTATTGTTATAGATCATAATCAAACACCATTTGAAGCATAATTAAAACTCAATGCACCACTTTAGACATAACAAAAAAAATAAGAAATTAGTAAAGACATTCTCGATTAATAACCAAAATAATACACCATGAGTTATAACTAAATCATAATTTGTATATTATAAAATTTTCCATTGTTTTTATTGTTTTTTTTAAAAAAAAAAATTACTTTGATACAAGTGGAGTTCATGATTTTTGGTAAGTTTGACTAACACAAATAAGAATTTGATTTTAAGTTGAGAATATACCTTCTTTTTTTTAACATTTAAAAAAATTATTTTAGGGACTTATGTATAAATCCTAATAAGTGGACTTATTGTCTAATAGGTTTTGTGAGAATTAATGACATTAAACACTATTAAAAAAATGTCATTAATTGTTAATTTTTAGCAACATTTTGAAAATTGTCACAAAAAATGTTACTAATTATAAGTTTTAGCGACAGTTTATAAAAATCGTCATAATAAAAGTCATTAATTTTCAATTTTCAGCAAGAGTTTAAAAAATTTGTTGCAGAAAAACATTACTAATTGTAAATTTTAGTGATAATTTATAAAAATCTTGACAAAAAAAAGTTACTAATTGTCAATTTTTAGCAAAGTATGTAAAAAATCTTCACAAAAAATTATTTTTAGCAACGATTTTACTAGGACTTATCTTCAATAAGATTTGATGGGAATTAAGCTCAAGCCCTATTGATAATTTACCCAAATTATTTTTATGACCATTTCACACAAGATCACACACACAATGACAATTTTTTTTATCAATTATTAACAAATTTGTTTGTATTTAACTTTCAATTATTAAATTTTTCTACACATTATTACAACTCAAAATTAATTTTTTATTTTAAAAATAAATTCCCGTAGACTGCACGGATTACCTACTAGTATTATTAACTCACTAATAATTCTCATTTAATTTCGCTGTACAAATAATCTGATACAACCTATTCCAACAAACAAACAGAGTTGAAGGGACAGGTTGCATTACAACAAGGGCAGGGCGAGCCTCCTGCAAGGATCATCCCCAATTCGAAGCCCACTGCATTTTGATTGGACCACATCAGGCGGTGAAAAAAAAAAGGGTGAATCCCCAGAATTTCACTCATAACCTCATCTGCCGCTGCCACCGTCATACCAAAATTGAACGGGAATGTCGCAATCAATTGGTTCGAATTGATCTGAGTTGTCGCAGGGCGGAATTGGAGTGAGTTACACAAGTCCATACCCTCTTTCTCGCCATCAATTCCATCTCTCAATGGGATTAGAGCTGTATTCTCAGTAGTTGTACAGGTCGCCAAGGCATGTATTGTGGTGGGTCCGCCTATGAATAGTATTCTCCAAAGCTACGATGTTAATACCAAAAATTGGGAAAATGCCCATAACCTGCTTTTGTAATGCAAGTCATTTATTGGGGCCAGGGGGGGTGGTTGACAGCAAGTTATATGGGTATTAGTCATGTCCATGCCTAGTTGGATATGACTTAGATAGAGACAAGGATTTGGTTCATTGGAAGTTTAGGTATCCATGAACATGAAGATGCTTACGTGTATGGAGTGTTTGATATGATAATCCTCCAAGCTTGTCTCATCTAGGCGGTGACAAGTTCGGCTTGTTGTGGATTTCAGTGTTGGATCACATGCCAACAATTGAGGAGGATGAGTGGGGGGAGGAGGTGGAGGTCTCTACACCACTTAATTATAGTTGTTCTTCTTATGGCTACTTTCTTGTCTTCAAGTTACTCCTCACAGACTTCCTACTAAGAGGGGATTTTTTTTTCCTTGGAAGTGTTGCGTCGGTGGATCCTAATAAATATCGTTCACTTAAACATTGAATCTAATGAGGGGTTTGGGATAAAGGATCATTCTATTTCATTTCATCTCAATCTATTTCATTTCACTTATAAATATTTTGATGTGAAATTACAAATCATCCAGTACTATGCAAATCAACATTGAGGCCTCGTTTGTTTTGGGGTGTAAATGATGGAATGTGATTAGGATGGAGGTGGGGCTATTTAGTATTGTGTTTGTTTGTAGAGTTGGGGAAGGGATTAGGATAGAAGAGAGAATTAAGATGGAGATTGGAAGGGAGATTGGGATGGAAGAGATAGAGGTGGTATTAGAAAAATAGTGAGGGGATTAGAATTTTTTTTTATTTTTTACATATTGGGAATTTTTTTTTGAACACTAATGTTTAATTTTTTATATTTTTTTATTTGTTTATATAAAAATAATTTAACAATTTTCACACTAATAACTATCATCAAAACAAACACAATTTTACTTAATCTGTTCACTATCAATCCTCTCACTATTAATCTCCTTACTATAAATTTCTTTCATTTTACCTCTGAAAACAAACGAGACTGCTAGCACAGAAATACACACATACCAAACATGCAGCAATTAGAAAAGATGAGATACACATACATATATATATATACATACACACCCATATCACATACAATTTTGAGGAATAAACATAGATTAATCAATTTGGTTTGTGATTGGTATTTCACGAGTACCAATAAGATAAGAAAAATATTTTGAAGCACTAATTGATCCAAAGTGTTGTGATTGACGAAAAATGTAAAATTTATGATTTTGTATCGGGTGATTGAGTGACATGAGGGGTATAATATATGATGATTAATGAAGGAGTATGAATACATGGTGTTCCAGGAGCATTCAATAATTTTTCTTAATTAAGCACTTCCAATCCAACCTCAACGACATAGAATGGACTATGTGAAGGGATATGCCCACACTCCTCATCCCTTCTCTCTCAAAAAATGTTTGAGACACTTAATTTATCACCCTAAAAAATCATGCCTAATATTGTCTCCTCTCTCTCTCTCTCTCTCTCTCTATTTTCTCTTTCTTCCACCTCATTAGGTGTCAAAATGATAATGCTATATTGAAGGGATGTAACGTAGTTGATAAGATAATATTTAGTTCATTGAAATAAAATGGATTTTATGTTTGGTTGACTAAAAAATAAGGATAAATCCATTGCAAAATACAAAAGAAATATTTATTTACCATTTTAAGAAAATGTTCATTTCATATAAAAGATTAAGGATCATTCTATTCGTAATTCACATGTTGTTTCCATGTAATCCTAATTCTATACTTATAAATAAATGAGGGGCTCCTCTTTTAGGTTTAAAAAAAAAAAGTTACATTTTTTTTTATCATAGTGAAAATTGCAGCGACCGTGGACGTAGTCTTGTTTTGAGGTGAACCACGTAAATCCTTGTGTTCTTGTATATGTCCTTGTGTTCTTGTGTTCTTATTTGTTATTTTGTGTCTATCTTGGTTAGGAAATGTCAACTCTTAACAGGAAGTCTGTCATGCCAATCTTATGTAGTTTCTGGAGCAAAGTATTTCCGTCATGGCTTGGTGCTGTAAGCATCTTATTCTTAATTTTATGTTCTACTTCAATTTCATTCTTCTATTATTTTTATTTTCAATTTCATTCTTCTATTATTTTATTCCTTTGTTCTACTTCAAAATATGTCGAAGTTAGGTTGGCTTGCAAGCCCTTATTTGAGAGGATCTACAAACTTGAATTTTAACAACACACCTGTGAGAAAGGAATGAGTCTTTAGGTCAGGGGCATTCCCAGGCCAACACAAAAGAACAAACGCAGACCTACAGATGTCTTTTTTGGGTGAATAACCCTACAGATGTCTATGCTTACAAACAAGGAGAACCAAAACAACTGGAACAAGAAAACATATTTCAACACACCTCATCCTATCTCCTTCACTTAAAAGACAGGGAAGGAAGAGAAGGGCATCAACTAATTTTCTTATTATGTCCCATAAATACTACGTAATGAGAAAAAATACTTAAAAAAATGTCAAAAATTGGAAATGAACTACACACCAATTGTTTAAGTATATGTGCAATAAATTCAAATTTTTTTCACTTTTTAAAATATTTTTTCTTGGCTAAAGAGCATTTCTGTTAAGCAGGTGTTGGAAGTTGAGATGACTAGAAACTCTTAAAAGGCCTAAGATGGCCAGAAACTTAGCTGATTCTTGTTCTTTCTCTCTTCACTTTCAAGAAGTTCATCCAACAACTTATCATCCAAGCACTCGAATTCAAACACTTGGTTTCCATGCTTACTACTATCTCTCTCCCCTCTATTCTCACTCATCAAAGACGAGGATGAAGATGAAGATGAAGACATAGCAGAGGAGGCACTTCTTGGTGAACGGTATTCCTCTGGGAAGTTGAGAACGGCCAAGTGACCCCTCATGGCATAGGCTGCTCTGTCATAGGCATGAGCCGCTTCCTCGGCTGACTTAAACGTTCCGAGCCACACCCGCGCCCCTTGCCTGGCCGAGTCACGTATCTCTGCCGCAAACTTCCCCCATGGCCGCCTACGAACTCCTCTGTATTTCACCTTCTCCTCATCCTTGGTCTTGCCTCTAGTGTTCTCCTCCATTGTTTTTACATGGCAATGCATGCTACGGGTATATGGCATTTATATGCATAGGGTGGGAAAGGACACTAGAGATTGGAAAAAAAAGGATAGAAATATTATACGGTAGATATTTACATGAGTCATACTTAAAATAATATCTTAATCATATAATATATTTTTTGTCTTTTAATTTTATGTTCTTAATATTATTAAAAAATGATGGTCTATAAAGAGTCAATGTCACGTGAAAAAATATGTAAAAGTATTGCAATAGTTGCCATGTGTTAAATAACCTTTTATGGGAATTCTACTTTCAATATTTGCATGGTTTAAAAAATATGTGTATAGATATATGTATGAAAAAAAATCATTGAATAAGCTTACAATTGCATAGTCTTCTGCAGCTTTGTGATAATTTCTTTCAACAATGATTCATTCCTCCTTTTTTCCCCACCCCTTTGACCCCCTCTCTCTCTCATTGATTACATTTTTTTTTTTTTCCTGCTCCTTCAATCACCACGTGATAAAGGGGGTGAGGGGGTGACCCCCAAAAGAGAGTCCCAAGCATTATTCAATTTCTTTTTAAATGGAGACCAAAGCTTGTATGCAATGCACCTGGATGGTCGATGTGATGGCTTGAGGACACTTTCTTGGAATGCGTCTGTTTCTAAGGATGAATCTAGGGTGCATATGGTGACCACCTCACTCTCATAAAATTAAAATGATTTTTTTTTTTAAGGTTCTTGATATTATAATTTTATAGCATAAAGGATATCAAATATTTTTATAATGTCTAAGGTCCATCAACAATATTTTCATAATGTCTAAGGTCTTTCAACCTTGATCCAGAGAAATTTCAGTCCAGAGAAAATTGGTGCAGAGAAATTTCAGTCCAGAGAAAATTGGTCTAGAGAAATTTCAGACCAAATTTCTCTGAAAAAAAAATTAATCCAGAGAAATTCAATTCTGTCTAAAATCTAGAGAAATTTTTTGCTGACTTCAAAGTGTTTTGATATCTATGTTTCCAATTCACTACATAAATATAATATCCTTCCTAAGGACTACCTTCCTCATTTTCTTAGACAATAGAGCCACAGCCACAACAATAGGCTAGCTAGTCAGACGTTTAAACAAGAATAAAGGTCCAAGTGAGAACGCCACAATTCAAGCTCTAAATTTTACCAACAAGCATCTGTATCAGAGGCAACGAAAAAAGTATAAGGAAACACAAGCAAACACAAAAAAACACAAGCAAAGGCATCATATTCTTCACATAAGCTACCAATTTTAGTTCACAAATCTGTGCTCAACCATGTTTGTGTGAAAACAAGTAGATGTTTGGAAGTAATTACCAAACAATCCATCAAAGAAAGTAGTATCCCTCAAGTGAATCAAAAACATGGAACTAAATATTTGGGAGACCACTTCAAATTTACAATCAAATTGCCCTTCAGAAGACAAAATGTTAAATTTATAATCAGTACGCAACTTTTTTCTTGCAGATCATCTGTTGCAACTTTGGCTGCTGCCCACTCTCTGGCCTTGGCAGCCCAATCTTCTTCATTGAAGCTTCAGCACGATGAACAGCAGAGACGGCGATGAAGACGCTGCTGTGGCCGACTGGAACGAGGCCAAACCAGACAAACCAAAGAAAATTGGGTTGGTCCAGAGAAATTCTTTGGTTTAGACTCAATTTTCTCTAGGTTGAACTAGTGCTCTGCATCAGAGAAATTCTTTGATGCTGTTGTCTTACACTACCCATTGGAAAAGCGTGGAATCAAAGCCACTTCTTGGCCAACTCATTTTCTCTGGAGAGAATCTGTCCAGAGAAATTCTCTGGGATTTTATTGAATTTGCATTTAGTTTCTTTGAATTTGCATTTACTTTCTTTGAATATTTGACCTAAATTCAGTTCAAATGAAAAAAAAAATCGAAATAGACGTTTTATGAGCTAAATTACCAGAGAAATTCTCAACCTAGAGAAAATCTCAACCCAGAGAAAATTCAGTTCCATTGCCAAATACTCCTGGAAGCTTGAACCCAGAGAAATTTGAATTTTCTCTAGGTTGAATCCAGAGAAAATACAAATTTATCTAGGTTGAATCCAGAGAAATTTGAGAAATTCTACTACTAAGAAGGTGGAGAATTTTTAAAAAAAGAAAAAGAAAAAAAACCTATTTTACAACAGAAACAATCTTCCAATTTCCATTTGAAGAAACAACCAGAATTCAAAATGCTAAACCGAAAACTAGGTAATAACATACTCGAAGGTAGAAAAAGAGTTATACCCACTGTTGCTTTGTTGCCATCATTAGGTTTCTTTCGCTTGTAAGTTCTCTTAAATTTGTTGTCAACTGCTGTTTCCTTTATTTTTTTATTGTTGGACATTTCATGTTTAACGAAGCTAATATCAACATCATTCACTGCATCAGTCTTCTCAAGGGATTTTTCATATATGCAATCACCACCTCTAGCTTTCTTTCGCTTGTAAGTTTGCTGTGGTTGGATTTGGATGGAGAATTTTGATTACCTTTTTTGCCTTCATCTTCTTCCAGAATGTCAGAATTTACATTGCAAAGTTCTGCATCTCCAGAAACAACATCAGACTTCTCGCAAGTGGAAATCCCATAAGATTTCAGTGGTGAGGAGGCCCAAACAAGGTGGTCCCGGAGCTCACCAAACTAGCACACAATGGGGGCCAAACAAGGCCTAAGAGGCGTCAAACAACCCCAAAGCTCAAAACACTCTTAAACAACTATTTAGAGCAGGAAAAAACAAGACTTTTATATGTTATATACAAAGTCTAAAAATAGTTTCAAGATAGGCAAAAAGGCTAAGCAAGAATGGGGAACAAAATGAGTAAGTTCTTACCCTTGTTGACCCTCTTCAAGAATGATGCTCCAACAGCTTCTTCAAGCTCAAAACCACCCAAAAACACCAAGAACAGCCCTTTGGTCCCTCAGCAACCAAGAGAAGGTGTAGGACTAGGTGTTTGTGTGCAATAGTAAGACTAAACACACACACAAGACAAAAAGAGAGATATAGAGATGGAATAGATGCAAACTCAAACCCTAATCTCAGAGCTCCTCTGAAAATTTTGTAACCCTAATGGAGGGAGAAGAGGCTCCCTCTTATAGACAATCCCTCTTGTAAAGCTTTCCAAACAAGCTAGTCAAGACGGAGATCCCTCCATACACGTGTATGGAGGGGAGCAAAGTGTATGCCAGCTAGCACAGCTGGTATAAAAATACCTGAAAAAGTAGATGAACAGTGGTCGGCCAGCCACAAATGCAATTTGACCAAAATATATGGCCGGTCGACCATCTAAAGTGTCGTTCGGCCAAAAATTTGGCCGATGGCAACAAAACACAGCCGGTGGCCTCAAGCCATGGCCGGTGGAGTGTGGGGATGGTCAACAAGCCATTCCCTGCCCTCCAAAGCAAAAACACAAGTGTTTGGTGCAAAACCAGACACAAAACAGTTGAGTCGAGAGATCCTGAGGCAAGGTACGTTGCCGAGACCTCAGAGAACTCAAGACGAACACAAACAAGGATGATCACCGAGTGTTCAAGCGGTGACGTCCAAGTCTTGAGGACAGTGAAAAATGGGGTGTCTACAATTATGTAGTAGCTTTGATGATATATGTATGGTATAAGATAGATGATTTGATTTGATGAGTATTTATAATAAAAAATAAAAAAAGGGGGTTTGCCTTAATAATTTTTGTAATGTGTGAATATTCTTGAATAAAACCAGCTTTGATTTCATGATTCTCAGATTGATGGAGAATATGGAGAAAAGCCCTAAATTTTACAAAACCCTATCTATGGATTTTGGTGTTTAGGAGATAATTGGAAATAAATTGATGTTGCGTGGATGTGTTGAGGCATTTTGTGATGGGGTAAATTTAGGATTTTGTTAAATAGATATGTTATGTGACGTGTTTGGTACTCGCGTTGGGGAAATTTAGGTGTCCACTTGCCCGGTCGTGTGAGGACGACAAATTTGGAAATGTTTTGAGGTGTCCACTTGCCCAGTCGTGTGAGGATGAAAAATGTGGAAGAGCTGAGGTACCCACTGGCCATTCGTGTGAGGAAGGAAAAATGTGGACTTGGTTAATAAATGTAGGATTGTTTGGAAAGATTTTATATATATATATACTCATGTGGATTTGTTTCAACTGAAAGTCTTGGGGCAATGTATTTTGGGTTACACATAATTATATCAAATGTTTATATACCTTATTAAATGTATTCTCTATTGGGCATTAGTTCATTCCTATCATTACAAACATTTCAGGTTTATGATAATGTGCCTGCACTCCGCTAAGAATTTGTGGGGATCTTGATGGAGCGGAAAATCTTATTTTTGGATGTTTTATGTGATTAAAGCCACCAGGCTTAAGTGTTTGGGATAGAAATTCCGCTTATATGTGTAATCAAAGCCCTTGCCTTGAAAGGTGTAAGCCTTCTTTTGGCATTTTGTTGTATCTCTTTTATTTCATGAACTGTAATGTATTATTATTATGATCATTAATGTTGTAAAGTGAAATATAACATCTATGAGAAGGATAAACACTAGACTTATGAAATGGTTGTCCTTTGATTAATTTTCTATAATCTTTTTTTATACTTTGAAATTAGAGTTTAATAAAGGATTGGTAATTATAACATGGTTAAACGATCAGAGCGTTTCAACTTGGTATCAGAGCTAGCCAGGTTTGAATACCTAGGCTCGAGGGAAGTGACGTTTGTCACAATAGGTTTATGAGGCTAGGATGGAATGTTTATGTGCCTTGTATGACACATGTGTGCTTATATGACTATGTGGGTATGGGATTAAACTTGTAAGATGAAGTTTGTGCCTTTGAATTTCTTAGGAGTCTTGTTAGGAGGACACCTAATCAATGCCATTCTAACTCAAATTCTTTGAATGTTTGTGGGGCAAATTGACATCTTAGGAGGATAATTCATATGCGCTTTATGTGATTATATGTTTATGTGGTTGTTTGAAACAAGTGGTGAGTTGAACCTTTTGTGGGGTTTATAGTGGGTTGAGAGTAATTTAGTAAGGCATGAGCCATGAGGCGTTCTATGACTTTGTGGATAACATGGTTGGTTTGGAATGGGTGTCCTTGCGGCAAATTGATGCAATGGGCTTGTTTTGGGTCAACCTAATATAATGGTAAGATATGGTATGGGGACGTATCCAAAAGAGGAGTAACCCTGTTAGTAACTGAGTTAGAAGTTTTACGTTAACTTGGTTTCATCGTAGGTATATAGAGACTTAGGGTTATCAGTGTGTTGGACCTAGAATTGCCATTTAGCTTAGGCATAGACTTGTAGCTTAATTGTAGAAAATGATAGCGGAACTTGTAATGTGCGTTTAGGTGTTCCTTGAAATGAAGATGTTGATCTCCTATCTTATTTCTTTCGGTTGTGTGTTTGGCGGGTGGTGTGTTTTAAACATCTTAGGTTATGTTTTCGGGAGTAGTGTGGAAACTTTTTTTCCCCAAGTTATAAGATCCTAAATGTTGTGTCCGGGTGTTGGGGGTGTGTAACTCATTTCGGTTTGAGATAGGAGATGCTTTGGAGTAGTCGGTTGGGCATATAACCCATGGTTGGTGTTTTGATCCATAGGTAGTGTCGTTTAGTTATGTGTATGTTTGTAGGAATTGGGGATGGTGCATTGTGGCTTGAATGGTGGGGAGAACTAAATGCTCCTTTTTGTTATTCCTTGGGGTTAGGATAGTATGACTTTCTAAGGTTACAGGTGGTATGAGGATTTCTAAGTGATTGTTTAGTAAATGTTAGCAAACCAGTGTGTTGGCCATGGAAATGGTATTTTTGTTAGTTACTAGGGTAACGCATGTTGGTATAGTGGGTTGAATTGAGGTTTGACCTTATCGGGCACTGAGGGGTGTTTATTTGTGATAAGGTTGGGTGGCTACGTGGTAGCAACTGTTTTACAGTAGGGTAAACCCTCATGTGTTGGCTTGGAGTGGTCGCATTCAAAGGAAATAATCGTGTGTACTTGGTTATTTTGGATCCGGTCTTGATTGTAAGAGGACTTGTGGAACGTAGCACTAAGTCTTATGTCAGAATAAACCACTTGGGGGTTAATAGTAAGGTGTGGTGTGTGGGATGATGTGTAGAGGGGGATTGGTCATGGGACTATTCCAGGGGGTTACCTTGGCTTTAGGCAATAGCATGTTTGACTTATTGGTATGTGGTTTAAAGTTGATAGTGTTGAGTCACATTTGTTGTGCGTATTTGTTTCTTATTGACCTTATGCGAAATCCATAGTGGTGGGATGGTTTCTTTTGAAGTTTTGGTGTGTGGAACTCCAAAGAGTATAGTAATGTTGTGTGGCGTGGGTTTGTGCAAGGAGTGAGTTGTTGTGACCCTGTCGGTCCTTATGCGTGATATGAGATGTTTAATGGACAAGGGAATATATGTGAGTTGACCTGAGGGTGTGAGTTGTATGCTTCGACCCTTAGAAGTTCAGTTCGGACTCATGTGTGATGTGAGGATGTGTTTTCCGTATAGGCACATGGGTGGTGATTTGTTTGGGAACATGAGTGGTATGGCTTGGTCTAAGGAATCTAGTATGGGTTGAAAGAATGTAGCGTGTTGTACGAATATTGGTGGATGATTTTCCTTACATGGTGTGTTAGTATTGTTGTGGTGTTAGGAGACAGTGATAAAAAGCCACTTCAGATCTTACCATAAGCCTAGAAACGAGGCGTGTGAATGAGAATTGCTTGCTTGGTGTGTCCCTCACGAGAGTGACGAATTATGTAATTTGTTGGATGATGAGGTAGTTAAAACCAAAAAAACAAAAAACAAAAAAACAAAACAAAACAAACACAAAAAAATTAATTAACCAGTAGTTGAGGGATTGTAATGGTAATTGTAAGGAAAATGATTTCCTAAGTTTAACCTTATCGCTATTGTTTCGAATGGTCGTTGCTTGTAATATTGTGATTGGGTTGTGGCATCACCATCATGGTAATGAGATTGTTGGTTGATGGTTGGGGGTTTCATTAGTTGAAGTGTTTCGAGAAAAGAGTGAAGAATGAAATTTCCTATTTATTGTGATTTGGTTTTGTCAAAATTGAAATTTATTGTCGGGAAAGTGCTGAAGGGAAAAGGAGGAAAAGTTATGTAAAAATGTATCGAGCCATATGATATGTATAATTCTTAAATGTTTTCAAATATATATATATATATATGTATATATTTCTTCTATTGATGCTCGGTTTGAATCTAATTTTTTTATTTTTTTAATAAAAATTTTACACAAAAGAAGAGATTCTTTCTATTCTTGTAGTAAGGAATATTTTTGAAGGTGTTATTGACTGTTAAATATTTCAAAAACTCAATCGTGGAATATGTGGGCATTAGTTACCAGTCAGATTGTAAGTTCCTCAGAGTGGTTTGGCAAGTGTAGAGTCTCGTGTTAGCAGTTGTAAAGCTTGTGTTAAGTCCACCTTGAGTTAGTGGAACTCCAAGGGTTGGAGTAACGTGTTGGGAGCTCATCATTTTGCGTGTGCATTATGCCTCTTGTGAGTGGTAATTTACGTTAATGATTAAGATGGAATGGAATTTCAAGATGGTGAATTCTCTTGTGCTTTTGTTGTGTTAGTAGTACGGTAGTTATTTCTATTAATTGTTATGATAGAAATGTTGAATATGTATAAGTTATGGCATCACGGTAAGAGTGATGGGTGTTGTTGGGTGACAGTAGAGGTTCACCGATTGTTATGTTGAGTATAATTTGGAAAATGAATTTTTCTTGGTGTTATGGCCTTGGACGACTTTGTTAAGCAGAAATGTTGTGGATATGATCTAAATTGCACTAAGGGATTTCACTAAATAGTTTTGTTCAACTTAATTGTGGGTAATTATGTAGTTTGATTAACACTTTTGTTTCGGGAAATGTTTACAAAACTTTTGAGTTTTGCCTACCTTTGAGAAATGTTTTATATATGAGAGCATGATTTTCAAAGAATTAAGAAAATGAGGAAGTTTCTTTTAACAAGTTACATTGTTAATTTTTGTATCTTTCATGGGTAGGTTGTGTAGTAACTTTACTGAGGTTGCTAGTCATGAGTCTGTAAGTTTGATTTATGGGATAATTGGCGTTGTTGGGGACTTGTCATGCCGGAGTGTAGTCTTTTGACCGTGTTTTGTTGTAAGTCTTCTCCCTTTGTGAGAGTTGACCAAGAATTCTATTGTGAGGGTTTTCCTCCGTGTTCAAGTGTTGAGCACTCCGTGGTGCTATGCGTGTTGTTGGTGGTTGAGACATGGTTGACGTCTTTAGGGGTGCGTGGGATTAGTGGTTATTGTTATTATTCGTATCTCATAGACCTCAATGGGTTTTGTGGGTCAAAAAGGCATTTGTGATCTTTTCTTGAATTTTGTTGTTTAGGTGTCTGTGGGGCCTCGAGATGTTGAACCGAGATCCGGGGATTAAGTGTAAAATTTGGGTTTTTCAAAACTTACGATTTTGAAAATAAATTTTTAGCAGTAATTATTCCTTGTATATTAAATAGTCTAAATTGACTTTATCGAATTTTTCTATGAAGTATTAACCTCTTTATTTCAACGTCAAACTTAGAAATTTCAGTCGAAAAATTATTTTTGTACTAAAACAAAGGGAACCACTTTTTGATTTAATTGGATTTTGATTTTTTTGTATTTTTCTTTAAATCCAAATGGGGGATATTTCCTTATTTACATTCTAACATAAGTAAATGAAATATAAATGTAAGAGGCTAAATGAAAGTATTTACTTAAATGGTTATAAATAGAAATAGGATTGATTTGCTGAGAGTGTCTTCTTAGAGTCTGTGTCTGTGTGACAATCTATGTGTAGAGTGACCGCTCGAGTGATGGGTATTCCGCTTGAGTGGTGAAGGAGGTGTATCCAGTATCTTATTTTTCATATCAAAATACTGAGAGGTTGAGTTCACCGCTCAAGCGGTAATCGCTCGAGCAGTCTACGCAAATCAGCAAGCTTAAAAGCCGACTTATACCCATTTTTCTTTCACTTTTTCATCTCCTCTCTCTCACACACCCATTTCTAAAACCCTAGCCCCCAAAACACTTGATTTCTCTCATTTCTACCAAGAATCTACCTTAGATTCTTCAAGAGAGTTGAAGAACAAGCTTTGATCAAGATTTTTACCGATTGATTCGTGATTTTATTGAAGCATCAAGTTGGGTTTTCATCTTTTCATCATCACCTTTGAGGTAGGCATACTTTTAACCTTGTATATTTATATTTTGATTTGATTATGTGGTATTTTTCATGATATATGTATGGTATAAGATAGATGACTAGATTTAATGAGTATTTATGGGCGGGGAAGGTTTTGCCTCAATAATTTTTGTAATGTTCAAATATTATTGAATAAAATCAACTTTGATTCCATGATTCTTGGATTGATGGAGAATATGGAGAAAAGCCCTAAATTTTACAAACTAACTTTGAATCCATGATTCTTGGATTGATGGAGAATATGGAGAAAAGCCCTAAATTTTACAATAGCAACGGATTTTGGTGTTTAAGAGATAATTGAAAATAAATTGATATTGTATGGATGTTGTAGACACCCTATTTTGACCGTCCTTAAGACTTGGGTGCTTCATTCAAAACACCCGATAATGAAACGTTACGTTGTGCAATCTTTTGAATCTTTAGTAGACGAATTCATATTCGAGCTCCTTATACCCCATTTTGACCAAAATGTTTTAGACCTTAAAAATACTCTTTTCAAATTTATTACCCAATCGTAGGTTTTGTGATCCAGTCGTGTGTCATTAGCGGCAGACAGTGTATCTAGCAGGATTTTGCAAGCTGTCTATTTTCTAAAGATATTTTTGACCAAAAGATCTCAAATTCTATAAATAGACCCTCTCCCTTCCGAATTAAGGGTTAGAAGAATTTTCCAAAGGCTTAAGAGATTGTTGAGAGCTTAGAACTACACTTGAACTTCAAAGCTTTTTCTTGACCTCATATCACCTTTTAGCTATACATACACGATACATACACTATTAAACCTTGTTCTTGAAGCTTTTTCCTAAAGTTTCAAACTATATTTCATATACTTGAGGTTGTTGGGATTGAAGTTTGATAACTAAGAAGCTACTTCTCTCTTTTCAAGAGGTAGAGCTATGCTTTCTTTTCATCTACTTCTCTTCTACCTTCTTCCTCGCTTTTTCTTGTTTTATACACTGTTTTTGAGTTGTTTTGGGGATGAAATATGTGATTAAGGTTACAAAAAGTGGATGGGTTGACCACCCTTCCTTAGGCTTGATTACTAATTATTTACTATAGCTTTTCTTTACTTCCTTTTTTTTCTTGTTTTCTCTTAAGCTCTAGCACTGTTTATTATTATTATTATTATTATTATTATTATTATTATTATTATTATTATTATTATTGTTATTATTATTATTATTATTATTATGGGTTGTTTAGTGTGTTATTTAATTATGCTATGATTATTATAGTTGCACTGTTGTAATATGATGGGTCGTTTCACACACCAAATATAAACACTAAACTATACCAAATTCTTTCAGAATAATGGCAAGTCCAGGTATCGATCCACAAGGACAATTGTGAAATTAAACTAATTTAATTGTTAAATTCCTAAATTAATTTTGATTAAAAACATTGAGGGATATTATAATTAAACAAGAATTAAATGAAATTGAGTAATTAAATTGACAATTAAAATTAGGGTTTGAAATGCTGATTTTTGAAAAAAATCCTAGGGCAAAGAATTCACCACTAACCACATAAATAAGACTTAACAATGGCCATCAATTGCAATCCGGATTGAAATGCCCAATATTTCACAACTACAAGTTTGAAATATTGATCAAGAGGGTTGTTGCATTCAACGTACAGCCATGAATCATTTCGAGTATCACAATGCGTTTGCTCTAAACTATGATAGCAACACGACTTGTCTCTTATAGCATGACTTATCTCGTACTTTGAATACAAATACAAAGAAAACTAATGTATGGAAAGCATTAAACAATCACAGAGAGTAAAATACTTGAAGAGATGAAAAGAACAATTACTATAAACTTCTAAATCATCCATACATTTATTCAAACCGTTCACAATCAAAGCTTAAGAAAAATCCCTTTACATGGCTAGGGTTTTATCAAATCCCTAGAATTAGAAGACTGGCCACTCATGGAGGAGTGGGAAGAAGAAAATGATGAGAAAGAAGCCTCCATCGAGGTTGTCCTTTAAGCTTGAGGAAAATCACTCTTTTCAAACCCTAGCCTCCATTTCTCTTCTAATAATTTTTGAACCCTTTTACTGCCCCTTTTGCTTCCTTTTATTCCTAGCTGAATAGACTAAAAATTTCATGAACGCAACCCTAGGTGGTCCACTCGAGCACCCATGTGGGCCGCTCGAGCGATGATGGGCCGCACATGCGGTGGGGCTTGGTCACACATGCGGTGAGGTAACAGGCCGGGTTTTTTCGTTCCTCACACGGAGAATTTGCTTTTGTGCCCTTTTTGATTGAATTTGCGTGTTACCTACCAAATCTGTACAAATGCACAAAATACATTATCTTCACCCAATAAACAGTATTGAAAGACTAAAAATATAACTTAAGTGGCCTCAATGTGGTACCTTTCGGCCTACATCACATCCCCCAACTTACATTTTGTTAGTCCTCAAGCAAAAGAAAATAAATAAGAAAAGTAAAATAACTCTAAGCCACTTTCGTAGGGACCACAATTGCATTTAGCATATGCAACAAGCCTTTAAACCACAAGGTTACCCTAAGTGGACGAGTATAGTCTCATGAGGGTTTCCAGAAATGGTACCCACATACATCAACATATTCAAATCTGCCCAACAATAATTAATCACACTGCTCCACCTAACAATCAACTTATGTGCCACTACAGTGTGATATTAAGACATAATGATTCACTGAAGGCATAGTCGACAAGCATGAAGGAATCTATTGAGCCAAAACCACAATTCAGTTAATACAAAAGTAAAGTCCCCTGTACTTGTGAATGCTAGTAGACACATCATTAGTACCCTTGGTGTGAAGTGCAATCTCCATACTAGTTAACTGTCCACTATAATAGCCCAGTGTAACTCATAATAAACCCCAACATATACAGACAAGATTCAACTTTTGTAACGAGTATTCACAAAATTGTTTTATTTATTTATTTATTTATTTTTAATGAAAAAACTATGCAATGTCCTAATCCATTAAGCTTTCTAATCAACCCATGTAACAAGCATTGGGACAACGACTCCTAAACCAGACGGTTTTAGGGCACTAGGTGTGAAAACACCCCTACGGGCTTAATAACTCGAGCTAAAAAGGCTATGAATCCAAACAAGTCATTTCCTTATTTTTCCTTAACTGTGCAACATCTAGGTCCCTTAAGCTTTCTAATTAACCCATATAGCAAGTATTGGGCCAATGACTCCTAAACTAGATAGTTTTAGGGCACTAGGTGTAGAGACACCCTTACAGTCTTAATAACTCGAGTTAAAGAGCCTACGAACCAAACAAGTCAAGTGTTTTTTTATTACATATTTTTTTATTTTGAGAATCAAGGCTAGTCATTTATTCTTTTCTGCCACACTAGCAATTATCAATGATGTACACCAGGGACTAGAATAGAGAGGTCACCGCTATGAAAGTGTGTCTATGTGAATCAAGGCATACTCATGACAAGTGTACTAATATTACAAACACAAACAACTGTCTTAGTGCAAACATCACATGCGAGTATTTACCCAATAAACCCTTTTCATTCAAGTCCACTATGTTCCCCAATTAACATATGCTTATATCACTACCATACTAGCACAAAGTGAACATCAAGTGAAGTGGTGCAATCAAATGCAGCAAGTACAAACATGAATTGTTTTTATAAATACCCTCACCCCCCAACTGGAATACAACATTGTCCTCAATGTAAGCAACTGTAAAGGAGATAGTAAAATGAGAAAGATAGGATCTTACCAGACGGCATAGGTGCACATCCAGGGAGACAAGGGCGAACCAAACTATGATAGCAACACGACTTGTCACACACTTTTTTTTTTTTTTTTGTATTATACAGTATTAAAGGAAAAAAATTAAAATAAAACAAAACAAAAATAAATAAAGAAATAAAACAAAGAAAATAGAACGGGGATCACTGATTTAGATCCGGCGGTGGCAGAAAATGCTGCTCAAATAGGGCATGCATCAGTGTTCGAGTCTTGAACACCTCATCATGAATCCTAGTGCCAAGCTGATCAAACCGCTACTAGCTCAACTCCCGGTCTACGTAGAAGTCAATTTACAGAGATGCAACTGACTGCTGATACCCATCAAAGGCCATCTGCGAGTGATCCCAATATGCTTGATAGTCTACCCAAAGATCAACCACAGATTGCTAAATAGCGGCTTGATTATCCAAAAGAGCCTGATATTGCGCTCGCGTTATACGGAATGGCAGTGCCGCTATGGCTGGTGCGGCGGCAGGCTCTACCGAAACATCATTAAGATTGGCTGGGGCATTGGGGAGGAGCAGTGGAGGCGACAAGCGAGCAGTGGTTTGGCGCCAGTGGGTTTTACCATAAAGCGTTGACGACGGAAGCTGAATCTCATTGGGTGCAAGTGGGTATGTCTCTTGGCCTTTTATGAGTGCAGTGATGAGGTTGGTGAAAGGGAGGGCCCATGTAGAACTGCCTCGGGTGTTGCGCAACTTGACTTCATTAAGGATATGGAACATCTGGTTGAAGATCAAAATAGAGATGTCGACCCAAAACCCGAAGGCACGGAGGAAGTCTCCTCGTCGCTCTTCCTTGTGGCCTAGAGGGATGACATTCTTTTTTAGAACCACATCAAGCTGGATACTAGTCCTGTTGTTATCATCCTATCACCCCTTATAAAAATCAGTCATCAGTGCGAAGACTGTGAGTTCCTGAGTGAACTCTGAGAACTATTCTTCATTGATAGTGTCCATGAAATAGTGGAGAACCTCGGCAATGGAAGCTGGTGTGACCACTAACTCCACCCCGTTAACAATATACAAAAGAGCTCTCGGGCCTCATCACTGGTGTACATGTTCGGATAAAAGACTTGCACAATGCGAGGATACGCCAGTTCAGTGATGGTGCAGATGCCCAGGAGGCCCCGGTCTTCAAGTTGTCGAACACTCCATGCAGTGGGTTGATACCGCTAGAACAAGTCCACATCAAATGATGTGTCACAGGCAATTGGTTTGTGGGCCCAGGTGTCAGTTAGTACATCCCTAGCGGCAATGTTAGCATTGCGAGGTCGTATGGGTGCTCGGCGGGATAATGTAGACATATCTACACAAAATAAAACAACCAACACAACCAAAAACATGAAACTATTATATCAGTACTCATCAAATATCGCATGCATACACAAATCTCTCAAAACCTCATTGTCATCACACCACCGAATTGCTTTTATTTCAAATTTTTTTTTAATTTTTTTTTAAAGGAAATCAAAATAAAATAAATAAATAACTTAAAGAAAAACAAGCAAACCAAATTATGAAATAAAAGAAATAAATAATTAAGTTAGTAGAGGCAAAGAAAAGAAAAGAAATTAAAATTAAATAAAATAAATACAAATAAAAATTAAAATTAAAATTAAAAAAAAAATACTAAGCAATTAAACTAACATTTAAATCACTAAATAAAAATAAAATAAAACTAGATCACTAACTAAACAATTAAAACAAAAATAAAAACAATCTACTAGCCAATTAAACTAACAAGAACCACTAACTAAACAATTAAATTGAAATTAAAGAAATAAGAACCACTAACTAAACAATTAAACTAAACAACTATATTATACAAAAAATAAACTACAACAAGCTAGATGATTATTATTAGTATTATTACTATTATTACTACAAGTTTTTTTTTTTTTTTGGGAAATCTAACGCGCTACACGTGCACCGACGAGGGTCGCACGTGCGGCTTTTGCTCCCCAAATCCACTCTTTTTCACTTCCTTTTTTAAAAAAATTAGTTTTTATGTGAGGATGAAGATGAAGAACAATATGATGAACAAAGCTTAAAAATCACTATTAAACTACAAATGCACTAACATCACAAGTCAAAACTAAGAGATTTAAACAAAAAGTGGGTGATTACCTTGAGAAAAAATAGGGAGAAAATAAAGGAAGAAGAAGATGTAGATCTGCCGGAAAAAATGGCCGCCAAAAGATCGCTGGTCGGAAAATATGGTGATGCACTGGTGGAAGGTCGTGGTGAGTGAAAGAAGAAGGAAGAAGAAGTTGGTGATGGTAGGGGGTGGTGAGTTTGTGGGTTTGTGAGGTTGAGAGGTAGAGAGAGAAAGAGAGAGAGAGACCTACACAGATTTTTTTTTTTTTTTGAAAGAAACATAGATCATGATTTGAACAAAAATGAAAACAAAAGTCTACTTATCTACTCCTACACCCAAAAATCCAAACAAAAAGGAAAGTTTACCTTGAAAACGTGGAGAAAGAGGGAGAAAGAATGGTGAGTCAATGGAAAAAATGGTGGTCACCGGAGATTCGACGGACGGAGAGGAAATAGGGCGCCGACGGTGAGATAGTGGTGAGCAAGAAGGAGGAAGAAGAAGAAGGTGATGTGGATGGAGTTTGTGGATGTGTGGCGTTGAGAGAGAGAGAGAGAGAGAGAGAGAGAGATAGAGATGAGAGCTAGAGAGAGAGAGAAGAGTTTGGAAAGTGATGGTTAATAAGGAAGATAGGGTTTGGCTTCAAGATATAATTTAGTTATTTATGTATTTAATTGTTTTTTGTTAAAAGAAATAAACTAACAGAACATAAATAAATATAGATAAATAAATAAATTTAAAAAAAAATTGATTTTTTTTATATGTAAATAAAATAAGGAAATAAAAATAAATAAAGAAATAAAATTGTACATTTTTTTTGAAATAAGTAAATAAATAAAATAAAATAAAATCTACAGGTTTTTATTTGTATTTATTTTTTATTTTTTATTTGGAAACAGGCCGCTCGTGCGCCCATTTGGGCCGCACGTGCGGTCTAGTGCAATTTTTATTTTTTTTTACCAAGGGCAACCCAAAACATGCCAAACCAAAATATTTCAACCATTTCTACCTTCATTTCACATCCGAAATAAATATAGCACTTTGAAAATATCGGAATGCTCAACACTGGTATAATCTTCACGCGAAAACCGCGGGTACCACTTTTCTCCCTAACAATATTTGTAACTCTCCCTATTCTCCAACAAGGTGACAGACTAGGTTGATTCGGTATCTAGAATCAAGGCGCATAAAACTAACTCGACCTATGGGGATGCCATACAGAGTTCAAGCCAAGGTGGTTTTAAAGCAATCTCCACACCCCTAGGTATTTAAACCAGACTCTAGCCTCGGAAATTCCAAACCTTTGCGTTCTAGGCTTTGCCATTCGAACTCTAGCTTCCACCGTCTAAGTTGGTCTCCTAGGAACTCACTACAAACACAGTTAGGTGGCCATACCAGACCATCAGATGCCATTCGGGTACAACTAACACTAAAGGAATTAGACCTTTAGAGGATTTAAAGTCTCTTAGACGCAACGCAAGTACTATGGAAGATATATTGGGTCCGTCAAGTGGATGACCTCAATCGTCTCCCTTTTTACCTGGGAACAACCGCAATTTAGCATTGAACAGCCACACTTTTTGGTGAGGTTCGAAGGACTTATGAGAAATGTGCTTATCATGAAATGTCTTAGTCCTAGCCTTGTAAATTTTGGAGCTTCATATGCATTATTGCAAAGCTCCTCTAACTTATTAAGTTGGAGTTTCTTGTGGTCACCGGCTTTAGCCATATCAAAATTGAACTTTTTAATGACCCACAAAGCCCGATGTTCTAACTCAACAGGGAGATGGCACAATTTCCCAAACATAATCCTATACGGAGACATCCCGATGGGTGTCTTATATGTAGTGTGATAGGCCCAAAGTGCATCAACCAACCTAGTGGATCAATCTTTCTTATCGGGCCTTACAATTTTCTCGAGGATGTGTTTAATCTCTCTATTAGAAACCTCTACTTGACCACTAGTCTGGAGATGATAGGGAGTGCCAACTTTGTGAGTGATCATGTATTTGCGCACCAATGCCTCAAAAAATCGGTTGCAAAAATGTTTGTCACCATCACTAATTATGGCACGTGGGAACCCAAAATGACAAAAAATGGTCTCATGGAGGAATTTAACCACAACTTTGTGATCATTCGTTCTGATGGCCACTGCCTCCACCCACTTGGAGACATAGTCCACAGCCACCAAAATGTATTCAAATCCAAAAGATGATGGAAAGGAATCCATGAAGTTGATGCCCCAAACATCAAAAATCTAGGGGTCATCGGCATCATATATCGCCGCGACATAGAGCCCATGCGTTGACAACACTCGCAAGCTCTACAGAAAGTATGGGCATCTTTGAAGATAGAGGGCCAGTAAAACCCACATTGTAAAATCTTGGCGGCCATTTTCTGCCCACTGAGATGGCCGCCACATGCATGAGAGTGACAAAAAGTGAGAATGCTATGAGTTTCACCCTCAGCCACACAATGCCGAATCACTTGATCCGAACAATACTTGAACAATTCTGGGTCTTCCCAGAAATAGTGCTTGACTTGTGAGAAAAATCGGTCTTTGTCTTGCTTAGACCAAGTTTTTGAAATTTGACCAACCGCCAAGTAATTCACTATGTGAGCAAAACACGGGAGGGTCACTTGTGATACCGCAAGAAGTTACTCGTTCGGAAATGAGTCGTGCAAGGCTAAGGGATCACTCGTGTGCTCAATAAAGATTCGGGATAGATGATCCGCAACTACATTCTCGGATCCCTTATTGTCCCAGATTTCTAGGTCAAACTCCTGAAGGAGTAGAATCCACTGAATCAACCTAGGTTTGGTCTCTTTCTTTGATAGTAAATACCGCAAAGTGACATGATCAATGAAGACTATGACCTTGGAACCTAGGAGATAAGACCGGAATTTATCTAGGGCAAAGACCATAGCTTGCAACTCTTTCTCGATGGTAGTGTAATCCAATTGTGCATCCGAGAGAGTGCGACTAGCATAGTATATAGCATAGGTTTCCCTATTGACCCTTTGGCCCAACACAGCCCCAGCAGCATAATCTGAGACATCGCACATGATCTCAAATGGGAATGACCAATCTGGTGATTTCATGATTTGGGCGGTAGTAAGGGCCGCTCGCAATGTTTCAAAGGCTTTAAGACATGGCTTATCAAAGACAAAAGGTGCATCCTTAGCAAGTAAACTAGACAAAGGACGGGATATTTTACTAAAATCTTAGATGAATCAACGGCAAAAACCTGCGTGCCCTAGGAAAGACCTAACTTGACGCATAGAATTGGGTGGACAAAGGCCTGCAATAAGGTCAACCTTAGCTTTTTCAACCTCTATACCTCGAGGGAACACAATGTGTCCTAACACTATACCCTCACGAACCATAAAATGGCTCTTCTCCCAACTCAAAATTAGGTTTGTCTCCACACAACGAAAAAGGGCTTTAGTTAAGTTCTGGAGACATTCCTCAAAAGACAGCCCAAATACAAAGAAGTCATCCATGAAAACCTCTAAAAATTTCTCTACCATGTCAGAGAAAATGGCCATCATACACTGTTGAAAAGTCGTCGGTGCATTACATAGCCTAAAAGGCATGCGCCCATAGGCAAAAGTGCCAAAAGGGCAAGTGAATGTGGTCTTTTCCTGGTCAGGGGGTACACCAGGACTTGATTACACTGCGAGTATCCATCAAGACACAATAAAAACCCTACCCCGCCAACCTTTCAAGAATTTGATCAATAAATGGTAATGGAAAATGGTCCTTTCTAGTCATGGAATTTAGTCTCCTATAATCAATGCACACTCGCCACCCAGTAGTGGTTCGTGTGGGGACTAACTCTCCTCGCTCATTCTCAACAACAGTGATGTCTGATTTCTTGGGCACCACTTGTGTGAAACTCACCCACTTACTATCCGAGATGGGGTATATAATACCCGCATCCAATAATTTTGACACCTCCTTTTTCACCACCTCTTTCATATTGGGATTCAGCCTGCGTTGCAGTTCATGAGAACGTTTGGTGTCCTCCTCTAAATGTATATAATGCATGCACATAGAGGGATCTATCTCTCACAAATCAACCACCGACCACCCTATAGCATTCCGATGTGCCACTAGAACACTCATTAATTGACTCTCCTGCTCTGTAGTCAAGTCAGATGCAATGATGACAGATAAAGTATCCTTTGGCCCTAAAAATGCATACTTGAGTGTGGTCGGGAGTGGCTTCAACTCAAGTGTTGGTGGTGTGACTAGAAATGGTATGGCAGTCTCTCTAGACAAAGAAGGAATGGACTCAAACCGAGCTTTCCATGGAGGAAAATCCTATGTATAAGAAGAATTAAGTAAGGCATTCACCTTCTCAACTGATCCATCAATATCAAAATTCTCGAACCCAAAATGAGCTAGACAAGCCTCTAGAGGGTCCTCTACAAGAATGGAGAGTAAAGCCTCCTCCACAATTCCATCCACAACATCCACGAATAAGCACTCCTCTCTTTCATGGGGTTGTTGGGATACTTGGAAAACAATGAGTGTCACTTGCATATTCCCAAATAAAACTTCCATAACCCCAGTACGACAATTAATACATGTATTGGCCATAGCCAAAAAAGGTCAACCTAAGATTACCGGGATTGGTTTCCTAGAGCTTCCTACAAGTTGCATATCTAAAACCACAAAATCAATAGGAAAATAAAACCTATCGACCTTTACTAGCACATCCGCAATCATGCCACGTGGCACTTTGACGAACTGGTCAGCCAACTGGAGTGTAACAGTAGTGGGCTTCAACTCGCCAAGCCTGAATTCTTTGTACACAGAGTACGGCAACAAATTGACACTAGCCCCTAAATCTAACAAGGCCCTATCAATGAAATGGTCCCCTATAATAGGGGGTTGTAGACACCCCATTTTTGACCGTCCTCAAGACTTGGACGTCATCGTTTGAACACCCGATGATCATCCATGTTTGCGTTCGTTTGGAGTTCCCGGAGGTCTCGGCTACGCGCCTTGCCTCAGGATCTCCGAACTCGACCGTTTAGTGTCTGGTTTTGCACCAAACACTTGCATTTTGCCTTGGAAGGGCAGGGAATGCCTTGTGAGGCATCCCCATACACCACCGGCCATGGCCAGAGGCCACCGGCTGGTTTTTGCTGCCACCGGCAATGTATATTGCCGGCCGGCACTGTTTAGTGCCGATCGGCACTCTTTTTTGCCAAAATGGCATCTTTGGCCGGCCGACTACTGTGCATCTGCTTTTGCAGATATTTTAAGACAGCTGTCTTGCCTTTTGCTCCCCTCCATACACGTGTATGGAGGGATCTCCCTCTTTAGAAGCTTGTCTTGTAAGCTTTACAAGACAAAAGCCTCTATAAAGAGAGGTCTTCTCTCTTGGCTTAAGGGTTAGACACTTGAGATATTTTAGAGAGCTTAGACAACCATTTTTAGGGTTCTTGAGTTCTAGGGTTAGAAACCATACACTTTCTATCTCTATATCTCTCTCTTGTGTGTGTTAAAGTGCATTTGTGTCTTACTATTGCACACAAACACATAGTGTTTCACCTTCACTTAGCTACTGAGGTTCTAAGAGGTTGGTTTTGAAGTTTTGGAGCTGTTTTCAACCTAGAAGGAGCTGTTGGAGCACCATTGTTGAAGGGGTCTTCAAGGGTAAGAAACTAGCCCCTTTATTCCCCAACCTTGCATTGTATTTCTACCTATCTTAAAATCGTTTTTGAGCTTAGTGTATAATACAAAAAAGTTCTTTTTTTTAGCCCTCTTGATTTTTTATTAAGAGTGTTTTGTGGTTTGAGGGTGTTTGACCCCTCTTAGGCCTTGAAAGGCCTCATTTTGAGCCATTTTGAGCAAGTTTCGAGACTTTGGTGTTTGGGCCTCTTCACCACTGAAATCTGGAGGGATTTCAGTGGTGAAGATGGTGCCTTGAAGTCTCCAAAAGGGGAGGGTCACCCCCTCCCCTTGTTGTCCTTGAAATGGACCGTTTTTGGCCTCTTGAGGGAGCATCATGTTAGAGTATGTATTGATCATGCCTTGGCTATTTTTCATGCTTAATATGTCATAACATACCTCTGTTTTTTGTTGGATTTGGTACACCATGCATGCTTAGCATACCTACCATGTAATGCCTTGTTATTGCCTTAATATGCCTTAGGTTGTTAGCCTTTGTTCAAGCATGTTTTAGGCTTCGTCTTGTGAAGGTCTTGTGCACATTTTGCCATGTTTTAGGTCTGTCCATAGTTGTTTGGGTCGGATTTGGCATGCTTAGTATAGCCCCTTTGCATTCCGGCTTGTTGGCCTTAAGTGTGTGAATGTATAGCATGACATTTTTGCATTGATTTGGTGATTTGGAACCATCCACCATGTCATTTCAGTCCCATTTGCATGCCTATATGTTTGCCTCGGATGCCTCTTTGACGCTTTGAAAGCTTGTGTAGCATGTTCCATGTTTTGGCCATTGTGCATGCTTTGAAATTGAGCCACTTAGATGCCATCTAGGGGGCCCTCCTTTGTATAGTCTAGGTCTGTCTTGAACCTATCTTAAGCCCTCTTAGCCTTGCGAGGCTTGGTTGGCTTAGCCATGGTTCAAGTCTCCTTGACTTGCTTCAAGTACTTGGACCATTTGCATGCTAATGTTTAGCCTATCTTGTTGCTTGGTTTGACACCATCTTAACATGATTTTCAATGCTTACTTTGCATGCCACTAGTCCACATTATGCCTCTTTCAAGTGTGCTTGAGAGTTGTCTCACTTGTGCCTAAGCATTGGCCCTTTAACATGTGCATGTGTGTATGTGTTTTGGTCCTTTATTTTGGTCACTTTGGCCACTGTTTTGGGCCTTATTAGAGCTGCCTAAATCATGTATAAGTCCATCTTTTCATCCATTTGCATTGCGTCATGTTTGCTTGTATGCTTGCATAAGTGTTTTGCCATGCCATGTTGCATCCTTAGCTTGCATGCCTAGGTTGCATTGCATCTTGCATGCATGCCTTGTTCCTTGACTTGGTGATAGGAATTGGGCCTTGGTTTGTTTGTTTGGTCTGCATTTCATTTGACATGAAAATTGCACACTCGATTCTTTGGGCCATCATGCATGGAAATGCGTGATTGGTGGTCCGAGAATCGAGACACATGTCCGCTTGAGTCACAAACATGATAGGGGACATGATTGGTGCATATATGCCTTGAATTGTACTGTCATGCTTTGCCTTGCCCTCTGTTGCTGTCAATTGTAGATTCTGCCGGAACACTCTGCCGACCGGCAATGGTAAGTGCCGACCGGCAATCCTTTCTCTGCCGATAGCTTCACCAATGGCCGGTGGTCATATGCTACTACCGGTGGCAATTCCATTTAGCCGGTGGTGTCCCCCAATGTCCAAGGAAGCAATCCTGAGGTTTTGACAGCCTCCAGAGGAGTAAAGGAAGGAAAACAGAGACAGCCTATGCATGGCGGCGCATTTTCGAGCAGGACCGTGCATGCACTGCATCTGGCTCTCCTCCCGAGGCGGTTTACTGCTTTTCCTAGATTAGTTAATTTACTTAGCTGATTAGGCAATTTGTAATATTTAATTAGCTTGCGTAGTTAATTAATTTGTATTATTTATTTGGTCCCTCCGAGCGAGGGCAAATCTGTAGTAAGTGTGTGTGAGTGGTGTGTATGTCTTCCAATCCCCACTTCTTTCTTCCCTTTTACTTACCCACTTTGATGGTTAGTATTAGGGCACGTTTGATTTAGCATACCTCATGCTATGCATGCGTGCATTGATGCATTTGTATTGCATGCATTAGGCTCGGTACATCACGCTAACTGCATTTGTACTTCAATTCAAAAATTGAATATGTGATAGTTGATCGCATTTCACATACCATGCTTAGGTTAGCCGGGCCTACTTCGATTGCATCCTGTCTGTGTTGCATTAGGCAATTTAACATGAACTAGGACATTCATGCTTGCTAACTAGTTTATTGTTTTGGCACGGAGTACGATGTAAGTATTTATGCTTTAGCATACCGCATGCGTGTGAGTGTTGCCATGACAGTATGCTTGCCATGCGGCTAAATGCTTATGTGATAAACTGTTTGAATGCCTGTGGGTGAAGGTTGGGTTGCTTGAGTTGGAAAAACTCGTTGAAATCCGTATTTTAGCCTACTTGCGAGTAGCAAATCCAAAACATTTTCCAAAACAAACGGATATGCAATGCTTATTTCCAAATTAGGCAATCTAGTCTATACTTGTTTGTTGCGTGCATAACATAGTAATTCTAGGCTAATAACTGGAATAAGAACACATAGCGTTTTCAAAATTAGATATCACGGTTAGTAGAGGCAGATCTTCGGATCGGGCGAGAGCGGGTGCTCATAGCTGACCTTCCCCAATCGTACCCAAGCTCCCGAGCCAAGACAACTCCGGTGATGACGGACATGTGGCCTTCGGCACCGAGTCAGGGTTTCCTAAATTTCCCCATTTTAAAATATTTAGGTGGCGACTCTGTATCTGGCAAAGCAGTCTGGGGCTTTGTTCCCATTGCACTCTCTAACAGCAGCCCAGATCTCCATTTTAGAAAACCCAACTTCAAGCATATGGAATGAATCACTAGACCTTACACTCTTGAAATGCCCAACAAGCACAAATCTAATTCTCCAATCTTCTGTGAAGTGATTTGAAAAAAGCGTCCACACCTCATTCTTTACTTGATTTGGCTCCTCAAGCATTGCAGCCCCTGCTGTGATGGAATTAAAGGCATTTCTATTTTGTTTGCTACTAGGTTTGTCTTGTCAAGGCATGACCATAAGGCTGACCGGTTGTGGGCTCTGCCAGTATGGGAACACAAACCCCGGTTTTACCGGGGCACCCTTTTGACCATTCGACCTAGTGCATATTCGGAATCCGTAGTGACCATTCCAAACTAGGACAGGTTGCTTACCCGATAGGTTGTTTGAAACTGCTGCGTGCATAGTGAAACCCTAGCTCCTGACAAAATAGGACAGGGAAACCCTACCCCAACATAGGGGTGTTTCGGCTCTCTCTTACTTGCTATGTGCTTTTAGAGTGTATCTCTACAGGAACGCATATACCAGTTTGCAAGTTTGAGGATCGGGCCCAAGGGCACCAGTATCAGTGTTCTTGAGAATCAGTTATCTGCGGGTATCCGGATTCAGTTTTGGGGACAATAATTCTGGGGAACAGTGATCAGTAGTGGAGTACAGTTGTTCGGCTACACCTGTGTTTGATCCATTTGGGGCTGAAATGCTGTTTGTTTTTCCTTTCAGTTCAAAGGGTCGGAGAGTTGATACAGAATAAGCCAGCATTCCCCCTTGCCAAGGCAGGACTTATGACGACGCAGAATTCAGAAGAGTTCATGGCTATGACGACTGCATTAGATCAAGGGATCACTCCGCAGAGTGAGGCCAACATTGATATATCGCATCCACCCAGATCGCCTGTTGTGCACCCGGTCTGGGCCCCCCAGTTGTATCAGGCTCGTGAGCCCACCACCTTTGAACTAATGGGGATGATAAGTGATCTCCAGAGGTCCGTGGCGGATCTCGCCTACGGAATGTCAGCTTCACCTCCAGCCGCGCCATATGCCGGGAGTTTTGTACCCCAGGAGCCCCCGCTGTTGGGGCGAATTGTGATTGAACTTAGCCAACCGGAGATGGCCTCCAGCTATGGCAATGACATGCCAACGTCGACCCAAGCCCTCGATCAGGCTGACGCCAGAGGAAAAGGCAAAATGAAGGCAGACGCCGATCCTATTGAACAACTACTGTGGGCAGTCGAGGCTTTGAAAGCCGGGGGGATGAACAAGCAACAGATATCCGCAGTTGTGGCAAAAACTGTGGAGGATGCTTTTCCCACTCCGCCTGAGGGGAGTTCAAGTCAGTCAGAAAATCGGGTTGGGCACCGTCATGCCAGAACAGTTTCTTCTATTCCCGCCTCTGCACCTGGAAAGATCAGAAAGCTAAGGTGGCGCCTGCCGACCCTTTCGTCTGTGCGGCTAGTAAGAACACTCAGACTTCAAAATACCTGCCCCGAGGGCACAGGGCCTTTCATGCTCTCTACATGCCTCTGTCCAAGGCACTTCAGATCCTTGCCGCGAGGGGACATCTTAAACCCTTGGAGCCTCGGCCACTCTCGAAGAATCTCCCTGCCACGCATGATGCTGCTCAGTACTGCGCGTACCACCAGCAGACAGGCCATCCAACCGACAATTGTTCCCGCCTCCGTCATGAGGTGCAAGATTTGATTGACAACGAGGTTATCCTCCCGCCCACCTCAACCAAGTCCGTTACCACCCAGTTATTGGATTTTGAGGACACAGATGCTGCAAGTATGTAAAGTGAACTGCCTGCGGGCGGCATTCGGTATATTTTGGATGTAGCGTCTGGCACGCATTTTTGAGCATCGGTGAAACCGAGTTTTGTAAATTCTGGCTTGGGTATCGAGTCAGTCTTTTGTTTTTTGAGTCTGTCTCTTTGTTTTGAGTCAGTCTTTTTGCTTAAGGGTCTGTCTTGTTACATTGAGTCAGTCCCCTTTGTATAGAATACCAGGTGATTCTGGGGTTATTGTCCCGAACACCGTTTTGTCTTGTAATTACCTGTTTTTGGTTTTTGAGTCTGTTTCCGCCGAGGGGCCAGTTACACCAACAAATCTGAATGAAACAGCTGTTGCTATTTCACTTTCGTGCCTGCTTTCAGTATAAGTGCCAGAGGACTTGAATGGACCGACAGTACGTCTCGCCTGCTCTCCTGTGCGCCAAACTCATTGCACTAGCCTAAGTTTTTCAAAAACCCCTTTTGAACACTGCAGTGATAAAAACGAAGAGGAAGGAATTCCTCGGGTTTTGCAAAATTTTGATCAATTGAGAGAAAGAGAAGCATGCTAAGCCTTTTAATGAATGAAATCATGCTTGTCGGCATGAGTACTGAGAAGGATCCTGGCTTGATCCAGATTGGTCCCACACTATCTTTGGCGCGAGCGATTTGTTGCTTTCTTAAAAACTTTCAAAAACAAATGTTTTACGCGGCCTTGTGAGGACCTGTGTGGGACCGCTCTTGAGATTGTGCAGCCTAGGATCGCTCTCAACCTCAAGATTCAACCCGTCCGTTTCGAACCTTGAACCCGTTCAGCAAGTTCAATGGTCAAACGTCATGCAAGGTTTATATGGCCAGTTTTGAAGCAGCCCTCGGGCAAGAGGCACCAAAGCCAAATCAGAAGGAGTAGACCTTGCCGGAAGAAGCTTGTGGAGCAACCGGGATGGATTCTCCTGCAAAACATCGCAACAGCTGTTCTCCTAGATACAGAGAGGCTTTAACTTCAGAAACCATTTGGCATGGACTTGCTACACTTTCACCCTTTGAGAGGCTCGCTGGGCCGAAAACCCGGAAGGGCGACCCAGGCAAAAGTTAGAGCAAGAGAAAAATACAAAAAATACAAAAAAAGAAAAGAGCAAAAAAAAATACAGAAAAAAAAGAAAAGAAAAGAAAAGAAAAGTAAAAAATACAAAAAAAGAAAAGAAAAATAAATAAAAAGAAAGAAAATGAAAAGAAGCTCGCAAGGTCGAAAACCAGCATCGGGCGCCTTGGCAAAAGTTAGAGCCTGAAAAGTGAAGGTTAAAATACCCGAGTGTACCTAAACCCGAACTACGTAAGGCTTGATTCCCATGTTTGGGATACGTAGGCAACTTCATTCTGAAGTCCAGCCCCCAACGCTTTCATAGCGTCTCGGTCCATGCAATGGTTTCGATTTCATCCAAAAGTCTAGTCGCCAACACCTTTCAAGGTGATTGTGTCCATATATCTGTTATGACCGTCTTCGTCATCTCTGCGTCCAAGAGTTCGACCATCACCGATGAAGACTGTCTGCGGACTGCTGCGGCATCATCCAAACAAGGGGCAACTTTCCGTTGCCACCAGTCGTCGCAAGACGCCGTTCAAACCAGGGGCAACTTTCCGTTGCCATCCACCCCGCTTTAAGCCAGGGGCAATTTTCCATTGCCTCCGATCCGAGGTTGCGTATCTCAAAGGGTAAGTTCCATGCTCGTTGAGCATCAACCGTTTGCAAAAATAGTTTTTGAAAATTTTTACTGAGGTTGACTATTTTCTCGAAAACTATTTCGTTCTCCAAAACTGGACCTTTTTCTTGGACCCCAAAAGGAAAATTTTCAGTGCTTACAGCCTGACTTGCATGGTTTTCAAATCAAAAATCGAACAAGTAGGTTAATCCGACTCTCATCTTGATCAAAACTATTTTAGTAGAAAGAAAAAGCAAAAAATGGTCAAAATGATGAACTAGGGGCACAGTTGAGTCAGGCGTTCTGTCTTTCCCCCGTCGTCAACGTACTTGCCAGGAGGGCACTTTACCCACCAGAAGAAATAGCTGTGAGCTAACGGCATCGGGCATGAACCCGTAACTTCCTATTCATTCATTAATCACCTTGGGGAGGGACGAAAAATGAGAGAATAAAGAATAGAGAGGTTTAAGTTGAGAGAAAAGTAAGAAAAAGGGTTTTGAGAGAAAAACTGAGCCTGAGGGCCGAGTGATGTGAGAGTCACAGATCAGAAAGGGTGGGAAACAATACCTAGAGAAATTGGCTCCTCGTGATCTGAGGTCCTCCATCGTCGTTAACGCGCCTGTGTGCCGTGTCTTTTGTTTTGTTTACGTCAACCTTTGTTTTAGGTCTCTTCCGAGCGTGTCTCGTTGTGGTTAGGTCGTGTACCTCTTTGTTTGAGTCCTCCCTGCTGTGTTCAGTTGTAGGCTCGATACCCTGGTTAAGAAAACCCCTTTTCCGAAAGTTAATCGTTTCTGCTCAGAATGTTGTGCCATTCTCTATATTCGATTGTGTTTCAACTCCAGCTGGTTTCACCCTTGAAGGCCGTCTTGTCAGATTGGGCTGTTTTGTTTGAAGTTTGCCGTGTGCGGAATGAAACGAATGCTGTGTTACGGGCTGTATGCAGATTAATCCCCCAACAGAGTAAGGGCTATGTGTCCAAAATCAGGCGGTGGGTTGCTTGGGTTATTTTGCTGCTGGCTGTTTAAGTTATCTGATTATTACAGTGTGAGTGTTCAATTTTCAGACAACCAATCAATTTCATTTACATTGAGGTGTAATATGGTGTGATGCGATGCAAAGTTTGAAATGTAAAGATATAC
>NW_021026863.1:694174-775280 GCF_004153795.1 Camellia sinensis
TTGTGTATGTGTGTGCTGTGTGTACAGTATACAGCAAGTATAAAGCAGACTACAGTGTGTGCAGTGTACAGAGTACAGAAAATATAAGGCAGAAATGAAAAGCGGAGAAGAAGTGTACCTCCCACGCCCGCCAGTAGCCTCCGAGCAACTGTCGGCTGCCGCGGGAAACTGAGCTCATGTACCCGTAGAGAGTGGCCAGAGCGGCGCCACCCCAATCATAATGCAGGATGTCTCGGACGTCCACCAATGCACTGAGAAGGCAGAGAGGCACGGTGTTCGCCCGGTCTGCGAAGATGGTCGTCCCGAACAAGAACATGAGGAAGCTGCGTGCGTACCTCTCCACGGCCTCCGGGGTCATCGGGGCTGCATCAACAAGAGTGGGCTGCACCCTGAACTGCACCTCGAACCAGGAATACTGGACAAAGCCTGGACGAGCTAGAGGTGGCGCCTCACCCAGCAGATGGACCTGAGCGACAGTCCACTCATCCATGTCGATATCAAAGGGGATTGGATCACCCCCTACCCCGATGCCTGTGAGCATCGAGAAATCGTAAGGGGTCATCGTCATGTCCCCTGCTGTGGAGAAGTGAAATGAATCGGTGGTGTCCCACCACCTCTCCGCCAGAGCAGCGAGGAGAGGTCTGCATGTGGTAAGCCTGGAGAGTCCTCGGCAGAAGGCGCCGAAGCCCACCTGGTTCACTATGCGACAGACCGCGTCAGGAAGCTCGTCGTACCACTCCCGAGCGCCAGTGTTCCCATACCCGCGGATGGTATGGGAATCCTCCTGTAAACGGAAAATAACAATTGCAAGGCAATATTCAAAATGTAGTTTTAAGAAGCATACAGATGTAGCATGCGTGCAAGTTTAACAGATTCAGACAAATACCGGGTGTCGGTGTGCTTATAGTGAACTACAGCATGTGATGCGTCAACATGTTTGGGTGGTTCAGGGCAGATACAGCATGCGTGCAAATTTGACAAATTGAAACAAATACCGGGTGCCGGTGTGCTTACAGTGAACTACAGTGTGTGATGCGTCAGCGTGTTAGGGTGGTTCAGGGCAGATATAGCATGCGTGCAAGTTTGACAGATTTCGAACAGATGCCGGGTGCCGGTGTGCTTACAGTGAAATACGTGTGATGCGTCAACGTGTTCGGGTGGTTCAGTACAGTATAGCATGTGTGCATAGTTTGACAGATTCAAGCAAATGCTGGGTACCAGTGTGCATGCAGTTGAAATACAGTGTGTTTGGATAATTCAGGGCTAGTGCAGTGTGTGCATGTGTCAGTTTCAAGCAGATATCAGTTGTATGTATGTTTACGATCAACTACAGCATATAAGGCATCTGAGCTAAAGCAGTTAAAGACTACAACTAGCTACGGCAGTTTTGTATCCTACATTGCAGAAGGTAAAGCAGAAGAAAGAGAGTTACCTCGGAAGAACCGAAGGACAGGTGGGAGGTCGGCTCACGCAGTAATAGCTCGGGTGGTACATGCCTCTCGAAGCTCCGAAACTAGCGGAGTCCGTCAGGGGGCAGAACATGAATCGCCGGCCGGTAGGTCGCCGGGTCGAACGGGCGCTCACTCAAAGGTATGAGCTCGACCCCGGGATCCATCTCGTGATCCGGGGGAGTCCCGCCCTATGGAATATCGTCCGCCATGTCGAGAACGATGAGAAAATAGCCGGAGGAAGGAAAACCGAACCGGAATGCAAAAAGTCAACCGAAGAGTCAACTCCCGAGAAGGTCGAGAATGGCCGGAAAGGCCGGGATGTGAAAATGGTACGGATCAAGAGGGAAGCGAGGGGAACAAACCCCGAAAAGGTGGGAACGGCAAACGAGGCTCCGAAACAAAGTTTTGTTCGGTTGAAAATGTCCGAAACGCGAAGAAAATCGCGAATCCGACGATGAAACGGGTGTAGAACGTGAAGAAACGGGCGAAAGAGGAGAGAAAAACACTCTAGAGAGAGAGAGTGTGAGTTTTCGGCGGAAGGGAAAGTAAGAAATAGGGTTTGGAAACCCTATTTTAAAACACCCGAGGTGAAATGCCGAATCTGCCCCGACTCAGCAACTTTTTGCCGGTCGGCAATATTTTGTTCCGGCCGGCAGTATATCGTGCCGATGGAGTTATTTTGCAGCCGATGGACAGCCGGTGGCCTCCCCTCCCGGCCGGTGGTGTTCCCACAACCTTGTTTAGGCCATATGAGAAGTTTTTGGTCTTCATAGCTCAAGAAAGTGTAAGAAAGTGTATCTCCGACGCTCAACCAGCCTCCGTTTTGACCTCGGACCACGTCTTCTGTGCGTAGCACTCTAACTCATGCCATGATTGTATCCTTTGGTATCCTTTTTGCCTCTTACGAGATCCAAAAGTTGCCCCGTATGCGTTGCACGCGTTCATCGCACTATCTCGATGCATTACACCGCGCTATTACGTGCCTCACAGTTGCATTGTTATGCATACTACATGCGTTGTAACACGCACCCCTTGCATTGTCATGCACATCTCTCATGCATTGTCATTGCATTTTTATTACAAGCATTGTCATGCATTTCAAAACATACGTCGCCTTGCGCATCGTTCGCGTTGTCGTGCGTTCCCTTACCATGCATTGTCATGCATTCTGAAACACGTGCGTTGTCACGCATTTAAGTCCATTTACATTTTACATTCCGTGTGGCATGCGTGTCACACTTAGCATCGTTTTACATTCCGTGTGGCATGCGTGTCACACTTAGCAACATTTTACATTCCGTGTGGCATGCGTGTCACACTTAGCATCATTTCACATTCCGCGTGGCATGCGTGTCACACTTAGCGTCATTCTACATTCCGTATGGCATGCGTGTCACACTTGGCATCATTTTACATTCCGTGTGGCATACATGTCGCACTGAGCATCATTTTGCATCATATGAGGCACGCGTGTCTCATTTGTTTCATTTTGCATCATATGAGGCACGCGTGCCTCGTTTGCTTCATTCTGCATCTTGTGAGGCATGCGTGTCTCATTTGTATCATTTGGCATCCTACGCGGCATGCGTGCCTCATCCTCATTTGCATCGGCACGTGTGCCCCATTTGCATCGGCATGTGTGCCTCATCCTCATTTGCATCGCACGTGTGCCTCATTTGCATCGGCACGTGTGCCTCATTTTCGTTGGTATGCGTGCCTCATTTCCATCGGCATGCGTGCCTCATTCCCATTTGCATCGGCATGCGTGCCCCATTTACATTGGCATGCGTGCCTCATTTCCATCGGCATGCGTGCCTCATTTGCATCGGCATGCGTGCCTCATTTGCATTGGCATGCGTCCCTCATTTGCATTGCCTTACATTCCTTGCGACCTGCATTGTCTAGCATCCACTTTGCACTGTTATGCATACCAATTTCATTACTTGCGTAGACCGCATGTTAATTACATTACCTGCGTAGACCGCATGTTTGTAATCTATTTCATTACTTGCGTAGACCGCACGTATATATCACTACCTGCGTAGACCGCATGTTTGTAATCATTTCATTACTTGCGTAGACCGCATTATTGTTCAATTTCATTACTTGCGTAGACCGCATGTTTTGCTTGCGTAGACCGCATAATTGTTCAATTTCATTACTTACGTAGACCACATGTATTGCTTGCGTAGACCGCATTATTGTTCAATTTCATTACCTGCGTAGACCGCATGTATTGTTTGCGTAGACCGCATTATTGTTCAATTTCATTACCTGCGTAGACCGCATGCATTGCTTGCGTAGACCGCATAATTGTTCAATTTCATTACCTGTGTAGACCGCATGTTTTGCTTGCGTAGACCGCATGTTTGTTCAATTTCATTACTTGCGTAGACCGCATGTTAATTACATTACCTGCGTAGACCGCATGTTTGTAATCAATTTTATTGCTTGCGTAGACCGCATGCCAATTACATTACCTGCGTAGACCGCATGTTTGTAATCAATTTACCGCATGTTTGTAATCATTTCATTACTTGCGTAGACCATATGTTAATATCACTACCTGCGTAGACCGCATGTTTTGCTTGCGTAGACCGCATGTTTGTAATCATTTCATTACTTGCGTAGACCATATGTTAATATCACTACCTGCGTAGACCGCATGTTTTGCTTGCGTAGACCGCATGTTTGTAATCATTTCATTACTTGCGTAGACCATATGTTAATATCACTACCTGCGTAGACCGCATGTTTTGCTTGCGTAGACCGCATGTTTGTAATCATTTCATTACTTGCGTAGACCATATGTTAATATCACTACCTGCGTAGACCGCATGTTTTGCTTGCGTAGACCGCATGTTTGTAATCATTTCATTACTTGCGTAGACCATATGTTAATATCACTACCTGCGTAGACCGCATGTTTTGCTTGCGTAGACCGCATGTTTGTAATCATTTCATTACTTGCGTAGACCATATGTTAATATCACTACCTGCGTAGACCGCATGTTTTGCTTGCGTAGACCGCATGTTTGTAATCATTTCATATTTATCTGCTTTTGCAGATATTTTAAGACAGTTGTCTTGCTTTTTGCTCCCCTCCATACACGTGTATGGAGGGATCTCCCTCTTTAGAAGCTTGTCTTGTAAGCTTTACAAGACAATAAGCTCTATAAGAGAGAGCCTTGTCTCTTGGCTTTAGGGTTAGACACTTGAGACATTTTAGAGATAGAAAAGACAGAGAGAAGCTCTGGTTTTAGGGTTAGGGTTCATACATATCTCCTATCTCTCTTTTTCTCTCTTTGTGCTCTAGGTGTTTTAGTTCATACTATTGCACACAAACACCTAGTGTTTCACCTTCCTTTGGCTCCTGAGGTTCTAAGGGGCTGATTTTGGTGTTTTGGTGTTGGATTCAAGCCAAGGAGGGCCATTGGAGCATCATTTGTGAAGGTGGTCTACAAGGGTGAGAAACTTCCCTTTTATTCCCCATTTTTGCATTACATTTTTACCTATCTTAAAATAGTTTTTGAGCTTAGTGTATAATACAAAAAAGTTCTGTTTTTAGACCCTCTTGATTGTTTATTAAGGGTGTTTTGTGGTTTGAGGGTGTTTGACCCCTCTTAGGCCTTGAAAGGCCCCATTTTGTGCTATTTTGTGCAAGTTTCGAGACTTTGGTGTTTGGGCCTCTTCACCACTGAAATCTTGAGGGATTTCAGTGGTGAAGATGGTGCCTTGAAGTCTCCAAAAGGGGAGGGCCACCCCCTCCTCTTGTTGTCCATGAAATGGACCATTTTTGGCCTCTTGAGGGAGCATCATGTTAGAATGTGTATTGATCATGTCTTGGCAGTTTTCCGTGCTTATTATGCCATGATATAATCTTGTTGTGTGTTGGTTTTGGTACACCATGCATGCTTAGCATACCTACCATGTAATGCCTTGTTATTGCCTTAATATGCCTTAGGTTGTTAGCCTTTGTTCAAGCATGTTTTAGGCTTAGTCTTGTGAAGGTTTTGTGCATATTTTGCCATGTTTTAGGCCTGTCCATAGTTGTTTGGGTCGGATTTGGCATGCTTAGTATAGCCCCTTTGCATTCCGGCTTGTTAGCCTTAAGTATGTGAATGTATAGCATGACATTTTTGCATTGATTTGGTGATTTGGAACCATCCACCATGTCATTTCAGTCCCATTTGCATGCCTATATGTTTACCTTGGACGCATCTTTAATGCTTTGAAAGCTTGTGTGGCATGTTCCATGTTTTGGCCATTGTGCATGCTTTGAAATTGAGCCAATTAGATGCCATCTAGGGGGCCCCCTTTGCATAGTCTAGGTCTGTCTTGAACCTATCTTAAGCCCTCTTAGCCTTGCGAGGCTTGGTTGGCTTAGCCATGGTTCAAGTCCCCTTGACTTGCTTCAAGTACTTGGACCATTTGCATGCTAATGTTTAGCCTATCTTGTTGCTTGGTTTGACACCATCTTAACATGATTTTCAATGCTTACTTTGCATGCCATTAGTCCACATTATGCCTCTTTCAATTGTGTTTGAGAGTTGCCTCATTTGTAACACTTATGTTGCATGCTAATTGTCCATGATATCCTTCTTTCAAATGTGTTTGAGAGTTGCCTCACTTGTGCCTAAGTGTTGGCCTTAACATGTGCATGCGTGTATATGCATTTGGTCCCTTATTTGGGTCACATTGGCCACTGTTTTGGGCCTTATTAGAGCTGCCCAAATCATGTATAAGTCCATCTTTCCATCCATTTACATTGCCTCATGTTTGCTTGTATGCTTGCATAAGTGTCTTGCCATGCCATGTTGTATCCTTAGCTTGTATGTCTAGGTTGCATTGCATCTTGCATGCATGCCTTGTTCCTTGACTTGGTGATAGGAATTGGGCCTTGGTTTGTTTGTTTGGTTTGCATTTCATTTGACATGAAAATTGCATACTTGATTCTTTGGGCCATCATGCATGGGAATGCGTGATTGGTGGTCCGAGAATCGAGACACATGCCCTTTTGAGTCACAAACATGATCAGGGACATGATTGGTGCATATATGCCTTGAATTGTGCTGTCATGCTTTGCCTTGCCCTCTATTGCTGTCAATTGCAGATTCTACAGGAACACTCTGCCGACCGGCAGTGTCAAGTGCCGACCGGCAATCCTTTCTCTGCCGATAGCTTCACCAATGGCCGGTGGCCACATGCCACTGCCGGTGGCAATCCCATTCAGCCGGTGGTGTCCCCCAATGTCCACGGAAGCAATCCTGAGGTTTTGACAGCCTCCAGAGGAGTAAAGGAAGGAAAATAGAGGCAGCCTATGCATGGCGGTGCATTTCCGAGCAGGACCGAGCGTGTATTGCATCAAGCTCTTCTCCCGGGGCGGTTTATCTGTTTTCCTAGCTTAAATTAGTTTGTTAGCTGATTAGGCAATTTGTAATATTTAATTAGCTTGCGTAGTTAATTAATTTGTATTATTTATTTGGTCCCTCCGAGCGAGGGCAAATCTGTAATAAGTGTGTGTGAGTGGTGTGCATGTCTTCCAATCCCCACTTATTTCTTCCCTTTTACTTACCTGCTTTGGTGGTTAGTAATAGGACATGTTCAATTTAGCATACCTTATGCTATGCATGCGTGCATTCATGCATTTGTATTACATACATCAGGCTCGGTACATCATGCTAATTGCATTTGTATTTCAATTTCAAATTGAATACATGCATCAATTAATCGCATTTCACATGCCATGTTTAGGATTAGCCGAGCCTATCTAATTGCATCCTGTATGTGTTGCATTAGCCATTTTCAACATGAACTAGGACATGCATGTTTGCTAACTAGTTTATTGTTTTGGCACGGAGTACGATGTAAGTATTTATGCTTTAGCATCTCGCATGAGTGTGAATGCTACCATGATAGCATGTTTACCATGTGGCTAGATGCTTTTGTGATAAACTGTTTGAATGCCTGTGGGTGAAGGTTGGATTGTTTGAGTTGGAAAAACTCATTGAAATCTGTATTTTAGCCTACTTGTGAGTAGAAAATCCAAAACATTTTCCAAAACAAACGAATATGCAATGCTTATTTCCAAATTAGGCAATCTAGTCTATACTTGTTTGCTGCGCGCATAACATAGTAATTCTAGGCTAATAACTGAAATAAGAACACATAACATTTTCAAAATTAGATATCACGGTTAGTAGAGGCCGATCTTCGGATCGGACGAGATGGGGTGCTCATAGCTGACATTCCCCAATCGTACCCAAGCTCCCGAGCCGAGACAACTCCGGTGATGACGGACATGTGGCCTTCGGCACCGAGTCAGGGTTTCTTAAATTTCCCCATTAAAAAATATTTAGGTGGCGACTCTGTATCTGGCAAAGCAGTCCATGTTTGGCACTACTTTTCAAAAAATCAGTTTCTCAAAACGATTTGCCGGATTTGGACTCTTTGGTTCAGATTAAGAACCGTGACACAAATCGAGAGTCCGAACTGTAGTAGCGAGGGCCCCCCACGCGGGCGCGTCTACAGGGGTGTGTCACTCAATAAGATGGAGCTTACTTGCTCCGTGAGTATGACCTTTTGGGACACGTGTGTCCTAGATTTACACTTTTGTGTACAAAGGTCCTTCAGAAATTTAGTATAGGAGGGTACTTCCTTAATCACCTCTAATAGGGGGAGGTTGATTTTTACCTGTTTAAAGATCTCCATCATCACTTCAATGGATGTCGCATTCTTATTAAAAGGGGACAGTATATCAAGGCATTAGGGAAAGGGTGCCTTAGGCACATATGGTGCCTTAGGCTCATGTAAATTACTAGGGACTAAGCCATCCCCCTTAAGTGTCTCTTCCCCACCCTTGCCCTCTTTGGGTTGACCACCATGATCACCCTTCATGACCTTAGTTGCATCAGACGCAACTGGCCGAGGTTCCAACTCTCTCCCACTGCTCAAGGTAATCACCGCTTGCACCTGCTCATGGTGCTTTCCATTCCCACCCGACCCCTCTGTTCCTTATTGACCCTTAGGGTTGGCCACAGTCTGACTTGGTAATTTTTCCTTCTCTCTCCTATTCATGTTATTAGTCATTTGACCCAATTGGGCCTCTAGCTTGGCAATGGAGTGAGTATGAGAGTGAACTATTGGTGCTAACCCCTTAAGTTCTGAGAGAACTTCCAACACTTGAGGCTCAAAGGCAGAATTACCTTGAGGAACATGCGGGGGTTGTGGTTGCTGGTAAGGTTGTGGGGGTCGGTAAGGTTGTGGTGGTCGGTAGGAAGATTGGTTGGCAAAATTATTAAAATTTGGCCTTTGTGGTGGAGGATTGTAAGAAGTGCCTTGTGAAGGAGGTCTCCATGAAAAATTTGGGTGATTTCTCCATCCCGGATTATATGTGTTGGAATATGGGTCATTACCCGTGTTGGAGAATCATTGAGCCACAATCACATGATTTTGGACTAATTCTAAAAATTGTGATGCCGAAGGGCACTCACTCAAGTCATGAGCAGGGCTCGCACAAATAGCACATGCCTCGTGAAATTGAGGCTAATCTTGCTGTGTAGGACAATGTCCCGCAGCTAATAATTGGTCCATCTCGTGGGACAATGCCTCTACATGTTGGGCTAACTCTAGGTTTTGCCTTACCTCATAAATACCCTCTCTCTGCGGGGCTCCAACTATCGGTTGTCAGATTTGTCAGGCAGCGGAGGCATGGTGAAGGGAATTATCACTTAAGTTCTCAAATAATTGCCATGCCTCGGCGTCATTTTTTGACATGAATCTCCCACCACAAGAGGAATCCACCATTTGGTAGTGAGGCTCAATTAAGCCATAGTAAAAGGTTTAAACAAGTTGCCAATCAGGCACTTGGTGGTGGGGACACTGTTGGAGAAGGTCACGAAGTCTCTCCCAAGTCTCATGAAATTGCTCACAATCAATTTAAGCAAAATTGGATATGGCTCGCCTAAGTTGGTTGGTCCTACCAATGGGAAAGCACTTCTCCAAAAACTTATGTTGTAATTGGTCCCAAGTTGTGATAGAATTAGCAGGTAAGGAGTTCAGCTAGTGTTTGGCTTTGTACTTTAATGAAAATGGGAACAATCGCAACATTAGGGCCTCATTAGTGAAGTTCTAGATCCTCACTGCAGAGCAAATTTCTAGAAATTCATGCAGATGTTTGTAAGTGTCATCATAAGCTTGTCCATGGAATGATGGGAGCATTTGCATGGTGCTGGACTTAATCTCATAATGAGCAGCAGTGGTGTCCGATAACTGAATGCATGATGGTGATGTATATATAGTGGGTGTGAAGTAATCCTTAAGGGTCCGGTTAGGCCCATTTAGGCTATTCGGATTCGCCATATCTATTGGTTCGAAGTATGGATAAGGGTATTCAATCCTAGGAACACGGAAAGAGGCTCTAAGTTTCCTAAGAGTCCTTTCTAGTTCGAGGTCCAAATTCCACAATTTAGGGGGACAAGAATGGCGCTCGCGCATACACTACTCACACATACACACTAAGTTCTGACTCTGTGCACTAAGTTTTGAAAACAGAATACCAAATGAAAAATACTCACAGCAGTTAAACGAAAACGCTTTATTCGTCTTTCGGGTGCTTGACGTGTAGACCGCTGTCTCCAATCCACTTAAGCTCTTTCTTTCTTTTTTAGCACTTTGGTGCTCTGTTTGCGAGTATTTGCTTCTGTTTTTGTTTTTTTTTTTATTTTGGCACTTTGGTGCTGCGCTTCGCTTGCACTCCAATGATGGCTCCAATTGTAAACACTTTGGACACTTAGAAACACAAAAATATAAAATCCTAAACTAAAAATTAAAATAGGAATGTAACTTTAAATTAATTAATTTCGCCATAAGTCCCCGGCAAAAGCGCCAAAATTTGATGGGTCGTTTCACACACCAAATATAAACATTAAACTATACCAAATTCTTTTAGAATAATGGCAAGTCCAGGTATCGATCCACAGGGACAATTGTGAAATTAAACTAATTTAATTGCTAATTCTTGAATTAATTTTGATTAAAAAGATTGAGGGATATTATGACTAAACAAGAATTAAATGAAATTGAGTAATTAAATTGACAATTAAAATTAGGATTTAAGATACTAATTTTTGGGAAAAATCCTAGGGCAAAGAATTCACCACTAACCACATATATAAGACTTAACAACGGGCAGCAATTGCAATTCAGTTTGAAATACCCAATATTTCACAACTACAAGTTTGAAATATTGATCAAGAGGGTTGTTGCATTCAACATATAGCCATGAATCATTTCGAGTATTACAAGGCGTTTGCTCTAAACTATGGTAGCAACACGACTCGTCTCTCGTAGCATGACTCATCTCGTACTTTGAATACAAACACAAACAAAACTAATGTATGGAAAGCATTAAACAATCACAGAGAGTAAAATACTTGAAAAGATGAAAAGAACAATTACTATAAACTTCTAAATACATTTATTCAAACCGTTCACAATCAAAGCTTAAGAAAAATCCCTTTACATGGCTAAGGTTTCATCAAAACCCTAGAATTAGGAGACTAGCCACTCATGGAGAAGTGGAAAGAGGAAGAGGATAAGGAAGAAGCCTCCATGGAAGTTGTCCTTCAAGCTTGAGGAAAATCACTCTTTTCGAACATTAGCCTCCCTTTCTCTACAAATAATTTTCGAACCCTTTTACGGCCCCTTTTTCTTCCTTTTATTCCCAGTAGAATAGACTAAAAATTTATGCACGCAACCCTAGGTGGGCCACTCGAGCACCCATGTGGACCACATGAGAGGTGATGGGCCGCACGTGCGGTGGGGCTTGGCCGCAAGTGCGGTGAGGTGGCAGGTCGGGCTTTTTTGTTCCTCGCACAAAGAATTTACTTTCGTGCCCTTTTTGATTGAATTTACGTGTTACCTGCCAAATTTATACAAGTGTACAAAACACATCATCTCCACTAAATAAACAATATTGAAAGACTGAAAATATAACTTAAGTGGCCTTAATGTGGTGTCTTTTGGCCTACATCATAATAACGTAATAGTCCTCACAGATTTGGTGTCTTTAGGATGTAGCCGTCAATCCATTTGTGTTGATCGCTTTACTTTTGTTCTTATAACTTTCCCTATGTATATTGGAATCTTATGGTCATGGGAGGTTTAGAGCTTAGCCACCCCGCCACAAGTTTGGCTAATTGGTTGTAAATTTTTCTTTTGTACTATTATTGTTCACCTTGAAGCTAGATAGTAGCTTCTGTGTCAACAGTGTTGAAAAACTCTCTTCTCGATTATTTTTGAAACGTGGAAATAGATGTCTCATCCTTGTTCCATGAATAAAAGAAGGAGTTATCAACCATTTTTGACGAGTTGTGTGTTTAAAGTTTTAAATAGTTAGCTTGATTTTTTATTTCCTTACTTTTCTTCTTTAAAGTGTTATAAGCTCTCTTCTAGTTCTATTTTGTAGCTTGGATATGGGTGTCTTATCCTTATTCCATGAGTAGGAAGATAAGCATACAACAATTTTTTATAGCTTTCATATATTTGCATAGTTTTGATTTTATTTTGCTTTGAAGCCAAATGAGACCTCTTTGATCGAAAGTATTAGAAACTCTCTCCTAGTTCCATTTTGAAGCATGGAAATGGATGTAAATCCATGTTCCATGAGAAGGGAGAAGAGTCTCTAATTTCTTTCTTCAATGATGTAATCTCTTGTTTACAAGCTTCCCTTTCAAAAATGGTTCTCATTAACCTATTCTCTCTAATTCAAGTACTCATTTACTCTTATTCACTATGGGAGGTTGTAGGTTTGAGCCATTTCTTCATTTGAAGTTCTTAGCTTTAATCCTCATTATTTGTTAGATCTTTCATCCTGTTGCTTCACTAATCATCATGTAATACTCTTGGGATGTTTGATGATTTTTCAAGAAGCCCCATTTCCTCCTTGAATATCTCCATGATAGGAGGGAGCATGAAGAATGAACATCCTTTAGAAACACTCTATCTGCACTGTTATTACCTCACTGCACAAAACAGGTTTTTGGGCTAAAACTGAAGTAAGGTCGGCCTTCATTGGGCCCAGCCAGATCTCATCGTGTGGTACAGCCACGACTCTAAGTGTATAAATGGAAGACTATTGTTGGCAAAACAGAGCAGTGACTGAGGGTAAAATAGGGCAGTTCTCCAGAAGGCAGGCAGAGCAGTTTCTGAGCGATGTTCTTACTTGCGCGCATGTTGTTCTTGTTTTTTTTCTTTAATATTTATTGTTGTAATATTTGCAAATGTAATGGTTAGGTAATTATTCATTCGGTGATGTAATAATTAGTTGATTAGGCCATTCAGACCTTCTTGTAAGAGGGAAAATTTGTAACACTTTATGTATGTCTTCCAACCTTCATTTATTTCTCCCTTTTATTTACAAGCTTATCATAGTTGTATAAAGCATCATGTTTTCCTTTATCATTTCCATACTTTGTATCCATTTTTGCATGCATTAAGGTTTGGCTCATCATACTTGATGCCGTTATCATTTCCTACTTGATTATGTGCGCTACCTCATTCTTTTAGTTAATTCACATGTCATGTTAGTAGCCGAATCTAGTAGTTGGATTTTTTATATGCGTTGCATTAGCCATTTTGCATATTAGGATCATGTATTTTTTCTAACTATCTTCTTTTCTTTGGCTTGTCACGGTTGAGTACTAGGTGAGTATTTTTGTTTTAGCATATCATATGCGTTTATATGTGTAGACACCTCATTTTTGACCGTTCTCAAGACTTGGACGTCATCGTTTGAACACACGATGATCATCCATGCTCATGTTCGTTTTGAGTTCCCGAAAGTCTCGGCTGCACGCCTTGCCTTAGAACCTCTTAACTTGTCTGTTTTGTGGTTGGTTATGGACCAAGGACTTGTGGTTTTGTATCTGAGGGAAGAGGGTGGCTTGTTGGCCATCCCCACAACCCATCGGCTAGGCCCTGTGCCTATCGGCCTCTCCTTCTTGCCATCGGCCATAAATGTTGGCCGATCGGCACTCTTTTTGGTCGATCGGCCATTTTTTTGGCCGAGACTCCTTTTTCTGCTTTTGCAGATATTTTTCTTCCAACTGGTGCCAACTGTTGGTCACTTGGTGTATCCTCCATACACGTGCATGGGTGGATTTTAACAAGCTCCAAGTTTGCTCAACAAGCTTGGGACTTGTTTTTCTATAAGAAGGGAGGCCCCTCTCCCTTTCCAGAGGTTCTGAAAATCTGAGATACAAGTTTTATATCTCTCTCTATATATTTCCTCTCTCTCTCTCTCCCTCTCTCTCTCTCTCTATTTGCACTTATTGGTGCTCAAAAGTGTATTTTCATCATACTATTGCACACAAACACACACTCAAACACCTTCCTTTTGTTGTTGAGGCTTCTTGAAGTTGGTTTTGGAGTTTTTGGACTGGTTTTGATCAAAAAAAGCTGCTAGAGTTGTTGCTCTAAAGTAGTTCTACAAGGGTGAGCTTCTAACCTCTTAAACCCTTGTTTTTTATTAAGCTTTTGGACCTATTTGCATGCTTATTTTGGCTTGACTTTCTACTATAAAAAGTTCTAATTTTGCATGCTTATAATGTTTGTTTAAGGTCTCTTTTGTGTTAGGGGTGGTCTACCCCCTCTTGTGCCTTGTTTGGCTTTGTTTTACACCATCACTTTAGGCCTTTGAGATCACTTTCTCTTGGCCTTTTAACCACTGAAATCCAGTGGATTTTCAGTGGAAAAGCTTGTGTTTTGAGGCCTTAAATAGGAGAGGGTCATCCCCTCTCCTTGTATCTTGGATGCTTACTTCATTTGCCTCATGTTTGAGCATGTTTGTTAAGCTTATGTTGGCTCCATCTTAGCATGTATTTGGGGTTATTTTGACATGGCATACTACTGTTTTGATTTGGTTTTGTCACCTCATGCATGCTTTATACACTTGTAGTGTAAATTTTGCAAACTAGTCTTATATGCCTCGTGTTTGAGCATGTCATTCTAGCATGTTTTGGCTCAACTATAAGAAGCTTTTGTTCATGTTTTATCATACTTTAGCTATGTCTCATATTGTTTTAGTCATGCATGCATTGCTTTGTATAGCCATGGTTCAATCTAGCTCACTAGCTTTGAGTTTCCAAGCCACTAGCATGCATTGCTTGGGCTACTTTCATGATTTGGCATCATTTGAAATGTGATTTCAGTGCATATAGTGTGGTCATACACTCACATTTGTCACTCTTTCAATTCATTGGAGAGTTTGTGTTTTATGCTTTAACATGAGCCATTGCGTATGCCTTCATGCCTAGGCTTACGAGCTATCATTTCAGTGTTTTTTGGGGGTTGTTTTGCCATCATATAACTCTGATTTTTGTTGGCGAAACCATCTCATGCTAGGTCTTAGTAGATGTAGTGTAATTCTCCCTTTTGGCCTTGCATATTTCATGATTCATGCTCACCATGCTAGCTTATTTTGGCTTCCTTCCATACATGTTTTAGCATCATTTTGACATGCTCTAGGACTGTTTTGGGTTGCATTGGCCATACGCTTCATGTTTTGCATAGTTGTAGTACAATTGGCCTTGTTAGCTTTGAGTTTTAAGCACCATAGCATGCTTAATTTGTGACATGTCTATGATTTGGCATCATTTACCATGACATTTCAGAGCATGTAGACTTGTCATGCTCCCACTTCTTTCACCCTTTGAGTGCCTCTAAGGATTGTGCATTGTTGCCTAGCTTATGGACCAATATGTGTGCATGCATGTCTTGCCTTTTGGTGCCTTAGTTTTGGTATTAATGGCCACTGTTTTGGACATGATTGAGGTCTGTCCATATCCAGTTTAAGTCCATCTTGTATGTTATTTGCATTACATGTTGTTTGCATGCTTGTTGTTTGCATTGTTGCTTGCATACTTAGGTTGCATTCAATGGAGTTTGCATGCTATTAGCTTTGATAAATTGCTCATGTTGTTTGCATGTTGCATGTTCATGATGTTTAGCATGTTGATTAGATAGCATGTTGTTGCATGTTGTCGCATGCTTGTCGCATTGCATGATTTTTGCATGCTTGTCGCATTGCATTGTGTGTGCCTGCCTTGCACTGCATTGTGTTTGGAAAGGGTGTCAATCCAAACACGAGGAATAACGGACGTTTCATACTTGAAGTGATGAAACGTGCCTCATCTCTCGATCGCCGACCCTCTTGATCAAGCATGATAGAGGTTAAGGCATTTATGTGTTTTTTGTGTGCATTCATTTGACATTGATTTGTGCAACTCGGCCTCTTTGGCCATCATGCATTGAGATGCGTGATTAATAGCCCGAGAGTCGAGCATTACACTCCTTTGAGCTTTAAACATGAAAAGGAGTGTGGTCGCACACACATTTTCTTGTAAATACACTGCCATACATCTGTTAGTGCTCTGTTGCAGCAAAAGGAGAATTTGCAGGAAGTGTTGGTCGATCGACCATCAGAGCTACCGACCGGCCATCTTAGTCTACCGATCAACTATCAATTTGGCCGATGATCATTTTCTTTGGCCGATGGCCACTCCTCTTGGCCGATGACCTCTCAGCATGTGTATAAGGTGTATCAGAATCATCTTAGAAGTTGGCACAGTTTTCAGAAGTCTAAAACAGTGCAAATAGAGGCAACATGGGGCACGATGGTGGATTTCCAAGCGAGGCGATCAAGCATGCATCTTCGAGCTCTTAAAACTGAGCTGAGGCTTTGTAATTTGTAATTAGCTTTACTTGATTAGTTAGCTTTTGAATTTGTAATTAAATTAGCTAATTTGTTAATTAGTTAACGTGTTGTAATAATTAGCTTAGATTAGCTAGTTAGCTTCTTATTCGGACCCTCCGTCGAGAGGGCCAACTGTTGTAATAAGCGTGTGTGTGTGTGATGCATGTCTTCCAACCCCCATTTCTTTCTCCCTTTTACTTAACCGCTTACAATGGTTAGTTTTAGGGCATATTTCAATTAGCATCCTTATGCTAGCATGTTTGCATTCATTCATCTGTTTTGCATGCACCGAGCTTGGCGCATCATACAAACTGTATTGTATTTCAATTCCTATTTGAATACATGTACCAAGCTGTATTTCATATGACATCTTAGAATAGCCGAGCCTATCTTAGCTGCATTTTTGCATGTGTTGCATTAGCCATCTTAACATGAACTAGGATCATGCATGATTTCTAACTAGTTCTTTCTTTTGGCTCGAAGTACACTGTGAGTGTTTACGCTTTAGCATACTACATGAGATGTGTATGTTGCCATGTTAGCATGCTTGCCATGAGGCTAACTGCTTAAATGATCAACTCTTTGAATGCCTGTGGGTGAAGGTTGGATTGCTTGAATTGGAACAATTCATTTAAATGTGTGTTTTAAGCCCACTTGAGAGTGGCAAAATCATGTTTTCTAAGCCCACTTAAGGGTGGCAAAAACCCCGACTTAGCCTACTTGCGAGTAGCAATTCTAAACCATTTTCAAACAAACAAACATGAAGTGTTTTATTCCAACTTAGGCGATCTAGTCTATACTTGTATGTTATGTGCCTCACGTAGTAAAGCTAGCTAATAAATCGGAATAAGAACGCGTGTGTTTTCAAAAGCAAAATATCATGTTAGTAAAGGCCGATCTTTGCTCAGGTGAGCGAGGGTGCTCATTGCATGACCTTCCCCTCTCGTACTCAAGTTCCCGACCCGAAGCAACTTTGGTGATGACGGACACGTGGCCTTAGGCACGAGTCAGGGTTTCCTAAATTTCCCAAAATAAAACATTTAGGCGGTGACTCTGTATCTAGCAAAATAGTCCATGTTTGGCACTTCTTTATAAAAATCAGTTTTCCAAAACGATTTGTCGAATTTGGACTCTTTGGTGATTTATCAGTCTTGCATTGCACTTTGTGATATTAGATTCAGAACTGTGACACGAGTCCGAACTGTAGTATCTAAGGAACAAAACGATTCACGCCCTCACGCGCGGAGAGCGGAGTTCCAGGGTGGTCTACAATATGTTACCATGTTAAGCATGCTACCGTGAGGTTACTTGCTTACTTGAAATAATTCTATGAATGCCTGTGGATGGAGGCTATTTTGCTTAAATTGGAATGACTTTGGTTGTCACATATATGAGCTTATTTTTCCTTTAAGTTGTATATATTCAAAACTCTTTCAAGAAAGAAAGAAATCAAAGCATTCCAAAGTGACGTGGTCTATACTTGTTTGCCTCACATAGTAATGTTAGTATATTAATAATCAGGACAAGAGCATACAATGTCTATAAAATTCACATTATGACTTAGTAGAGACTAATCTTTAATCAGGTGAGTGGGGTGCTCAATTCATGACCTCTCGCTCTCATACCTAAGTTCTCGAACTAAGACAACTTTGGTTATGACCGACAAATGACCTTTGGCACGAGTCACGGGTTTCCTAATTTTTCCAAAAATATTAGGTGGTGACTCTGAAATCTGGAAATGCAGTCCATTTTTGGCATCTCTGGTGATCAATGGATTTTTCAAAGATTTGTCGGATCTGAACTCTCATTCGTTTTTCTGTTTCACATTGAACTTGTGAAGCCAGATTCAGAACCACAGGAGTCTGAACTATTGGGAATCGCATCTGAGGAGACTAAACCCCTCCGAGAAGCGTGAAAAACCAACTACAGTTTCTAGTGACTCTGTTGGGAAATATTAGAGAACTTGACTTAGACTTCATGATGTGAACTTTTATCTACATATATATATACGTTCTTTGCATTGCATTTGCATGGTGCTCTTAAATCACTGTGTTTACCATCTGATATCCTGGACGGCTTACCAGAGGCTTGCCAAAAGCTTGCCAAAAGGATGGTCCGACGTACGCAGTGTCATGTTGGGAACATAACCCTTCGATCTGGGTTACCGCCATACTTGATCCTCCTTTCACTTTTCGGTGGTAAGTGTGAGAGTTATATTAGGTAATATCTTGCTGAGGTACCCATTTGACTAATCGACCTAATGCATATAGTGAGCTCTAGTGACCTTTCAAACTAAGACAGGATACTCTCCCATTTTCAAGATGTTGTGTTACCATTTGTTTGAATTAATGAAAATGTAGATCATTCCAAATCTAGAACAAGGTAACCCTACCCCCTCATAGGGGTGTTTTTGCTCTCTTTACCTACTATGTGCTATGCTATAGATCTATACAGGGGTATAGCTTGTTTTTCGTGCTCCTCGGAGGGGTTTAGTTTCCTCGGATACAACAACCCTACAGTTCGGACTCCCATGGTTTTGAATCTGGTTTCACAAGTGCAATGTGAAATAGATAAACAAATGATAGTCCAAGTCCAGCAAGTCCTAAAAAATTGATTTATCATCAAAGATGCCAAAAAATGGATTGCATTGCCAGATTTCAGAGTCGTCACCAAAATATTTTTGGAAAATTTAGGAAAATCGTGACTCGTGCCAAAGGCCACTTATCCGTCATCACCAAAGTGTCTCGGTTTAGGAACTTAGGTATGAGAGGGGAGGTCATGAATTGAGCACCCCACTCACCCGATCAAAAATTAGCCTATACTAATCATGATGTTATTTTTATGTACATTATATGCTAATTTACTATGTGAAGAACACAAGTATAGGCTAAGTCACACGCGTTGGAGTGTTTTGATTTCATGTTTTGTTTTGAAAAGTGTTTTGAATATGCACTACTTGAAAAAGAAAGCTTATATGAACATTAATCAAATCATCCTAACTTAAGCAAAAAGGCCTTCATCCATCGGCACTCAAGAGATATATCAAGTAAACGTATAGCCTCATGGTAATATGCTTGATATGGTAACACAAACTTACATGCAATATACTAAAGCAAAAATGCTCACCTAGTACTCAAAGGAGGCAAGCCAAAATAGAAGAAAATAGTTAGAAAAATATATGCTCTAATATGCAAGTGTAACTTGCTTTTCGTGCTCCTCGGAGGGGTTTAGTCTCCTCGGATACGATAGCCCTACAGTTCGGACTCCTGTGGTTCTGAATCTAGTTTCACAAGTGCAATGTGAAACAGAAAGAACACAAATGAGTCCAAATCCAACAAATCTTTAGAAAATCCATTTATCATCGGAGATGTCGAAAATGAACTGCATTGCCAAATTTCAGAGTCGCCACCCAAATATTTTTGAAAAATTTAGGAAACTCGTGACTCATGCCAAAGGCTACTTGTCCGTCATCACCAACGGTCTCAGCCCGAGAAATTAGGTATGAGAAGGGAAGGTCATGAATTGAGCCCCCCACTCACCCGATCAGAGATCGGCCTCTACTAATCATGATGTGATTTTTATATACAGTATATGCTTTTATTCTGATTATTAATGCTAAACATTACTACATGAGGCACATAAGTATAGACTAATTCGCTCACTTTGGAAATGACTTGATTTCATGTTGGTTTGAAAATAGTTTTGAATATGTGTTACTTGAAAAAGTAAGCTCATATATGCTTTAATCAAGATATCCCAATTTAAGCAAATTATCCTTCATCCACTAGCATTCAAGAGGTATATCAAATAAGCACTTAGCCCTGTGGTAATATGCTTGATATGGCAACACTAACATACATGCAATATACTAAAGCAAAAATGCTCATCTAGTACTCAACCGAGGCAAGCCAAAATAGAAGAAATAGTAAGAAAAATGCATGCACTAATATGGAAGTGACTAATGCAACACATACAAAATGCAACTACTAGGTTCGATTATTTAACATGACATATGGTTCAACTCAAAGCATGCATTTAGTGCATGAATTCAATTTAAGTAGGAAATGACAACAATGTGAGAATGATGAACTGAACCTAATGTATGCAAAAATGGATACAAGGCATGGCAATGACATGAAACCAAAACATGATGCTATATGTAACCATCGTAAGCAAGTAAATAAAAGGGAGAAAGAAATGGGGGTTGGAAGACATACACAATATTACAAGTTTGCCCTCATATAAGAGGGTCCGAATGTAAACTAATTATTACAACACCAAATTAACTAATTAATACTAATTTAACTAGCTCGTACAAGTTTTTGAATGAAGCTACTAATTAAGCACAACATATTACTATTAACGCATTAATTTAAAGGACTACAAGAATCGAAGAGTCACACGCGCGCAAATGAGAATGTCCTCCCAGAAACCTTTCTATTTTGTTGCCAGAAACTATTATGCTTGCAGTTAAAAAATGAATCTGTTTTTGGCTCAACTTCTGCTCTGTTCTGCCATGAAAATGACACTACCTGTATAAAATAGGGTGGCCGATCAGCCTTGGAAAGTGGTCGGCCGAACAGAATGGTGGCCAGTCGGCCATTGCTTTTTGGGAAATGTCGTGCTGCCACAGAGTTGAAACAGAGCAAAGCAAAGTGTTTCTAGGAGATGTTTATCCTCTCTGCCCTTCCCTATCATGAAGATGATCAAGGGAGAAGTAGATTCGATTCACAAATCAACAATTGCCGCAAATTTGTTGCGTGATGATCTATGAACCGATATGACAAAAGCACAATAAAATGAAACAAAAGAGAAACAACACCTCCTCCCTATCATGGAGTACTTCAGGAAAGGGATGGACATTGCTTCATAAATCATTGAACATCGCTAAAAAGTATGCAATGGTCCACCACGCAAATGGGTTCAATATAACGTTCGATTGAGCCCAACTCAATTTTATTACCTTTTTTTTATCCCTTTTACTCCAATTTTATTAACCCTTTTTACATTACCTTTTCATTTCTTATCTTTTCTTTATTTTTGTCCAAAAGTAATAATTACGTCCACTAAATCCAAAAGCACGATGAAGAGTATCAAGCATTGACTTAACCCAACAAATGAGCCTTTTCAAGCCCTTTTCTACAGGGGAAATTACAAAGGAAGGGTCAAACTCATTTACAAGTGATAATGAATTATAAGTCAAAGCCAAAATGAGCGATAATGACTAATCAAACCCAAAATGATCAATAATGACTCTAAAATCAAACTTGATAATAAGCTATAATGACACTCTCCTTGGTGATTTCCAAGGGTCTAACTAGAAAGTTACTCCCGTAGAAGTAAATGCACCGGTGATAAAGAGAAATGACAAAAAAGAAGTTGTTCTTAGCATAAGAGAGATGTAATGCCTTAGTAATGAATCTCCGAAGAGATTAAACCGTTAAGCATGGAAGGTCTCTTTCTTATGCTTGAACAACAATCTTTTTGTTAAACAAAACTCTTAATCAACATGAACAAAGAATGGAGGGAGGTTGCAGAGATGATTTTACAAAGGTGATTATTAAAGTGAGACTATCTACACAAAAATAAAGAATGAAAAGCTATCAACTCAAATGGATTGGTGTCTAAGGCCTAAACCCCCAAATCCATGAGGACTTTACAGCACCACAAGTATAGTATTCAAAATATAAATTAAATAAACAATTAAAACAACCCCAAAAACAAGAAAATAGTGCTGAAATCATGTTGAAAAGCTAGAAAAAGTAAACACGAAAAAGAAGAGAACAAAGCTAGTAATTAAGCCTAAGGAAGGGTGGCCAACCCCTCCACTTTTTGGACCTTAAATCACATGTTTCAACCCTTAAAACCAGTCCAAAACAGTGTATAAACAACAAGACAAAGAGAAGGAAAGAGTAGTGGAAACAAGGGAGAAGATGGCAAAGGCTATACCTCTTGAAGAGCGGATGCTCTTTAGTTCACAAACCTCAAGTTGAACACTCTCAAGGACTGAAATTTGGGTTCAATAATCTCAGCATGAAACTTCAAATTTTTGGTTTAGGAAGTGTATGTATAGTATATGTATATTTCAAGAGAGAAAGGAAGAGTGTTTGGCAAGTCTTTGGCTTTTGGAAAAATTTTCTAACCTCAAACCATGACGGGTGGGCTTGGATTTATAGGAAAAACTCCTCACGTCGGAAATATCTGTAATAAGCCATCTTGTGCAAGGCATGCACATGGGGGGACAGTTGGCTACAAAATATCTGCCTACCGGGAAACATGGCTGACCGGCCATGGAGGGGGACGGCCGGCCCAAAAAGTGGCCAGCCAGTCCAATTTTCGATCTGGCTGCCTATTAGACACAACCGGGTCCAAATACCCACGGCTAGGGGTGTGCACGGTGCAGTTCGGGCAGTTTGAGAGTAAAATTACAAACCGAATGGCAGGTTAGCAGATTAGCGGATTGACAAATTTTGGTTTGGGCGATTTTTGGAGGATTGAAGAATATTCTAACAATTATCATACATTTGCATAATATACAACACTAATTTGTATAATATTTTTTAGATATATAACACAAAGTAATTTTACATAATATGTTTCATAGATATAATCACTAATTTATAATAAATTTCATATCTTAAATCTCTCTCACACTCACTTTTACATTAATATTTCATTGGAAGTTAAAAAATAAATACGTATTAACTATAGCAGAGCGGAGCGGTTCGGCTGGCGGATTTTAAATTTTAAAGTTTAAACCGCAGTTAGCGGTTAGAGTGGTGCGAATTGATGTGGATCGGTGCGATTTTAGCAGATTGGGCGGTATTTTGTACTGCCCTACCCACAGCCAGGCCAAAATAATGAAAGGCTAGGTCTAAAACGGCACTCTGGACTACTTTTCATTGAAACCTGGCCGGATCTAAACAAGCCACGGCCGGATCTAAAAAAATTGAGTCAAAAAAAAAAATTTACTTTTTAGCCCGACTTCAAACGGGCATATATCCCTCATTCGGGCTCAATTTTAGGTGATTTTTGAGTCTAAATTGAATCCCCAGAAGTCTATTTTCCAATGGTTGTGGTCTCACATCTAAGTTCTAAGTGTACAACAAGATATGCCTAATTTAGTGAAGCCTATTCATTTCTTTCTTAACGATTTGATGCTCAACCTTTTCCTAAACTAGTTTTCTTCCATTTCCTCCTATTTCCTTAAACTCCAAACCTATAAATAAGATGTTTTTAAATGTTTTCAAAGATTTTACCTTCCTTCCAGTTATTTCCACTTTGTCCTTACTCTGTTTACTAAAAAGTGCAATATTTTTAATTAAAATGCAAGCCTCGATATATCGTAGAAACATTTGGAAAAAAAATTTTGAAAAGAGGGTTTTAAGGTCTAAAATAGTTTGGCCAAAATGGGGCATAAGGTTTGGGATTAGAGATCAAAACCAAATTCTTTTTCTAAAGATCAGAACGATTTGCATAATGTAACTTTCATCATCAAGTGCTCAGAATGAAGCGCCCAAGTCTTAAGGGCAGTCAAAAATCGAGTGTCTACAGTTGCCCCTCTTTGACATAGCTCGTCGTCATGAAATGAAGTAAGTGAATGTCAAAGCCCAAAGACAGCCCATTTTGATGAGGCCGTAAGACTTGGGCAAATAAACAAAATACAGATGCAGTTGGTTGAACTCGAAAGTTGCCTACCTATCCCTTTGCAAGGAATCAAACAGCGTAGTTCAGGGGCAAGATGCAAATGATACACAATGCAATGAAACAATGCAAATGATACACAATGTAACGAAATAATCAAACCACGAGCAATGCCTTTTACACAAATATCATAAAGGAGTGGGAAATGCAAATCAAACTACGTTTTAACACAGAAAAGGTGCCGGAACCCTCAAACCACAATTCTTGTGGAATAGGTGCATACACATGCAGAACTATGCCTTTCGCAGAAAGAGTACAAGTAATTGGGTGGTACGATATAAGTGAGGAATAATCTACTAGGGATGGATAATGATCCTAAATGTTGAATGCGCTGAATGCAACAAGACAAAGTACGATGCAATGAATGCAATGGATGAAGTGAATAAGAGGCGCAGGCTAAACTACATCTTACCTAGAAAAGGCATAGACATAAATAAACCCTGTCTAACACAGAAAAGGTGTCGGAACCCTCAGACCACAATTCTTGCAGAATAGGCGCATACACATGTAGAGATATGCTTCAACGTGAGAAATGTATGAGCACATGCCAAACTAAGCTTAACATGGAAAGGATATGGGTTGTAAAATGGTATGATGTAATGGATATAGTGGATAATGTAGTAGATGCATGCGAGATGTTGTATGCAATGCGATAGAGGTAATAGATAATAATACATATGATGTAGCAGTTGGGAAGCAATGCTTTAGAAAGTACCTTACAGGGGTAATTGGCGATAACTCGCCTTATGCTGCTGGGGATCTTCCTCTTCTTCCTAGTTTCAATATTTCTTCCTTCATCTTGCACTTCCAAACCACGGGTACTACTTTTCTCCTCGGCTATGTTTACAACTTTCCCTATTCTCCAACAGGGTGACAGACTAGGTTGGTTCAGTATCTAGAATTGAGATGTATATAAGCTACCTCAACCTATGAGGCTACCATTCAGATTTTAAGCCGAGGATACACCCTGGTATTTAAACCAGATTTTAGTCTCAGAAATTCCAAACCTTTGTATTCTAGGCCTTGGCCATTTGAACTCTAGTTTCCACCATCTCAGTTAATCTCCTAGGATCACACTACAAACATAGTCAGGTGGCTATACCGAACCGCCTGAAGTCGTTCGGGCACGACAAACACCAAAGAAATTGCACCTTTAGAGGATTTAAGGTCTCCTAGACCCTGTGAGTGCACAAGACGGTGCTGGTGAGGTGCACAAAATAGTGTGGGGTGGATGAATGCACAAAACAGTGCAATGTGGGTGCACAAAATAGTGTGATGCAATGAATGCACAAAACAGTACTATGTAGGTTAAATGCACAAAACAGTGCGATATGGGTGTACAAAACAGTACGATGCAGAGTGCACAAAATAGTGCGATGTAGATACACAAAATAGTGCGATGTAGGTGCACAAAATAGTGCGATGTGGGTGCACAAGACAGTGCTATATGGAGGTGAATGCACAAAACAATGCTGTGTAGGTGCACAAGACAGTGCGATACACGTGAATGCACAAAACAGTGCTATGTAGGTGCACAAGACAGTGCGATGCAAGTGAATGCACAAAACAATGCTATATAGGTGTACAAGATAGTGGGGTGCAAATGCACAAAACAGTAGTGCGATGCAAGTTGAATGCACAAAACAGTGTGATGCAGGTGCACAAAATAGTGCGATACATGGTGAATGCATAAAACAGTGCGATGCAAGTTGAATGCACAAAACAGTGTGATACAGGTACACAAGACAGTGCGATACAAGGGAAAGATGCATGGTATGTAGAGGGAAATGAGCAGTACATAGAGTAGCACATCATGTACCTTATGAAATAAGTGTAGGGCACTTCGCCACAACTTATTGAAATGTAGCACAAAGGTAGGCAGCCCAATGAAACTCCGTTAAGTACAGAACAACGTCAAGAGCAAGGGCAACCAATCACGCAGTTCATATCAACCAAAGTGTATGAGCATGCATGCACAATCCAAAGCACATGTATTAATTAGAGGGAAGATGGAAATCCCAGGAGTATTTTGAAATGGTTGGAGACAACTTTCAAAAGCTGAATCATATCAGAATCATCATGGGGGTGAGCCCACTCTAACCCAGGGAAAAGTGCCCAACAAATGGCTTTGGTAGACTGAGAAAAAGGTTAGGTTATGCCCCTTGTTCGATGGATAGCCCGATCAGATGTAGTAAAAATTGCCCCTAGTGTCCAGTCACTGGTCACCTTTTTTAACATCATGCAGGCACGTGTAATGGGGATCATCAAATCCTAGAACGGTTGCCAACCAGTCAGACTCATGCTTCTCTTTTGTCCTGGCATGTTGAGAACTTACTCTAGTCCCCTCCAAAGTAGTGACGGATTCCTCACATACACTGATCATGAATGTGATGCCCTTTGTATGGGCACTCTCAATTTGTTTATGAATTCCACATATGGGCTTGTTTTTAAGTTTGGAGCAAACATTCGTGTATGGAATTTTGGCGATGCCATTCTATTGAACTTTGAGAGACAGACACGCAGGGGTGACTTGATGAAGAATGCAAACTGAGATAAACACCAGGCGCGACACCACAAAAGCAGAAAAAGACTCAAGGTAACTGATCATTCATAGTGCCCCTAGTATAACTTATGTTCCCTTTAGAACTCAATTTCGATTCCTTTTTTTGCTCAAGTTAGAGATTATACTAATAAGTTCAAGTATTGAAAATTGCTCCACTTATTGATTCAGACTAGTTCTTCCTTACCTAACGCAAGTGTGATATGCACAGCAGTTAGTGTAGCTCATGGATTGATGCAAAGCTGACAACACGAATTGGGCAAGGTTATTGGGTTGAGATAGATGAAATGGATATAGTTGAGACCAAACTTCAGGATAAAGTTGCCTACGTATCCCAAGAATGGGGATCAGGTCAACGTAGTTCAGGGCTAAGGTTCACTCAAGTGTTGACGCTCTCCTTTTGCGCTCTAACTTTTGCCAAAGTCACCCTTTCGGGTTTTCAACCTTGCGAGCTCTATTTATTTGATTTCTCATTTTTCATGCTCTAACTTTTGCCTAGGTTGCCTTTTCGGGTTTTTAACCTAGCAAGCCCCTCAAGGATAGCATAACAACACTTGCAGTGAATTTGACCAATAGTCATCCTTGCCCCAACACTAGAACTGGCTTCACCTTGATTTGAACTTGGTTCTCTATTCCTTATGCATGTCTTCTTCCTTTCTTTCGTTCCACTTTCAAAGTTAGTTCTTCTCACAATGTGGTACCTTCTTGCATTGGCTTCCCCGAATTTAGACAAAAGTTTCTTTCCTCACGGTTAATTAGATTTCATTCCAATGAATATTCCATGGCTTGATGGTTGATTTCTTTTCCCTTTTCTTTTTCTTTTCTTTCCTTTTTTTTTTCTTTTTTCTTTTTTTTTTTTCTCTTCTTTTCTTCTTGGTTTGTTTCTTTCTCTTTTTGGTTTCTTTTATCCGTTCCTTTTTGAAGTAATGAAAACAACAAAGCAATTCTATGATTATGAGGTCTCAAAGCCGCCTTGTGTTTGCCAAAATGATCACCAAACAGTGAAGAAAATCCCCAGGATAGTGTAGAATACCTTGTACAATTCTAAACCTATCCTCACAAGTTTGCAAAAGAAACAACTTTAAATTTTTTGAAATCATGAAGGACTTTGCACCGATAAGTTAGAATCCACTCAAACCATTTGGGGGATCTTTCTTAACACTCGAGCTTATTAATAGAATCTCATTCAAAAAAGCCCCCAAAAAAATTAAAAAATTAAAAAAAATTAAAATTAAAATAAAATAAATAAATAAAAACTGTGCTGAAAAAAAGCAGTTTGAAAAGCTAAAAAAAGTAAAACAAAAATGAAAGAGAATAAAGCTAGTAAGCAAGCCAAAGGAAGGGTGGCTAACCCCTTCTTTTTTGGACCTTAAAATCACATGTCTTAGCTTCTAAAAACTCTGAAAATTAGTTGCTAAAAGTAAAGAAACAAGTGGGAAACACAAGGATATAAGCTATAGAATAAGGTTCAAGGAAGAGTGGTTAACCCCTTCACCTTTTTGGTAGCTTTTAAATCACAAGTCTTAGCCCATGAAAATAGTCAAAAACAGTGTAAGAATAGTAAGAAAACAGAAGGGAGGAGTAGTGTAAAGATGGCAAAAGTTATACCTTTGAAGAGAAGTTACTCTTTGGTTCACAAACCACAAAGTGTTCACCCTCAAGAGCTAAAACTTTGGCTCAATAATCTCAGCAAGAAGCCTCAAATATTTGGCTTAGGAAGTGTATGTATATTGCAAGATAGAGAGGGAGAGTGTTTGACAAGTTTTTGGCTCTTGGCAAATTTTTCTAACCTAAAATCAAGAGGGATGGTCATCTATTTATAGAAAAACCAGTTCCTCTTTCGGAAATATTTGTATTGAGCCAGTTGGTGCAAGGCATGCACGTGGGGGGGGACAGCTGGCAGCAAATATCTATCTGCTACTGGGCATGGCCGACCGGCCAAGAAAAGACACGGTCGGCCAATAAAATCAGCTTGTTGGCCACCTGTTTGGCCAACAGGCCTCCGAATGGTTAGGCTAGGAAAAAAAATTAGGTTTTGGTTCAAAAGGGGGTACAAGGTTTTAGGTTCTAAAACTCAAAATCGAAGCTTTTTGCTGAAGAAATTAAACGGTTATACAGCATACTAATTCATCATTAAGTGTTCACCATGAGGCGCACAAGTCTTAAGGGCGGTCAAAAATGCGGTGTCTATTAGGGGTTCCTAAATTCATATCAGTGGTGCAGTTGTATCAGTTTGTGGGGCAGAATTCAGTGAGGAGTACAGTCATTCAGTTGTGATCATATATGTTCTAGTGAAATTGGGCCGAGGTGCTGTCCATTTCTTTATTTTGTTTTTCTTTTATTTCTTTTGCTAGGTTGTTATGGCACTATAGCTTCAGAGAGACCTGATATCCTCCAAGTTTTATGGACTCGCACCAGTAGGCTTTGCAAGATCAGAGATCTAGTTAAAGGCTAGCCAGTGTTAGTCTCTCTTCTGTCAGTAATCTGAAGAAGAAAACAGTTTCCACCAGTACAAAACACTCACCAGTCCTCTCCTAGTTCACGCTTACCAAGCTCTCCAAGAGCTAACTCTCTCATATCTGTAATGGCATAGAGTCCGGAAGAAGTTGTGGCCATGATGACCTTTCAAAAGGCCATGGATACGCTAAACAATAAGATCTCTGCTTAGGATGAAACCATCGCTGAATTGCATCACTCATCTGGGGCATCTACCACACTTCCAGTCCCAGCTACCTAGCCGAACCTTGATCTACCTCCACTAGCTGAAAATCTCAAGGCTCTAGATCCCCAAGAGATGTTAGCTCGAGCTCAAGCTTTCAAGCCTCCAACACAACCCTATGGGGGAGCTCTCCCATTTGACATTAATGATTTCGATCCTGCCATGATAAAAATCTTCAAGCTTAAGAAAATGTTCAAAAAGTCTCAGGGCTTTAACTCTATCTTGGACATCAAGGATGGTTACACTAAGGCTTCTATAAGGTTGCCAGAGAAGTTTAAGATGGCGTATTTCGACAGATTCAACGAAAGTGGAGATCCGATCAGCTATCCGTCTCTTCTCCGATGTCTTAAAACCAATAGGCCTGACATGAGCTCATAAATTATCTTTGTTCAGGAGGACTCTATCAGAAGCGATAGCCACCTAGTATGCCAAACTAGAGGATTCGACCAAGTAGAATTGGAAAGAATTAGCTCAGGGATTTGTCGATCAATATCCTTACAGCACTCAGATAGAGGTGAAAATTAGCGAGCTAGAGGCAACTTCTTATAATCCCAAAGAACCCTTTATTGACTTTGTTACCAGAAGAAGGGCAATGGGTGCCCGAATGACGAATAGGCCTTCAAAGAAGGAGCAAGTCCGGTTGGTGGTTCAGAATCTTGAACAGGACATGCTGCAAAGGATGATAGTTACTCCACTATCCACTTTCACCATTTTATATGAATTAGGGGTTAAGATCGAGAGTGCATTAAAAAAAGGGATCATTCAGAGGACAAGCAAACCTGCAAAAGGCCATTTGTCAGGGGTACCAATGCTAGCAATAACACTATTCCTAGGCCCACTAAAGTCAATGTCATCACTACCACAACCAACACAGCTAATCTATTTGCTGGTGTAAACCCACAAACCACCAGCTCGGCTAGAACCCAACTCAGAACCTTTACCCCTCTTCACATGAGTCTACACCGTGCTCTAAAGGTCCTGATAGAAAAAGGACACCTCAAGCCCCTTGACCCTCAACCTCCTCCTGACCCACTCGAGGCCAGGTATGACCCTGCCCAGCACTATGCTTTCCATCAACAGCACAACCATCTTACTAACCGTTGTATCCGCCTCTGTCATAGGATTCAAGATCTTATTAATGATGAGACCAAAAAGACCTCATGCCACCACCAACCCATTACCTCCACACCTCAACCTAATTCATACATTGCCATCCACCTACAACTCCAGCATATATATCACCCTAGTCCATTTACCCAAGCCTAAGATGTTCATTCCAAAAAGCACGAACTTGTGCATGATGGATGCACTAGAACCCCAATCATCTCAAACCCCAAAAATTAAACTCCACAACAGCCCAATTCCAGTCCAACCCACTCCAAAGAGCCTAGCCTAACTAATTCATCAAGACCAAGTCAGTTCAAATACACCACGAGCACTAATGGCCAAACCCACTACTTCTGAGTTGTTGAGCATGATTGAAGATCTTCATAGAACTGTGGCAGATTTAGCCTATGGGATCTTGTCTCCATCATCGACCACATCACATGCTATAAATTTCATGTCAAAAAGCTCCCCAATCTTGGGGCGAGCTATAGTTGGAAAGCTCTCTCAAGTCTGGGTGATAACATGTCAACAACGAATGAGCCTTGCCTCGGTATAACCACCCAATCCTTTGGAAAGGTTGAGGCAAGTGGCAAGAACAAGGTCGGGGCAAGAATTGATCCTCATGTACATCTTTGGTGGGCTATTGAGGCTTTGAAGGTCAAAGGGTTGAACAAAAAGCAAGTGCTTGCAATTGTTACAAAGACTGTGGATGACACTTTTGTCGCCCAAGTTAGCGGCATTTTGAATTAGGGGGTAAGCCATGAAAAGGGATGCCTTACCAAAAACACCCCTTTCAGCTCCAATCCTGCACCCACAAGAAATCTCCATACCCAGTCAACGCCTGCCAACCCCCTCTGTCAATACTTCTAGGACTGGTAGTCACACCTTCAATCCCCTTTACATGACATTGTCCAAAGCTCTCCAAGTCCTCATTGGACAAGGCTATCTCAAACCCCTTGACCCTTGGCCTCTCCCTGGTCGTCTTCCAGCCAGGAATGATGCTGTCAAGTATTACGCCTTCCATTAGTAACTCGGCCATGACATTGACCATTTTTGCGCCTTTGCCATGAAATTCAAGACCTAATTGACAACAAGGTCATCACCCCACCAGGTCCTACAAAGTCTATCGGCGCTATATCAATGAACTTGGGAGATAATGCGACTAGTTTTGTGATCGAGGATGAACCACCTGCTGATGGCATGCATTTTACGCCAAACATAGCGAATGGCACGCATTGATTTTAGTAATTTTGAAATGTTTTTTATTTTACTTTCTAAATTGGGTGTTGAGTCAGTCCTGTTGTGTCAGAGTTTGGTGATTTAAGGGGTGTTAACTCGGATATCACTGTCTTGTTTGTGTTTGTCTTTTCATTCTTTGTTTTGAGTTTGTTTCAATCATTGAGCCAGAAGTTTTGAATGAAACTGCAATAATTTTCACCTACTTCTCAGTACCTTTAAATCATTATATTGACCAAAGTTTTTCAAAACTATTTCCAAAACTATGGTGAAAACAAAGAGGAAGGAATTCCTCAGGATTCACAAAATTTGATCGACTGAGAGAAAGAGAGACATACTAAAGCCCTTAATAAATGAGATTATGTCTGTTAATGTGGGTACTGAGAAGGATCTTGGCTTGGTCTAGATTGGTTCTACATTGTCTTCAGAGGAGCAGCGAGCAACTGATCATTTTATTAAAAGATTTCAAAAATGTTTTACGTGGTCCTATGAAGACATGTCTAGACTTGATCTTGAGATTGTACAGCATAGGATCACTCTTGACCCTGAGACTTGACCCCTTAGCTTTCAAACCTTGATTCAAAATGTTTAACGATCAACCAAATTATGAGACTTGCATGGCCGGATCGGAAGCCGCTCTTAAGATAGGGACAATAAGGTTGGATGTGATCGAAAGAAGATTGCATAGCTGGATTAGAAGCAGCCCTTGAACTAGGGGCAAAAAGGTCAGATATGATCAAAGATTCAAAATTGTGTCATTTCTCAAGCCAATGGAGACCGACAAGAAAGCCAAATCCTAGAATTTGAGAGAAGAAAATTTATTGCTGAAAGACAATTGGGTTTCTATCAATGACACTAGAGGCAAATTCAAACCCAATTGGATAGGCCCTTACATTATCAAGACCATTTGGTCAGAGAGCAGCCATTCTCATGGATTTAGATGGCTTAGAGATCTCATAACCGATCAAATTGGATAAGTTAAAGTTTTCTATTCCTGAGAGGCTAGCTAGGCCGAAAACCCGAAAGGGCGACCTAGGCAAAAGTTAGAGCATGGAAAATTGGAAATAAATGAAAAATAGTGGCTCGATGGCCCGAAAACCTGGAAGGGCAACCCAGGCAAAAGTTAAAGCATGAAAAATGAAGAAAAAAAAAACATAAAAAAAAAAGAAAGAAAAAATAAATAAATAAATAAATAGAGAAATGAATAGAGAAAGGAAAAAATAAAAAGATCGCAAGGTCAAAAACCCAGAAGAGCAGCTTTGGCAAAAGTTAGAGCATAAAAGGAGAGAGTTAATGCTTGAGTGCACCTTAACCAGAACTACTTAAGGCTTGATTCCTATCTTTAGGATACGTAGACAACTTCATCTTGAAGTTCGGCCCCAACCATTTTCAGCATGTTGTAGACACCCTATTTTTGACCATCTTCAAGACTTGGATGTCATCGTTGGTGCACATGATGACTGTGATTGTTTGTGCTCATTTTGGTGCCCGAAGTCTTCGACGGAATGTCCTATCTTTGAGCCTTCAACTTTCATCCATTATGTGCCCTGTTTTGGACCAACATCTTCTAGCCTGCAACCCTTGGTGGGTGCCGGCCACCAACTGAGGCTGTCGATCGGCCACATTAGTGGCCTGCTGGCCATTGATGACTTTTTTGCAGATATTTTCTTGACAATTGTTCCAGCTGTTGGCACAATCAACTTGATCACCATACACGTGTATGGACTGATATAACTTAGCCAAATGCTTGTTTTTCTATAAATATGGAACCTTCTCCCCCATTGAAGAGGGTTAGAAATTTTGGAAGAAAATTCTCTCTCTCTCTCTCTACATTTCTCTCTCTCTCTCTCTCTCTTGAACTTTTGTGCATACAAGTATAGACACACTTCAAGTTTGCCTATCAATCCTTAACCAAAGTTGCTTATCTTTGGGCTAAAGTTACTTGAGACCCTCTTTGACCTCTAGAAGGTGGTCTTGGCTTGATTTATTGCCTCATTTGTGTCTTCCCTTCAAGAGGTATAAAATTCTTCTATTACACTTGTTTTGCATGCTTGCTTTACCATCTTTTTCAATTGTTTTTGGCCTGATTTTGAACTGTAAAAGACTCTGTTTTTGTGGCCTAAAGGTGGTGGTTTGAGGCCATTTTTAGTTAGGGGGTGTTCCACCCTTCTTGCTTCTTTGCTTGTAAAGTTTTTGTCCCTTTGTTCATCACTTTCAAACCAACTTTTTTGGGCCTTTTAACCACTAAATTTTAGAAATTTTTCAGTGGCAAAAAACTCATTTTGAAGTTTAAATTTGGATAGGTTAGCCTCCTCTCTTTGTGTCTTGTTTGCATGCCTAGTTAGCTTCACATGTTGGCATGTTTTTGCCTCTGAAATAGCATGCTTTAGCTCTGTTTTGGGTTGTTTAGGTCGGTTGAGTCTTGTTTTGCGCAGTTGTAGTATAATAGTCCTCACAAATTGGTGTTTTAGGCCTTTAGGCACCACTTGTTTGAGTTGATTGCATGTTTTAGTGTTTTTCTCACTTCATTTCAGCACTTATAATCTCTACAATCCCCCTCATTTCTTCACTCTTTTGTTTTGTTTTGAAAGTGGCTTCAAGCCACTTGTTTGCCTAAGTGTGAAATGGAGGTGCTACACCTAATGGTTTAATCCCTTAGGGTGTTCATTACCAACAATGTGATACCTCATTCATGCCCAAAGAAACTTGTGGTTTGAGCCCTCTTTCATCTTAGAGGACACTCACCAAAGGACAAATTGGTTAAAGAATGGTTTGGTAAATTAAAATGTGTAAACAAAATTGGCAAGTAAAAGTGGCAAGATAAGCATTCTTTGTGTTGCATTGTATGTGTTCAAATTGGATGTTAATTTCAATAGAAGGAAAATTGGACATTTCATACTCAATAGTGATGAAATGTGCCACTTTCCTTGGTCTCCATTGCCCTTGATCATGCATGATAGGGTGATGGCACTTGAGTCTTGTTTTTGCACTCATTAAACTTGTACAATTTGGTCCCTTAGCCATCATGCATGGAAATTGATTGATTGATGGTTTAAGGGCCAAATGTATCACTCCTTTGAGCTTATACTGATGATAAGGGGTGATATATAGAACAAACAACCTGTGAGAATGCCTCTTCTTTGCCCTGTTTGCTCTCTAGTGCAGCAAGAAAAAGAGCATCGCTAGTGGCCAGCTGGCCACTGCCATTGGCCAGCAGGCCACCACTGTTGGACGACACCCCTTGCTGGTAGCTGGCCAGCCACCAATGAAAATTTAGCAGAAGGCTTGTCAAGCAAAGCAGGGTTGATCTAAAGAAGGAGGACCAGTACATAGAGTGTGTAACAGAGGCAATTGGAAGCAAACAACGGGCGTTCTTCGGGTGGAAACCAAGCATGCATTGGGCATCCCTTGCCTCCCGGAACTATTTGTTTAAATTGATTAGTTAGTTAATTGTGGCTAAATAATTAATGTTGTAATTATTTAAGTAGAGTAGTTAATTAATTCATATTGTAATTAATTATCTTAGTTGCTTTGTAATTAATTAGTTAAGTATTTAGCTAATTAGTTTGATTTGTAATACTTAATTAGCTTAGAAAAGTTAGTTAATCCATTTAAAGTGTTGTAATAATTAGCTTAATTAGTTTAGATTAGCGTAGCTAGCTAGTTAGCTTTATTCATTCGGACCCTCCTTCGTGATGGCGTAATGTTGTAATAAGTGTGCGTGTGTGTGTGTGTGAATGTCTTCCGACCCCACGTCTTTCTCCCTTTTATTTAATCGCTTTCGATGGCTAGATTAGGGACATCATGTTTCAATTAGCATACCTTATGCTTGCATCCATTCATCTTGTATTGCATGCACCGAGGCTCGGCACATCATTCAAACTGCGTTGCCATTTCAATATCTTAGTTGAATATGTGTTTAAATTGCATGTTGTTCAAGTTAATTCATACGCCATATTAGTAATCGAGCCTATTAATTGCATTCTTTGCATATGTTGTATTAGGCATCTTGTATAGTTAGGAACATGCATTTTTCTAACTCATATTATCTTGGCTTGGAGTACTAGGTGAGTTTTTATGTTTTAGCATACTCACATAAGTGTGAATGTTTCCATATCTAGCATGCTTGCCATGAGGCTATGTGCTTAAATGCTAAACTGCTTGAATGCCTGTGGATGAAGGCTTGTTGTTTGAATTGGAACGATTTAACGAATATAAGTTTTACGTCCACTTTGTTGAGTGGCAAACCTGTTTTAAGCCCACTATGTTTAATGGCAAATCCGCAAACTTTAACCCCTCTTCAGGTGGCAAATTCAAATCATTTTCGCAAACAAACGTGAGTTGAATTGTTCCAAATTGAGCAAACTAGTCTATACTTGATTGTGCGCATCACATAGTAACGCTAGTTTAATAACCGGAACAAAAGCATATAATGTTCATAAAAAATCATAGCATGATTAGTAGAGGCCAATCTTTGATCGGGCGAGCGGGGGTGCTCAATTCATGACTTTTCCCTCTCGTACCTAAGTTCCCGAGCCGAGGCAACTTTGGTGATGACGGACACGTGGCCTTTGGCACAAGTCATGGATTTCCTAAATTTCCCCAAAAATAAAATATTTATGTGGCAACTCTGTATCTGGCAAAGCAGTTCAATTTTGACACTTTTTTATTCAAAATTAATTTTCCAAAACGATTTGTCGAATTTGGACTCTTTGGCGTTTATCAGTTTCACATTGCACTTGTGAGATTAGATTCAGAACCGCAGGAGTCCGAACTATAGGGCTTTCTTTCAAACCTTCCGAAAGGGGGCGTGAAAAAGCCGAGCTACACATGCTTGTCTCATCCATGTTGATTGGCTTATCCTTTTTTAACTCGGCTATCTTATCCATGTCAAATTGGCTCATCTTTCTTCAAATTTGGTTTTCCTATTCCGTTAAAAGATTCAGTTGCAAGACAAATCAAGTTCAGATTTGAAGTTTTGCATCTCAAGAGTTAATTCCACGTTGGTCGGGTAGTGGCCACAACAATTTTTAAGGATTTTTTGTGAATTTGACTAATTTTCTCAGAAATTATTCCATTTTTTTCCAAAATCAGACCATTTTTTGGACCCAAAAAAGGAAAAATTTCAGTGCTCATGGCTTGACCTACATGATTTCAAAATAGAGAGTGGAACAAGCATGTTAATCTAACTCTCATATTTGCCAAAATTGTTTTAGTAGAAAGCCAAAAACAAAAACAAAAAAAAATATAGTCAAAGTGATGAACTAGGGGCACAGTCGAGTTAGGTTTTCTGTCTCTTCCCCATTGTCAACGTACTCACCGGAAAGTGTACAGTAGTTATCTCTGGCAATGTCTTTCAGTCGGGCGATCAATCAATATTGTTTGTTTTGTCCATTTTATTCCGGCAAGCGCAAAGGGTTGTGTTTGGGATGGGTTTTTTTTTTTCTTTTCTTCTATTTAGTTGTATTTTAGGTTTCTGGTCCGTTGAAGGCTCAATGTCCAATTCATAATTCATTAAATTCAATCATTCTCAAATTCAAATTCAACAAAATATTTTCAAACTCAAGTGCAAAGCCATTCTCACCGTGATGTGCAAAAATAAAATTTCTTTTATTCAATTCAAGGTGAGGCCCCGATCAACACAAAAAGAAAAGAAATTTTCAAAACAGCGAAAGAGAGAAAATCTGAAGCATTGGTGCTCCTTCCAAAGCAAAAACCAAAAACAAAGAAAAAGAAATTTTCAAAAAAAAAAAAAAGAAAGAAAACAGGAAATTTGATTGCAAAAAAATATATATTTTATCTGTTGTGCATCCATCCATCATTGCATATATTATGTCTTACATTGTCCCGTCGTGCTTTGCATACACCATCACACTTGCACTATTTATTATATTTGTCATACATGGTTACAATCCATTCACATCACTTCAAGTTTGTTTTGGTTGGAGTGTGAGTGTTCCTCCTCTCACGATTCCAGCGTGGTTGGAGTCTCTTCCTCCTCTCATGATTTCAACATGGTTGGAGTGTGTTCCTCTTCTCATGATTCCAGCATGGTTAGAGTGTGTCCTTCTTCACATGATTTCAGCGTATTAGGAATTTGTTCTTCCTCTTCTCACGATTCCAGTGTGGTTAGAGTGTGTTCTTCCTCACACAATTTCAGCGTGTTTGGAATTTGTTCTTCATCTGCTAACAATTCCAATGTGGTTAGAGTATGTCCTTCCTCACATGATTTCAATGTGTTTAGAATTTGTTCTTCCTCCTCTCACGATTTCAGCTTGGTCAAAGTATGTTCCCCCTCTTATGTGAGTGCGTTTGGCTTATACCTCTCACCCTTTCTGTGTGGAAAGCGTAGTTTAGCTTGAACCCTCCCCCTTCATGCATGGAAAATGTAGCTTGGCTTGCATTCACCCTGTTTGCATTGCAGGTGCTCAGGCTTGTCCCCCTTCACCCATTTTGCGTCTCACGCGTATAAGCGAGTTAGTTCCTTCCCCAGCAAGGCCTAGGAGACCTCAAATCCTCTAAAGGTGCAAATCCTTTGGTGTTGGTCGTGCCTGAATGATTTCAGGCGGTCTAATATAGCCACCTGACTGTGTTTGTAATGAGTTCCTAGGAGACTAACTGAGACAGTGGAAACTAGAGTTTGAGTGGCCAAGGCCTAGAACGCAAAGGTTTAGAATTTCTAAGACTAAAGTTTGGTTTAAATACCCATAGGTGTGGAGATTATTTCAAAGCATCCTCAGCGTGAAATCTATATGGAAGCCCTATAGGTTGAGGTAGCTTGTAGGTGCCTCAATTCTGGATACTAAGCCAACCTAGTCTATCACCCTATTGAAGAATGGGGAAAGTTGCAAATATAGCCAGGAAGAAAAGTAGTACCCATGATTTTCGCATGAAGATTATACCTTTATTGAGCATTTGGGGTCCTTAGGATTGTTTTCTCTGTTTGAAGCGCAAGATAAAGGAAGAGAAGTTTTGAAAAACACAAAAGAGGAGGTAGATCCCCAGCATAATAGAGTGGTTCATCGCCACTTACCCTGTGAGGTGCCTTCTAAGGCGCCGCTTTGTTTGTTTATTCTATTGGATTGCCTAAACATCATCCACTACATTTCTTATCATACATACTACATTGTCTATAACACCCATTGCATCCATTTGCATCATGCATTATCTTGTAGCATCTATCCTTTTCACGCTGAAACACATTTAGGATCATTGTCCCCAAACGTCGTAAAGTGGTCCTTGCCACTTTTCCCCCATGAGGTGCTTTCAAAGGCACCGCCTTTTGTTCAACTTTTCCATTGTGTTGTGTGGAATGTGCATCGCATTGTATTTTACATCAACTACAACAATTGCATTGCGTTCATATGCATCATGCCTATATAATCTTATTGTATCCACCCTTATCACATGAGGTGTGATTTGGCTTGCACCCTCACCCTTTTCGCATTTCCTGCATTTAGTCTTGTTCACCCTTATCACATGAGTGTGATTTGGCTTGCACCCTCACCCTATTCATATTTCCTGCCTTTAGGCTTGTTCACCCTTATCACATAAGTGTGATTTGGCTTACACCCTAACCCTTTTCACATTTCCTACTTTTAGGCTTGTATCTTTCATCCTTTCTACGTGATGCATAGTTTGGCTTGTATCTTTTACCCTCTCTACATGATGCGTAGTTTGACTTGTATCTTTCACCCTCTCTACGTGATGCGTAGTTTGGCTTATATCTTTCACCCTCTCAGCGTGATGCGTAGTTTGGCTTATATCTTTTACCCTCTCTACGTGATGCGTAGTTTGGCTGGTATCTTTTACCCTCTCTGCATGATGCGTAGTTTGGATTGTATCTTTCACCCTCTCTGGGTGATGCGTAGCTTGGCTTATATCTCTCACCCTCTCTGCGTGATGCGTAGCTTGGCTTGTCTCTTTCACCCTCTCTACGTGATGCATAGTTTTGCTTATACCCCCCTTAACTTTATGATTTTTGGGTGGTATGCTCGTTCGTGGTTTTGATCATTGCATTGAATATCATTTGTATCTTGCCCCTAAACTACGCTGGTTTGATTCCTTTCAAAGGAATACGTAGGCAACTTTCGAGTTCAACCAACTGTATCTGTATTTTGTTTGTTTGCCTAACTTTTACGGGCTTGTTAAATGGGTCGTCTTCGGGCTTTGATATTCACTCATGTTATGAAATGACTTCGAGCTCTGTCAAAGAGGGGCAACTGTAAACATCCCATTTTGACCGCCCTTAAGACTTGGGCATTTCATTCCAAACACCCAATGATGAAATGTTACGCTGTGCAATCTTTTGAATCTTCAGCAAAGGAATTCAGATTCGAGCTCTAATCCCAACCTTATACCCCATTTTCACCAAAATGTTTTAGACCTTAAAAATACTCTTTTCAAATTTATTACCTGGCCGTGGGTTTTTCAACCCGACCGTGGGTTTGTGATCCAACCATGTGTCATTAGCGGCAGACAGTGTATCTGGCAGGATTTCGCCAACTGTCTGTCTTCTGAAGACATTTTCAACCAAAAGATCTCAAATTCTATAAATAGACCCCTCTCCCTTCTGAATTTAGGGTTAGAAAAATTTTCCAAAGGCTTAAGAGATTGTTAAGAGCTTAGAGCTACACATGAACTTCAAAGCTTTTTCTTGACCTCATATCACCTTTTAGCTATACATACACAATACATACACCATTAGAGCTTGTTCTTTAAGCTTTTTGCTAAAGTTTCAAACTATATTTCAGATACTTGAGGGTGTTGGGATTGAAGTTTGATAACTAAGAAGCTATTTCCCTCTTTTCAAGAGGTAGAGCTTTGCTTTCTTTTCATCTACTTCTCTTTTATCTTCTTCCTCTCTTTTTCTTGTTTTGTACACTATTTTTGAGTTGTTTTGGGGCTGAAATATGTGATTAAGGTTACAAAAAGTGGAGGCGTTGGCCACCCTTTCTTAGGCTTGATTACTAATTGTTAACTATAGTTTTTCTTTATTTTATTTTTTTTTCTTGTTTTCTCTTAAGCTCTAGCACTGTTTTTTTTTTTTTTTTGTATTTATGGGCTATTTAGTTTGTTATTTAATTATGCTTTGAATATTACATTTGCACTGTTATAATTGCGTAATAGTCCCCTCAGATTTGGTGTGTTTAGGATGTAGCCGCCAATTCGTTTGAGTTGATCGCTTTACTTTTGTTCTTATAGCTTTCCCTATGTATATTGGAACCTTGTGGTCATGGGAGGTTTAGAGCTTAGCCACCCTGCCACAAGTTTGATTAATTAGTTGTAAATCTTTATTTCATACTATTGTTGTTCACCTTGAAGCTAGGTAGTAGCTTCTATGTCAAAATGTTGAAAAACTCTCTTCTCGATCATTTTCGAAACATGGAAACAGATGTCTCATCCTTGTTCCATGAATAAAAGAGGAGTTATCAACAATTTTTGACAAGTTGTGTGTTTAAAGCTTTAAATAGTTACCTTGATTTTTGATTTTCTATCTTTTCTTCTTTAAAGTGTTGTAAGCTCTCTTCTAGTTCCATTTTGAAGCTTGGATATGTGTGTCTCATCCTTATTCCATGAGTAGAAAGATGAGCATACAACAATTTCTTATGGATTTCATATATTTGCATAATTTTGATTTTATTTTGCTTTGAAGCCAAATGAGTGCTCTTTCATCGAAAGTATTAGAAACTCTCTCTTAGTTCCATTTTGAAGCATGAAAATGGTTGTCAATCCATGTTCCATGAGTAGGGAGAAGAGTCTCTAATTACTTTCTTCAATGATGTAATCTCTTGTTTACAAGCTTCCCTTTCAAAAATGGTTCTCATTAACCTAGTCTCTTTAATTCGAGTACTGATTTACTCTTATTCACTATGGGAGTTAGTAGGTTTGAGCCATTTCTTCATTTGAAGTTCCTATATTTAATCCTCATTATTTGTTAGATCTTTCATCCCATTGCTTCACTAATCATCATGTAATACTCTTGGGATGTTTGATGATTTTTGAAGAAGACCCATTTCCTCCTTGAATATCTCCATGATAGGAGGGAGCAGGAAGGATGAACATCCTTTAGAAACACTTTATCTACACTGTTGTTACCTCACTGCACAAAACAGGTTTTTGGGCTAAAACTGAAGTAAGGTCAGCCTTCATTGGGCCCAGCCGGATCTCATTGTGTGGTACAGCCACAACTCTAAGTGTATAAATAGAGTACTGTTGTTGGCAAAATAGAGCAGTGGCTGAGGATAAAACAGGGCAATTCTCTAGAGGGCTGACAGAGTAGTTTCTGAGCGATATTCTCACTTCCATGCATGTTGTTCTTGTTTTTGTTTCTTTAATATTTATTGTTTTAATATTTGTAAATGTAATAGTTAGGTAATTATTCATTCGGTGATGTAATAATTAGTTCATTAGGCCAATCGGACCCTCTTGTGAAAGGGCAAATTTGTAACACTTATGTCTTCCAACCTCCATTTCTTTCTCCCTTTTATTTACATGCTTATCATAGTTGTATAAAGCATCATGTTTTCCTTTATCATTCCCATCCTTTGTATCCATTTTTTGCATGCATTAAGGTTCGGCTCATCATACTTAATGTCGTTATCATTTTCTACTTGATTATGTACGCTACCTCATGCTTTGAGTTAAGTCACATGTCATGTTAATAGCTGAATCTAGTAGTTGCATTTTTTGTATGCATTGCATTAGCTATTTTGCATATTAGGATCATACTTTTTTTCTAACTATCTTCTTTTCTTGGGCTTACCACGGTTGAGTACTAGGTGAGCATTTTCACTTTTATGTTACCATGTTGAGCATGCTACCATGAGGCTACTTGCTTACTAGAAATAATCCTATGAATGCCTATGGATGGAGGCTATTTTGCTTAAATTGGAATGACTTTGGTTGTCATATATATGAGCTCATTTTTCCTTTGAGTTGTACGTATTCAAAACTCTATCAAGAAAGCATGAAATCAAAGCATTCCAAAGTAAGTGACGTGGTCTATATTCGTTTGTCTCACATAGTAATGTTAGTATATTAATAATCAGAACATGAGCATATAATGTCTATAAAATTCACATCATGACTTAGTAGAGGTCGATCTTTGATTGGGCGAGTGGAGTGCTCAATTCATGACCTTCCCCTCTCATACCTAAGTTCCCGAACCGAGACAAATTTGGTTATGGTAGACAAGTGACCTTTGGCACGAGTCACGAGTTTCCTAATTTTTCTAAAAATATTAGGTGGCGACTTTGAAATCTGGCAATGCAGTCCATTTTTGGCATCTTTGGTGATTAATGGATTTTTCTAAGATTTGTCGGATCTAGACTCTCATTCGTTTTTCTATTTCACATTGCACTTGTGAAGCCAAATTCAGAACCACGGGAGTCCAAACTGTAGGGAATCGCATCGAAGGAGACTAAACCCCTCTGAAGAGCACGAAAAACTAGCTACAGATGTGTTGTGACATTTTGTGATGGGGTAAATTTAGGGTTTTGTTGAATAGATATGTTGTGTGATGTGTTTGGTACTCACGCGGAGGAAATTGAGGTGCCCACTTCCCCAGTCGTGTAAGGACGACAAATGTGGAAGAGTTGAGGTGCCCACTGGCCATCCGTGTGAGGACGGAAAAAATGTGGAATTGGTTAATAAATGTGGGATTGTTTGGATAGGTTATATATTCTTATATATATACTCATGTGGATTTGTTGCAAATGAAAGTCTTGGGGCAATGTATTTTGGGTTACATACAATTATATCAAATGTTTATATACCTTGTTAAATCTATTCTCTACTAGGCATTAGAGCATTCCTTTCATAACAAACATTTCAGGTTTATGATGATGTGCCTTCACTCAGCTAAGAATTTGTGGGGATCTTGATGGAGCACAAAAGCCTATGTTCGGATGTTTTATGTGATTACAATCACCGAGCTTAAGTGTTTGGGATAAAAATTCTACTTATGTGTGTAACCAAGTGTAGACTCGACTTTCTTCACGCCCCCTTTCGGAGAGCTCGAATTGGTACTACAGTTCGGACTCCTGTCACGGTTCTGAATCTAATTTCACAAAGTGCAATGTGAAACTGATAAACACCAAAGAGTCCAATCCGGCAAATCATTTTTGGAAAATTGATTTTGAGTCAAATAATGCCAAAACTGGACTACTTTGCCAGATTACAGAGTCGCCACCTAAATATTTTATTTTTGAGAAATTTAGGAAACCCTGACTCGTGCCAAAGGCCACGTGTCCGTCATCACCAAAGTTTCCTCAACTCGAGAACTTTGGTACGAGAGGGGAAGGTCCTGAAATGAGCACCCCCCCTCGCCCGATCAAAAGATCGGCCTCTACTAAGCATGATATGTTGTTTTATAAACCTCATGTGTTCTTATCCAGTTATTAGCTAACTTTACTATGTGACGCACACACAAGCAAGTATAGACTAAGTCGCAAGACTTGGAACAATTCAACTCATGTTTACTTTCGAAAATGGTTTGAATTTGCCACCCTCAAGTGGGCTTAAAACATGATTTGCCACTTTGCAAAGTAGGCTTAAAACTCACAATCATCGAATTGTTCCAATTCAAACAACCAAGCCTTCATCCACAGGCATTCATGCAGTTTAGCAAGTAAGCACATAGCCTCATGGCAAGCATGTGAAACATGGCATCACTCACACTCATGGAAATATGCTAAAGCATAAAAGCTTACTGAGTACTCCAAGCCAAAACAAAAACTAGTTAGAAATAATGCATGATCCTAACTATGCTAAACGCCTAATGTAACACATGCAATAATGCAACTAATAGGCTCGGCTACTAATATGGCATATGATACAATTTGAACAACATGCTTTGAAAACACGTATTCAAAGAAGTGTATTGAAATAACGATGCAATTTGAATGATGCACTGAGCCTTGGTGCATGCAAGACAAATGAATGATGCAAACATGCAAGCATAAGGTATGCTAATTGAAACATGTCCCTAATATAACCATCAAAAGCCGATAAATAAAAGGGAGAAAGACGTGGGGTTGGAAGACATACACACACACGACACTTATTACAATATTGTGCCCTAACAAAGAAGGGTCCGAATGAATAAGCTAAGCTACACTAAGCTAAGCTAATTTTTACAAAACGAATTAATTAACTATTCTAAGCTAATTAATTATTACAAACCGAATTAAATAACTAGCTATGCTAAGCTAATTATTACAACAATTGAAATAAATTAACTAACTATTCTAAGCTAGCTAAAATATTACAAAACAGATTAAACTAATTAATTACAACACTTGTATTAATTGGTTACAACTAGCTAATAAAGCAATTAAGTGGCCTCGCGGGCGAGGGAGACATGCATGCTCAGTTAGCTTCCTCTCGAAAATCCATCGCCTTGCCATCAGTTGCCTCTGTTTGCACTCATTTGATTTCTGAAAATTGTACCAACTTCCAGATTGCCTCTGCTCTAACACAGGAACACATTGGTGCAAAAATTCACTAGTGGCCGGTCAGCTACAAAAAGTGGTTGTCGGCCACCTTAACTGGCCGGTCGGCTAGTTTAAGTGGCCGGTCGGCTACTTCAAGTGGCTGGTCGGCCACCTCTTTTTCCAGACTTTTGTTTTTGCTGCAACAGAGAGCAACAGAGGCAAAGTAATGCAATTTTCAAGAAATGTGTGTACTGCCACCCTTCTTATCATTTCTCAAGCTCAAAGGAGTGTAGCACTTGGCTCTCAAGCCACCAATCAAGCATTTTCAATGCATGATGGCCAAAGAATCAAGCTTTTATAAGCTTAATGAATGCACAAATAAGACTCAAAGGACCACCACCCTATCATGCATGATCAAGGGTGACGGCGACCAAAAAAAGTGACGTTTCATCACTTTGAGTATGAAACATCCCACGTTTCTTGTGTTTGGATTAACATCCGATCCAAACACATGCAATGCAACACAACATGCTTAACTTACTCAAGTTTTACTTGTCATGTTTTATTTACACATTTTACATTACCGAATCATTCTTTAACCGCTTAAGTCCAAGGTGAGTGTCCTCTAATGAGACAGGGGTCAACCAAAGGATGACTTAAGACATGAGAGAGATCATGTCGTTGGTTAGTAGAAACCCTCAAAAGAGGATTAAAATCATTGAGCACAAGCTCTATCTCAAGCTTAAACACAACCTTAAGGTTAACCAACCCTCAAAACAAATGGAAAAGTGAAGAAATGAGGGAGGTTGCAGATATTTCAGTGCTGAAATGGCATGAAAAATGATACTACAACATGCAAGCAACTCATGCACAACATGTTTAAAAGCCAAAAACACTAAACTAGTGAAGAGCACTACACTAGAGGCATGCAATACCAAGCTCAACTGACCAAACTAGCTCAAAACAGAGCAAAAACATGCCAAAACAGTGGCTAAAACATGCTGAGATTGAAGCATAAAAGACTAGAAAAACATGCTCACATGTTAGCTTGCAAACAAGACTCAAAACACAACTCTCAAAAGCAATGAAAGAGTAAAATAAATGAGCATGTGACAGAGCTATAAACACTGAAATTACATGTTAAATGACACTATAACATGCAATCATCTCATGCAAAACATGTTTAGAGGCCTAAAACACTAAACTAGTGAAGGCATTTGCACTATAACTATACAAAACACGGTTCATATGATCAAAGCAGCCCAAAACAGAGCTAAATCATGCCAAATCAGAGCCTAAAACATGCCTAAATTAAGCTAGGTTAAGCCATAAAAACATGCTACCATAGGATGCTAACTAGGCATGGAAGTGAGACACAAGGAGGAGAGGCTACCTCCTTCATTTTTGGACTTCAAAACACACTTTTTACCACTAAAATAACTTTGAATTTCAATGATTTAAAGGGCCAAAAGGTTTGGTTTGAATATGCTAAAAGATGACGCAAAAAGCCTCACAATTAGGCAACAAAAAGGGTGGACTACCCCTTTGCACAAAATGATCTCAAACCAACATGTTAAGGCACAAAAATCAGAGTTTTTTATAGTTGAAAACCAGGCCAAAAATAGTGTAAAAAGATGGCAATTCAATTGGCTAAAACAAAGCTTACAAGTTAAGTCTTTACCTCTTGAAGCACAACACAAATTAGTCAGAATTCTGAGCTCAAACCACCCTTAGAAACTCGAACTAAGCCTCAAAGGACCCCAGCTCCAAGATGGTTAAGGGTCTTAGTGCAAAAGTGTAAAGAATTCTCACTTTCAAGCACAAAATAGGGAGAGAGAGAGAGAGAGAGAGAGAATTCTAGAGAGAGCGAGGAAATTTGCTCACAAATTATCTAACCTCTCCAAATGGGGGAGAGACGCCCCATTATATAGAAATCCAAGCCAAAGGCTTGCATTCATCCCTCCATACACGTGTATGGAGATGGCATTCAGTGAACAACAGCTGGCACAGCTAGCTAAGAAAATATCTGAAAAAGGAGAAAAATGGCCGTCGGCCACTTTAGGTGGCCGGCCGGCCACCTCACCTAGCCGACCGACCACTTTAAGTGGCCGACAAGGAGGAAAAGTGGCCGACAAGGCCAAAAAGTGGCCGACAAGGCCCTTCTTCCCTCCAGGCAGGAGGCACCAAGGTTTGGTCCAAAAACAAGCACAAAACAAAGAAGGTTTAGAGGCTCAAAAACAAGGTGTTCCACCGAGAACTTCGGGCACTCAAAACGAGTACAAACAAGCACAATCATCGAGTGCACAAACGATGACATCTAAGTCTTGAGGTCGGTCAAAAATGGGGTGTCTACACCAAGGCCCTTGCCATGAAAGCTGTAAGCCTTCTTTGGGCATTTTGTTGTATCTCTTTCATTTCCTAAACTATAATGTATTATTATTATGATCGCTAATGTTGTAAAGTGAAATGTAATATCTATGAGAAGGATAAACACTGGACTTATGAAATGGTTATCCTTTGATTAATTTTCTATAATCTTTCTTTATACTTTGAAATTGGAGATTAATAAAGGATTGGTAATTATAAAATGGTTAAACGATCGAGGCGTTTCATAGTTTATTTCATTGTGTCTTTAACCGTCTCATTTACTTCTACTGGCATACCTTTTATTTCCAAAGCATAAATATACTTGTTTGATTACAAAGAAAGGATTTCTTGGGTGATAATTCATTTTTCAATTTGTCAAATAAGAATTTAAAAAAGAAAAACAACAATCCTTAAATTGAAACTATTTTTATGTTAATTTTTTTAGACCATCTTTTTTTCTCCCCTTCCTCTCAACTTTTTTATCTTCTCTTTAACTCTTTGGTAACACCTAATTAGAGAGAAAGACAGATGTCCATCTCATTGCTTGTACCATGACTTGTAGTTATATTTATAGTAATATATAATTGTCATCAATATTAGGTGTAAGCTCAATTTAATTAGGCCTCTCTATTGTTCCTGTTTGTTTTGATATATATTTGTCATCATCATTGTTCATTAAATTTTTAGTTCAATTTTGGCTTAGCTTGGTTTGTCCTTATATCAATGTTAGCTTTGAAACATTTTGTAATGCCCTCAAAATAATACATAAAACTCATCACTAGACATGCAATTATATAAAAGAAACCAACCATTTATATTCATCAGAGTAGTTCTTACAATAGGATTACATGTTAACAACAAAAGCAAATGCCCTATGGGCTTACAGCTTTCCAAGTCAACACCTGGTTACACAAAAGAAGAGTACTAACTCTATCCAAAATAAGCCTTTGGCTTGATATACATGTAATACAAACAAAATAAACAAAAGAGTCTTCGACTCTCATCATCATCCAAGCTGTGTCCTTGGAGGTGGCATACTACCTGTACCTGAAAATGATGTCCCATATAGGGTGAGCCAACTCCCAGTAGAAATATGCTAAACATAGTATGAGCAATAACTAAGACGTTAGCAATTGATAGATGTTCAAGTTCCATAAATCAATTCATAATCCATTTCCATTTCATGACCGCTATGTTCATGTTTCATTTCAGTTTCCATTTCTTATCAATTTCACAATTTACATCAACGGCTCAAAACCTGGCCAACCATTTATATGAGACAGTGACTCATATTAGACATTTCTCATTTTGCAATAGACAAACATACTAGTTGCATCAACATTTCAACAGATAAGCATACAAGCTATATCTACATTTCAACAGATATGCATATTAGCTATATCAACACTTCCAAAGATAAGCATATGAGATGTATCAACACTTCCATAGATAAGCATATAAGTTGTATAAACACATTAACTGACAAGCATATGAGCTGTATCAGTGGAGTCCATCCCCTATCTCCTCCCAAACAACATCCGGTTTAGAGGTTCATCCCCCTATCTTCTCCTAAACAGTGGAGTACATCCCCTATCTCCTCCCATACACACAACGTATATACACATAGGTTATATACACAATCAATCAATACATATCAACCGTCATACTCTATGACATATCCAATTGATTAGTTTTAGTTTGCCTAATCATCATGCATTGTCTACAACAATCAAAACTACCCTCCACCGGTAGTCCAAGCAATTATTTCTAAACAGATAATAAAAGCTCCAACAGATAAAATATCAATATTTTCAAAAGTGAGCGATTAACAAATCCAACTCCACTATTCTACTATATAATGAGTCAATTTCATTATTTCCAACTCAATTCCATATAACCACAATTTTCTCAAATTAATCATACCAATTAATTTATACAACCAATTAGGGTTTTCTACCCCATTTCCCACTATTGACCCAATGGTCTATATATCAACAACCAACAACAATATCATTATTTTGAAACTCATAATACACATTCTTGGAATCAAAATAACAAAACCCTCTTTTAACATTTCGAAACCCTAAGTCCCAAAATTACCCAACTTCAACACTTTATCAAAACAACCAAAAATATATGTCAAAGACCATAAGAGTGAGTAGGAATCCCAACCTCAAAAATCGGAGCTCAAGGGAAGAAGATAAACAAACTCAACGTGGTCCAAAACTCAATATTCTCAGATCAAAGTGTAGCCCTCAACGATCAACCCAACTTTTACAAAGGTCGAAGGAAAAGGAAACACTCTAACTAGATCAAACCCTAGAGAGAATGGAGTTTCTAGAGAAAGGAACTCTCAAAATGTCTTTTTAGAAAGTAAGAGAGAGAGAGAGAGAGAATGTAAAAAGTGATTTTAAAATGCCCAGCTGCCAACTGATATACGACATTCCCGCTCGAGCGGAGAACACAACGCTCGAGCGTCAAGAACAAAAAACTAGGTCCGCTCGAGCGCAATAAGCCCGCTCGAGCGCCAAGACACAAGAATAAAGTACATCCGCTCGAGTGCGAAAACCAGTCCGCTCGAGCGTAGATTTCCCCCTCCCAGAACTTACACCAAAAAGTACTACCCGCTCGAGCGCCAGAGTACCCGCTCGAGCGCCACCGCTCGAGCATAAAGAAACCCCCTCAAGCGTGAAAAACATGCTTGCAGAAGTTCTGCAGAGCATCAAAATACTGGGAGTATGCAATATCCGCTCGAGCGCAAGAAGACCCGCTCGAGCGGACCTCCTAAAAACTGGGCAACAAAGAATTGAAACCAATGCCCAACCAACCTGCAACAACTCTGCCCAATACATCCTAAAACTCAATCAAGCGGAATTAGAGGATGACAACAAGGTATACCACCACCAACATCACGAAACCGAGTCCGAAATACAACAGAACAGTAAAGGGATAACCGAGATCGCTATACATTTGAGATAATCATCTAAGTTGGCAACCCTCGACTAAATCCATTTGAACATCTAAGTGAGAATAATCATTACGGTTTTCAAGCTATCCATTGACAATAATCAAATGGGAGATTATCCATAAGAAATAATTGCTGAATGTCGTGAAGAAACAACAGCCTCACTATCACTTCTTCCACCCACAACACAATACTTTCCACTAATCACTTTATTTATCAAAGTCTCAAACAATGTCTACAATCTAATTGTAAAAAAAAAAAAAAAAAAAGACACCTTTCAAACCAAATAACCAAATATCCAAATATTTTCCCCTCTTAGGTGTAACCCACTATACCCTCCCACCATGATTGCAGATCAAACCTGTAGGCTATGTTTGTTTGGATGGACTGGATTAGTTTGGATTAGCATTCTCATGACTAATTGTCACGACCCCAAACTGCCCCTACTAGTTTGGTGCCATGATGGCCAGTAATCTGGGATTACCGAAGGCCAACCTCCAAAAATCCACACACAATCAGAGTATAAATATATATATGGGGCTCACAAGTGCGGAAGCATTAATTTAAAAATACAAGTGGTCCATAAGAGCAGTGCGTAAGTTACATGGAATGGCATACAACTTTACATAGTATTACAACTTGAATACAAATACAATGAAACACAAAATACATTTTTCATCTTGATCGAAAGGCTTCTCCAGCCGACATGTGTAAATTGCAGACATTATAAGCCGAGAAGCATAGTTTTCAAGACTGCCGACATGTATACAAGTTAAGCCGACATGACAAAAATCCAAAACAAGCTCGCGAGTCACACCTAGGCGTCACCGCCTTCCTACTCATCACCTACATATATATAGAGAGGGTGAGCTTGGATACTCAGTGAATGGTATAAGAAATAAAGGGGTTTACATGACTGGTATTCAAGATCTTTATCAAACAATACATAACATAATTAGTGCAAGTCAAGGGATGAACCAAGTCCATCTTCCAAATCTGTCAAGTTTCAAAGGGTGCTTACTAACACCAACATAATACACGTGATGACATCTCGGCAAACAAACCCACGCGGTAAACCGTCAGTGGCACACAAGACAAGACAAGGCAAGACAAGGGAGATATCTCAATTCAATGGTGTCATTGCATTATAGTCCCCGGACACTAAGGACTTGTGCTACTAATGCTTAGAGTCCCCCAGCACGTACGGACTTCCAAACTTTGTGCTACAAGTGCTTATAGTCCCTTAGCACGTACGGACTTCCAAACTTTGTGCTACAAGTGCTTATAGTGTGACGACCCAGAATTTTTCCCTCCGCTCGAGCAGAGGATTTGACGCTCGAGCGGACTTTTGGGGTTCCCAGCAATTTTGCAGATGGCTTGAGATTCTGGGAGTTGAGAATTTCCGCTCGAGCGAAGGAGTTGACGCTCGAGCGGACTGCCTTATTGGTCTGTACGCGCTCGAGCGTAGGTAGAAGCGCTCGAGCGTGAAGAGTAAGATCACCCTTGACATTGTAGTAGTGTATTTGGAATCTTCTTATTTTATTTTGGAATATTGATTGAGGTGGTAATATGATGGTGAAGTAAGATAGGACCAAAAACTTTAATTCGAACAATTTGTTTATGTTCAACAGTCACTCTTTTGCCCTTTTCTTTTTCCAGACTTTGAATTTGAAAGTGAGGTTAGAACCATTCAAAATCTTATCTCCGGGGCTTCAATTTGGACACAAGAACGACCTAAAACGGAGTCCGGATGAGAGAGTTACACATGATTAAAGTTTTGGGATCTGTGCTGGGAGCAGGTACGCTCGAGCGGGAATAAGGACGCTCGAGCGGGGTTGGCGAGTACAGCAACATAAAAACGGGATTTTGAGATCTTTTTCCACATTTTCTTTCCCCTCTCTTCTTTCCTCTTCTCCTAAGACCGAAACCCTCCGAAACCCAAGCCTCAAAACCTTGATTTCCTCTATTTTGAACCACAATCCACCATGGTTTTTGCATCAAGGATGGAGAAGGTCTTTCCATTGTATAAATGTACGAATTTGCATTTTTGAGCAAATAGAGTAAATTATGAGATTTGGGAATTTCGGGTTTGAAGCATTGAGGGTTCAATTGATTGGTTAAGGTGATGGAGTATGATCCTTAGATGTATAATCAAGGAGGAAATTGGGATGTAAGGTCATGGTATGAGAAGTATGAATTTTTATGGAAAACTTTATGTTCTTGAAAACCCTAGGTTAATTTGTGATGATAAAGAATGATTTTTCTCAAATTGGAAATGGAATCATGGAATTGGTGGGTTGAATTATACAAGTACAAGTTTAATTGGATTTTTGAAATGTTTCGAAATAATGTTAAAAATTTACAAATGAACCTTGTTATGGGCATTGTAAATCATGTTAAAATGAGAAAGGAAATTAGGGGAAATGATTTAAAGAATTAATGTGTGACTTCATATGTGTGTAGGACACGCTTCGGGAGGAATAAATGCTCCATCAACGCACTGTGAGTAATAGTACGAAGATATACATTTTATTTATCATTGATAACTATTATCACTAACGCTTTGTTTCTTGTAAGTGTTACACGAACATGTTACACGAGCATTTATGATGATTGAAAGTCAATGTGAACGTTGAAAGATTGGCATACATCGGTATAACTTTGGAATTACTATGTTTTGTTAATAACGAATAATAATTCCCTGTTATTTATAAGCAAACCACGTCGTTTCTGAATGAATATATGGAATTATGTTCATCTTTAAACCAAGTATCTGTATGAAATTAAGATTATTCCATTGTGATACATATGGACCTAAGGTCGTTAAGAACCTATGACAAACATGCAAATGTGTAACATTCTTATGGGACTCACGTTAGGATGTGGGTTATTCTGTCCTTATTAAGCATATGGTAATGATATATGTGGCCTCAGTTAACGGTTGTTATTATTATTATTCAGTTGTCTGCGAGACACCTATATTAATTTGTAACCAAGCTATGGGAAACTTATGGGCATTATTACATAATGGTATTCTACGAAAACTGGAATTATTTCTATTACTGTTCCAACTATGCTATGCTAAGACATGATATGATGATTCGGTCTTTAAGACTTATGAAATTCTGGTATGGAGTAAAGTGCTGTACGGAACTAAGTACTGCAATGCGAGTTACCTCTAGAATCCGTACGAGCCACCTCTTGAGTCCATACATATGTGAAAGTTATGAGGCCAATGGCCATTTTGTATGAAGTATGAAACAAAGTGCTGTACGGAACTAAGTGCTGCAATGCGAGTTACCGCTAGAATCCGTACGAGCCACCTCTTGAGTTCATACTTGTAAGACATGGGCTTTATGCCATTACATGGGCTTTATGCCAATCTGATAAGGGCTTATGCCGTTCTGGTATGAAACAAAGTGCTACACGGAACTAAGTGCTACGACGTGAGTCACCTCTAGAATCCGTGTGAGACACCTCTTGGGTTCATATATCTATATGTTCAAGGGCTTAATGCCAATGTGTTTCAAGGGCTTTATGCCATTCTGATAAGGGTTTCATGCCATTTTGTTAAGGGCTTCATGCCATTTTGTTAAGGATCTCATGTCGTCCTGTTAAGAGCTTAAAGCTACTGTGTTTAAGATTGGGGCCAAGGCCGTTCTGTAAAAGATACTTTAAGTATAAATGATTTTGAACATGACTACGCTATACAATGTTTAATGAAATCCGTATTTTGAGTTACGAAATGTTTCATATGATAAGTAATTTCTGAAATGAGAAAAATGCTATGAACTTCTGATATGTTTATGATATGATACGTTTTCTGGATAATTTTCCCAAAATGCCTAGATGCACTACGAAACCCCGAATATTCAAGATATGACAAGTTTTCTGAAAAAGATACTTTGCTATGCATACAGAAATAAATAAGCCATATGTTCTCTTTATTGATAAATGCACGGATATGTATTATAATTCACGTTGAGCATTGAATTGTTATGTGCTATTATTCACTGAGCTTGACTCACTCTATTCTATGTTTGTTTCTGTAGGCACTCAACCTGGAGGTCAACCTTAACTTGTGGTTTTTGTTACCCAATTGTCAATCCCTGAGTATCTAAGCTCCTAGATGTTGATCGTTCAAGTTATGGAGTTTTGCTAAGTTTTTAATTTGTACCCTAAATGTCTGTTAAGACCGATGTATATATATATGTACGTACCTGTCTTCAGATGCACGTCTCTGTATATTTGTCTGCATTATGTAATTTGTGATCGTGGCATGGTAGTGGTAGCTCAATGGGTATTATGTTACGCTATTATATGTTAATATATGCTTCCGTTCAGGCCCCATAGCTTATATTCATCAGGTTTTATGTCCGTTTCTGAGGTGGTCATGCCCAAACTTTTAGGGGCAGGTTTGGGGTGTGACATATAGTCCCTTAGCACGTATGGACTTCCAAACTTTGTGCTACAAGTGCTTATAGTCCCTTAGCACGTACGGACTTCCAAGAATGTCATCAAAACAAGATATATCTATTTTTTCCAATTAGAAATAACCATTAATGCTTACAAATACTTTTCAAAAACGAAGCAAAACAAGACTTTATCAGAGCATTATAACATAGCTTTATTAAAAATACCACTCACTTAGTTCTTCAAACGTTGGGGTCAAGGCAAGTCCAAACCCTACAAACACATGGCAAAGTCTGTTGATTGCACTTTCAAACAAGTTTCACATGCATGCAGATGATCTCGGCATTACACGCTGGGCAACTACCAAGTCTAGGCTGAGGTTACACACCCCCTTGCCGAGGTGTGGCCTCGAGGGCGACTACCAAGTCTAGGCTGAGGCTCTACATCCCCTGGCCGAGGTGTGGCCTCAATGGTCACATTCAAAGGAATGAAGTCGGGAAAAATCTGGGTTTCCCTTCATTGAAGAACAAGATGAACATGAATATGAGGAAGATGAATGCAAAGATCGTGATTTGCTATTACAAAATTTGAGATTTATGCTATGAGTTCAAAAACATGGACCTAGGTACCCATATTCAGGGATCTAGTGAGAACAAACACAAAAACATGAAACTTAATGCAAACTTTCAGATCAAACAAGACCTTTCTTTCAAGAACACGTGAACACCATTTTCTCTTTCTAAAACCGACTTTAAATCGATGCATGACATGCAAAACGGGTTCGATCATGCAATGCAGCTAGATGATCAATAAGGATGACAAGAGTAAATAAAGAATCTAACCTCAATACACGAATCTAATGGTTTGATCTCTAGAAATCAAGCTCGAAAACCCACTCTCTCACTCTAAACTTCTTCTTCTTCTTCTAGAGCTTCTCTCTCCTCACAAACAAAGACATATAGCAAAATGATACATTTCTAAGTCTGCTGGCTGACTTAACCCTCTACAGAGGCACGTGGCAGTGGCTGGTTGGTGCTACACAGAAAGGTGGCTGAGTGACAAAACAAAACTATGACAAAGTGTGTTCAACAAGCAAGGCGGCATGGGCACTCTGGCGAGTAATGATCTCGGCTAAGAGCAAGACATCGACAAGTAGGGAACAATGACCTCGGCTAGGAAGGACAACACTTGACTAAGCTATGCCACACCTTGGCCTAGATGTGCCACACCTCGGTCCAGGTCATACCTCTCCGGGACAAGATCACTTTGGTGCAAAGGTAACATCTCGGCCTAGATAATTCACACCTCAGCCTTGGTGATGAACACCTCGGCCTAGATAATGACACCTCGGCTAGTATGTCAAAGCGAAGGTAGAGGTCAAACAAAGTGGTTCCAAGGAAGTTCTAGACTAAAGACGCCCTCGGCTAAACTCACACCAAGCGGGTACAAAACATGCTGAAACACTTAAACGAACAAGGACAAGACTTGAAACGCAAGCTTACAAGACAGAATCACATGAATGCATATGAGTGTGGTTAGGATAGCGTGAGGGTTATTACACTAATAGTCCTAGAACTACGAATCCCTTTGGATTGTGTATTCTATCCTATGTTTGGATTGAGTCAGGATTATAAGGAGGGACTAATAGCACAGACTTTGGCTTAGTCCTCCAATTTATATCTCACCCCCCTTTGTAGATTGTATAGTCCATCATATGTGGGATACCATATCCGGATGGATTGTTAGTCCGTACTTCAATTGTTTCACCAAACATCGGATTAATAATTTTATTGGACTATTAGTCCAATCCCAAGCTCATGTCCACCCAAACAAACATGGTCGTAGCGTCCTAGAAAATTTTTCTACATCACTCGAGCGATGGATTGTTCGCTCGAGCGATCTTTTGGGTCTTCCAGTACTTTTGTCTACAAACTAAACTTCTGGGAGTTTGTGTTCTATGCTCGAGTGAAGGTTTTGTCAGTTGACCGGTCTTGTGTCTCTGACGCTCAAGCGCAAGTTTCACCATTCAAGTGGTCTGTTCGGGATTAGTACTTTAAAAAGTCAATCTTTTGTCAAATCTAGATCATTTCTCTCTCTCTCTCTCTCTCTCTCTCTCTCTCTCTCTCTCCTCCATTTCCGAAAGTCCCAAGGTTTCAAGCTTGGATTTCATCTCCTTTTACTTAAAATCTTACCCTAGTTCCATATTACCAAAACATATAGCACAAAGAGAGCTTTCAAGTAATCTGAGCATCGGCTTGAAGATAATGAGGGCAAAGAGTTGCCAAGGCCTTGGAACACTTGCAATTTGAAATTTTTCTATCATTAGAATTTCTTGGGTTTTTTTTTTTTTTTTGTCATTTATGGATTGGAATTTGTTAAAGGAAGAAAATAGGTTTATGGATAATGATTGGAATATTTTGAATTGGAAAAAAAAACAATGGATTTAATTTTTAGGAAAGAAAATGAAAGTTGTAACTCTTTTATAAATTGAGAATGAACGAGATTAATCTTCAAGCATATTATATGTTGTTTCTATTAGGCTTAATGTCTCATGAGAAGTGGGTATTGTATTAAGCATATTGAATGCTTGCTTTTAGAGGTTTTGTCTTTGGTTATCAGTAAAGGATGACATTGTTGTGTTGAATAAATTATGTGTATATAGTACATTTGTGTTATTTGGGTGTTTAGCATGTTGTGATGGTTGGTAATGTATATGCGTTGAGAATGAGAGGTACCATTACCTTCTAGCTAGCACCTCGAGAAATGGGCAAGAGGTACCATTCCCTTCCAGCTTGTGTTTGGTAAATTGGCAGAGGTACCGTTACCTTCCAACTTGTGTCTGGTAAATTGGTGCTTTGTTATGGATTGGTATACCATCGGCTTACCATGCTTAAGGCAGGTAGCATTGTTTCGTTTCTCATTTTTGTCTCGGTGTATCTATGTATATCATGCATAGTAATGGTTATGGTTAGGTGAGACCGGGTGTCTTATGTAATGGAGTGGTGGTCATTCCACACATCTATTGTTTTGTGTTCATGTTAAGATGTATATGTATATATAGAGCCATATAGGATGAGTAGTGGAAAGTGTCTCTTTACTATGGGCTTGAGGCTAGGTAATATGATGAATGTAACAGGAATGAATGAATGTCATGTATTGGGGTGTAAGTAATGAGAAGGAAATGGGTTTTGCAAACATGTTTTCAAAACAAATCAATCGTTATGTGATATTTTGAAATGGGAAATGAGAAGGAAGAGTGAATATTTGTGTTAATAAGTAAATTGGATGATTTCTAGGAAGAAGTATATATATATAAGTATGCTTTGATTATAAACTAGCACATTATTTATATAGTATGACATGAAACATTCATGATCATAGCAATCTATACATTGTTATTGTTTAGGATCATGTTGGGATCCCTACTGGACTTTATGTTCATCCCACATTGTTAATCCTTTTTCAGGTACAGGTTGATAAGTGATACAAGATCGGTGATCTTCTTTATGTGTTGGCCACAGCACCTTTATTTGTTGGTAGAAGGCCTTTATTGTATTAGGGTTGAACCCTTTCTTCTTTATGTAATAATGTAAGCCTACCAACAATTTATATAATTGTAATTCATGTTGCATTTCATTATGTATATACAATTGAGAGGAACCTTTATGTATTTATGGATATTAGTGGACTTGTCTCTATATTGCAATCAGTGAAAATGGACTATAATGACGGATTTGGTAATATTAACCGTGTAATAAAAAATAGGGCGTGACAAAACCATATCTTCCATAAAACAGGGTAATGAAATAGATACCCAATGGCTTATAAACCAGCACAAGGACCACATTGTAGCTTAAAGACACTTGTAGCAACAAACGGCACATCATTAGTACTCATGATTAGAACATTAGAAGAAAGTATATGAAATTTATATTCATTTAAAGACTAAAAGCAAATCGTTCGGTGCTAAATTCACAAAATAGTTACTTGATGGCCCGAAAACTAGCACAATGACCTCACTGTAGCTTAAAGACAATTGTAGCAACAAACGACACATCATTAGCTTTCACTATGTGAAACTACCTCCTAAGTTAAAGATTGAAAGTAGACTGTTAAGTGCTAAATTCACAAAATAGGCACCCAACGACCCATGAACTAACACAAGAACCATACTTTAGCTTAGGGTGTGCATATAATCGATTGACCAGCCCAACCCGACTGACCCGATCCAACCCGATGGCTCACAGTTGATTTCGAAAGCACCAATGATCGGCTGCAGATATGAAAGAACGAAAATTTTGATTTCTAGTTCGAGTATCGAATTGAGACATATTCCACCTGCGCAAACTTGAACCGACTGAAAATAGCAAATGTGTATGTGCCATAATTTCATTGGCCAATGTGGTTGCATTTATCCCCTTGTCTAGTTGTATCATATTGTATGTTATATTTATTTTATTTTTTATTGAAGTGCACAATCACTTTTCAACACTTTATTCTTGTTACATTTGATTCTAATTTGGTCATGTAATGGATAGGGATGGATGCCAACCATTGGAATTCTAATGACCCAAACAATGATAATGCAGTAATTAAGGTAAATTTTGTCTTCCATTGTCTTATGCAGGAGATAAATTGGGTAGATATATTTTAGTTAAATTGATTCGTATGGGGAAAAAAAAAGTGGATAGTATGTTTGATGGCAATGTAAAACCCAAGTTGTGTGTAGGATTATTTTATTGGATAGATTAGTAATTAAATTAATTTATATGGGTCATTTATTAATATCAAAGAATTAGTTATGAGATGGCATTATATTTCCTATTACTTAGATGGTTAATTTTGTAACTTTGAGAAATTAGGTTAATAAGCCCACCTATTGTGGCTTTAAGTCTTGGAAAACAAACAAAACAGAGGCTGTGAATTGCTCCATAGGCGGCTAGGGTTTGAGAAGGTAAAAGAAAAAAGAAAAGAAAAAGAGAAGAGAGGTTCAAGTGAGGCTATAATAGGGATTGGAGGCAGCACGTTGGTGATTTTGGTACACCCATTGGTTAAGGTAAAATCTGTCTTTACTGTTAATTATTAAGTTTATGTTGAGGAATTTAACAATCAATGCATTAAGGGGATTTGGAAGATCTATAGGTGCCTACTTAGGTTTTGAGAATAGGGTGCAATGTGTAAGTGTAACTTTGGGTGGGTAATAGAAACAATGGAGTTTTGTATCATGGGTAAGGGTGTGTTTGGCTATAAAGTTGGGTTTAATGGTTTGATCTCTTGGATATTAAAGCAATACATTAATCTAATATAGTGGGGCTTTTGTGGGTGTATGTAATATGTAAAAAATATTAATTTATTTGAGGTTTGTGTGATTGAAGTGGTGGAGCTGGGTGTTTGGAGTTGGTGTTGGAGTGTTATTTCTAAGCTTTTGAGGTAAGTAACCCTCTATCACTGTTGGTTCATTTTTATTCCTATTGAATCGTTTAAAATCATAAATATTTATTTATAGCCTTCATGTTCTCTTAAAATAAAATATGGGTCAAGTATGAAACAACATTGAATATTATTATGAAAATTATTTGAATATTTTGTGGAACTATTCTGAAAATTGTACTAAACGTTTATTTTGAAAATATCGAATATTTTATTTAAAATTTGTTTATTGTTTGAATTTTGAACATCACTCTAGTCTGACTATGATTTGGACCCTAGCCAATGGGGGTTATTTATTGGCATAGAAACTAGTTTCTTTTGGGGCTTTACCACCGGCCTATGTGTGGTTCTGGGCCTTGTCACGGGGTAAGTGACCGTAGTCACCAAGACTTGGGTTTTGTGAATCAAATCATTGAACCATCTGAATATTGAACCATCGATTTGAACAACGAATTTACTTTGAATTATCTTGTTGTCTTTTCAATTAAAATGTATTGTACATTGTTTATTTTTAGCTATGAAACCATCTTACAAATAATTGTTCATTTATTGAACTGTCGAAAAAATTATATTTATTGGTTATCGATTTATTTATTTATTTTTTGTATACTTGATCCAGCTAGCAGTGATGGTTGGTTATTTACTGGGCTATCTAGCTTACCCTTATTTTTTTTCAGATTCTGAAGAGTAGAGATGCGCGAGATTTTTACATGTGGGAGTGCCGAGAGTAGGACTATGATTTAAGTACTTGGATTATTGTTTTGTTAATGGATTTTATTAGTGGACTTGGTGGATAATTTCATACGATAAGAATAATCAATATTTATGAATTTTAGCATTATGATAATTAAGGATTTAATTAGAGTATTTTACATTGTTGGTTATGTGTTGGACTCTTAGCCTTGCATGCTCACTTAAATGAGTGTGCTGCGTTGTCACGGAGCTTGGGGCGTGACAATTTTGTGGTATCAGAGCTAGGTTATAATTTTAAAGGCTGGTATAGAATAGTAGTGAGATTGAGTAGATGTAGGATTGGGAACGCTTATAATTTAGTGTGATGTTAATTTTAATTACTTACCCCAAAAAAAAATGTTAATTTTAATTACATGTTATACGGACTTGAGAATAGAATAAGATGAGGTTTTATTATTGATGCATAGAGGTTGCAATGGAACACGAGGAGACATTGGCAAATCTTGCGTGGTTAGTATAGATAGCAGGAGATTGCTTGTAGACTTGACTATTTTAGATATGCGGGACTTTGACATAATTCTTGGAATGGATTGGTTGGCAACCAATTGTGCTTCTGTTGATTGCCGAGGCAAAAGGGTAGTATTTCAGATTCCTGATCAACCAGAAGTTTGTTTTGTGAGTAGTGGAGTTAACACTCCTCCTTTGGTAATCTCAGCTTTGCAAGCTAGACGATTGTTGAGGAATGGCTGCGAGGGTTATTTAGCTTCTGTGAGAGATATTCATGAGACTGAATTGACGTTAGAGGATATTCTAGTTGTAAAGGAATTTCCTGATGTTTTTCCTGACGACTTACCGGGGTTGCCTCCAGATAGAGAGATTGAGTTTGCCATCGAATTGATACCCGGCACGGGTTCTATCTCCAAGGCTTCGTATCGGATGGCCCCAGTAGAGTTGAAGGAACAATTACAAGAGTTACTAGATAAGGGCTTTATTAGGCCTAGTGTTTCTCCTTGGGGTGCACCCGTTTTATTTGTGAAAAAGAAGGATGGTAGTTTTCGCCTTTGCATTGATTATCGAGAGTTAAATAAGGTGACAATTCGAAATAAATATCCTTTGCCTAGGATAAATAACCTATTTGATCAATTGCAAGGAGCACAAGTCTTTTCTAAGATTGACCTTCGTTCTGGATATCATTAGTTGAAGGTTAAGGCGGAAGATATACCTAAGATAGCCTTCCAAACTAGGTATGGGCATTATAAATTTTTAGTGATGCCGTTTGGGTTGACCAATGCGCTTGCAGCTTTTATCGATTTAATGAACAGAGTATTTAAACCCTTCTTAGATCAGTTTGTGGTAGTTTTTATTGATGAAATTCTTGTGTACTCGAAGAGTAAAGAGTAGCACGAAGAACATCTGAGAATAGTGTTGCAGATATTAAGGGAGAAGAAATTAATTGCTAAATTAAAGAAGTGTGAATTTTGGCTAGAGAGTGTATCATTTTTGGGTCATGTGATATCTAGAGATGGGGTGTCTGTTGACCCCAAGAAAGTGGAGGCGGTGGTAGAGTGGAATAGGCCTACTAGTGTCACTGAAATTCGTAATTTCTTGGGTTTAGTAGGTTATTATAAAAGGTTTGTTGAGGGATTTTTCTGAATTTCTATGCCTTTGACTCGTTTAACACAAAAAGGGGTTAAATTTGAATGGTCTGATGATTGTGAGAAGAGTTTCCAGGATCTAAAGAGTCGATTGGTGTCTGCTCCAGTACTTATAGTTCTGTATGGAGATGAAGGTTTTACCATCTATAGTGATGCATCGAAAATGGGTTTGGGTTGTGTCCTGATGCAGAATGATAAGGTAGTGGCATATGTGTCTAGGCAATTGAAGCCATATGAGCAGAATTATCCTACGCATGATTTGGAGTTGGCTGCAGTGGTGTTTGCATTGAAAATCTGGAGACACTACCTGTATGGGGCGAAATGTGAGATATTCACTGATCATAAAAGTCTAAAGTATATTTTCACTCAAAAAGAATTGAATATGAGGCAAAGGCGATGGTTGGAGCTATTAAAGAACTATGATTTGACCATCAATTATCATCCAGGAAAAGCCAATGCAGTGGCTGATGCCTTGAGTAGAAAGACCCCAAGTAATTTGGCTACCTTGATCATTGACCAAAAGAATATCTTGGAGGACTTGCGAAGGTTGAATAGTGAGATTAGATGGCACAACTATGGAGTGCAGTTGGCAAACCTTAGGGTTCAACCCACATTGATTGATAGAATTAAAGATGCACAAGGAAGAGATCCTCAGTTGCAAAAACTTAAGGCTGAAATGGAAATAGGGCTACAGATGGAATTTTGTATACATAAAGATGGAACCTTGAGATTTGGAGAGAGGTTGTGCATGCCTAATGACTGAGAGCTCAAGAGAGAAATCCTGAGAGAAGCTCACAGTTCAAGGTATATTGTACATCCAGGGAGCACTAAAATGTATAAAGACTTGAAGATGAACTTTTGGTGGAATAATATGAAGAGGGAAATTGCTCAGTATATTGCTCAATGTTTGGTATGTCAACATCAGAGACCTGCAGGTAAGTTACAACCTCTTCCTATTCCTGAGTGGAAGTGGGAACATATTACCATGGATTTTGTGACAGGGTTGTCGAGGACCCAAGGTGGTAACAATGCTATTTGGGTTATTGTTGATCGATTGACCAAATCTGCTCACTTTCTAGCGTTTAAGGTAGGGTTCTCCTTAGAGAGGTTTGCAAAATTGTATATCAAGGAGATTGTGAAGTTGCATGGTATTCCGGTGACCATAGTGTCTGATAGAGATAGCAGATTTGTATCTATGTTTTGGACGAGTTTGCATACAGCTTTGGGTACTAGTTTGAATTTTAGCACTGCCTTTCATCCTCAAACTAATGGACAGTCAGAGAGAACTATTCAGACTCTTGAGGACATGTTGAGGGCTAATGTTATTGATCTTGGAGGTTCTTGGGATGAGCATTTGGCCTTAGTGGAATTCTCTTATAATAATAGTTATCATGCGAGCATTCAGATGGCACCATATGAGGCTTTATATGGACGGAAGTGTAGATCACCTATTTGTTGGGATGATGTAGGCGAAAGGAAGTTATTAGGGCCTGAGATTGTGCAACAAACAGTGGACAAGATCAATCTTATTAGAGAGCGACTTCGCATTACACAGAGTAGACAAAAAAGTTATGCAGATAACAGGAGACGCGATTTGGTGTTTGGGGTTGGAGACCATGTACTACCACCCTCCTTCAACCCCAACGCGTATATTACCTCATCTCACTTATTGAAACCTGAGGTGGTTATCCCAGAAGGCACAAACATGTGCATGATGGGCCTCACACCGCAAACCCAACCCAGGCCTGTGGAGACAGAGATGGAGGAAAAGGAGAATGCACGGAAGATAGGGTCATCTGATACCCACATTATAGAGAAAGGGACCTCACTCGCGAAGGGGTATGACCCCAGCTTATACATTGTGGCAGTCGATCAGCTAAAGCCAGTAGTCATACTGTCGAACTCCGTCAATATCAAGGGCTATTTTCAAGGGCTGAAATATGTGATTCAAAGTTGCAAAAAATGGAGAGGTTAGCCACCCTTCCTTAGGCTTTGTTCCATAGGTTTTTCTCTACTCTTTTTACTTACTTTCTCTTGCTTTTGCCACTGCTTTTCTTGGTATTTATGGGTTGTTTAATAGTTTTTTTAACTTATGCTTTGCATATGTTGTGTTGTTGTAAGTCCTCATGGATTTGGTGTGTTTAGGACATAGCCGCCAATCCGTTTGAGTTGATACCCTTTTCTTTCATTTTCATAGCTTTCATGTATTTTATTTCCATAGTTTCCATGTACATATTCATGTCATTGTACTCACCCACTCTTAATTCACTCTGCAACCTCCTTTATTTCTTTGCTCTTTTGATCAAGGGGATATATTAAACAAAAGATTATTGTTCTTGGTATAAGAAAGGGGTTTCTCGTGCTAAATGGTTTAATCTCTTTTGAGGTTTATTATCAGGGCATTACGTCTTTCTTATGCTAAACACAAGCTCTTGTTTGACATCTCTCTTTATCACCGGTGCATTACTTCTAAGAAACTAACTTTCCATTTAGGCCCTTGGGAATCATAAGGGAAGGATTTCATTATAGCTCATTATTGGGTTTGGATTTAGAGTCATTATCGCCCATTTCGGGTTTGACTTCGAATTCATTATCGCTCGTAAATGGGTTTGATTCCTCCTTTGTAGTTTCCCCTGAAGAAAAGGGCTCAAAGAGTTCATTTCTTGAGTCAAGTCATGCTTGTTAATCTTTCTTGCTTTGGACTTAGTGGACGTAATCATCAGCCTTGAACAAAAAGGAAGAAAAGATAAAGAAAATGGAAAGGTGAAGTAAAAAAGACTAACAAAATTGGAGTAAAATGAGGCAAAAAGATAATAAAATTTGGTTAGGTTCAGTTGGACGTTAAAATGAATCTATTCCTTCTAGAATTATCGCATACTATGGCAGTAATATTCGATGATTCAAGAGGCAAGTCTACCCCCTCCCTTGAGGTAGCTCCATGATAGGGAGAAGGTATTGTTTATCTTTTGTTGCGTTTATTAAACCTTTGTCCTATCGTTTCTAAGATCATCACACAACAAATTTGCGATGATTGGTGATTTGAGAATCGAATCTCCTCCTCCTTTGAACATCTTCATGATAGGGAAGGGCAGAGAGGATAAACATCTCCTGAAAACACTCTGTCTTGCTCTGTTCCAGCTCTATTGCAGCAGGGTATTCCTCAGAAACACTGGTCGGACGTCCTTTATTCTGTACCGCCGACCATCTTATCAAGCCAACTTGCCAAGCATTTTGTACGGCAGTGGTAGTTTTACAGCAAAACAGAGCAGATCCTGAGGCCAAAACAGAACAATTTTCTAACTGTAAATAGAGCAGGTTCTGGCAGCAAATAGAGGGTTTTCAGAAGGGTATTCTCAGTTACGCACATGTGGTTCCTCGCCTTCCATTCAAGTCCCCTTTAGTAGCTTTGATTTGTATATATAATTAATTGGTTGCTTTGCTTTCATTTAGACTTGTAATAATTAGTTAATTAATTAGTTTATTCATTTGTGTTTGTAATAATCATTCATACCCTCTTGTGTGAGGGAAAATCTATAATATTTATATGTTTCCAAACCCATTTCTTTCTCCCTTTTATTTATACGCTTACCGTTGTTGCATATAGTGTCATGTTTTCATTTCATATCATTGCCATGCTTTGTATCCATTTTTGCATGCATAAGGTTCAATTCATCATTCTTGGATATTATTGTCATTTCCCATTTTTTTGAATACGTGCATTATCGCATGCTTTGAGTTAATCCATATGACATGTTAAATAGCCGAACCGAGTAGTTGCATCCTTGTATGTGTTGCATTAATCATGTGCATTGTTAGGCTCATGCATTTTTTCTAATCACTTTCTTCTTCATTTTTGGCTTCCCTCAGAGTACTAGGTAGGTATTTTTGGCTTTAGCATATTCATGCGTGTGATTGTTGTCATGCTTAGCATCTTACCATGAGGTTACGTGCTTACTCGAAATGAATTGTTTGAATGCCTGTGGATGAAGGTTATTTTACTTGCAATGGGGATGATTTTGATCAAATGTATGTACAAGCTCATTTTTTTCTTGTTGAGTTGTGTGCACTCAAAACTCTTTTAACGAAAATCACATAAAATCAAGTCATTTCAAAAGCAAGCAAAACAGTCTATACTTGTGTGCCTCACATAGCAAGTTAGCATAATAAAATCAAAACAAGAGCATATAGTGTTGATAAAATTCATATCATGATTAGTAGAGGCCGATCTTTAATTAGGTGAGGGGGGTGCTCAATTCATGACCTTCCCCTCTCATACCTAAGTTCTCAAACCGAGACAACTTTGGTTACGACGTACAAGTGGCCTTTGGCACGAGTCACAAGTTTCCTAAATTTCCTAAAAATAATTTGGTGGCGACTCTAAAATCTGGCCATACAGTCCATTTTTGGCATCTCTGATGATTAATAGATTTTCTAAGATTTGTCGAATTTGGACACTCATTTGATTTTTGCTTCACATTGCACTTGTGAAACCATATTCAGAACCACAGAAGTTCGAACTGTAGGACTATCATACCCGAGGAAACTAAACCCTCCGAGGAGCACGAAAAACCAACTACAAAAGGATTTTGGATAAGTAAAACAAAGATAGAGTACATGGAGGGTAATTTTAGTAACAGTAACAATGGACGCAGATGAGAGGTGAAAATTGAGAATCAAGAATTACCTAAGAGTGAACATTTTCATATTTAGGATTGATTATCACAACGATAGGAGAGATTGGAATGGATGTGATTCATAGAATTAAGGCATGGTGGCTTAAGTAGAGGAGTGCGTCTGGGATACTGTGTGATAAATGAGTACTCACTAAACTAAAAGGAAAGTTCTATAGAATGACTATTAGACCAACAATATTGTATGGGGTGAAATGTTGGGCAACTAAGAAATAACATGTAGATAAGATGAGTGTTGTTGAGATGAGGATGCTAAGGTGGATGTCTGGTAAGACTAGAAAAGATAGAATTATGAATGAGTATATTCGTGAATGGGTTGGAGTAGCACCTATAGAAGATAAGTTGAGAGATAATAGATTGAGATAGATAGAAGTATTATGGGAAGGGGCAAACCTAGGTTGATGTGGGCGAGTGTAGTAAATAAAGATATGAATCTCCTTAATTTGACTAATCAAATAGCCGTTGATAGAATCGAATGAAGAAAAAGGATTCATGTAACTGATCCCGTTTGATGGGATTTAAGGTTTGGTTTGGTTTAATTTGGTTTGATTTGGATGTTTATTTTGAAACATTAATAAAAATTCCATATAAACATGTTGACCAAACTCATTTGACAACTACATATTTTAGTCAAAAATATCTAATTTCAAAAAAACAACCTCCTAAAATATAATTCTAAACATATAGGACCTTTCGAATCATAAGTATTTCCATACAATCTATAGCTAAACAATTTCTTAAAAAGAGACATTTTACTAATTCTCCGAATCTAACACTTATATCTTGATTTAATGAATAAATAATAAAAAAAGTTTCTAGTGCATAATACAAATATTATGCGAGTGTGTACTCTAATAAATGTGACTTCTAAAACATTTGAGACATTTATTTGGTTTCATTCTTTGAAAAAAAAAATAGAAATTAGTTTGACAAAAATCAATATTAAAAATATATTTTAAAATTTTTAAAAATTATTTTTGTCCATCAAAAAGATAAACTTATATAAAAATGATAAATACTTTTGATTTTCTCATGAAACTAATTTTAAATTTTTAAAAAAAATTTGTGAAAGGAATTTATGAAAATCAAACCAAACACAACCATAGAATATTTTTATACAACCAAATAAGCCCCAGGTCTCGCATATAGTAGACTCCACATCTGGGACATATTGTTTGTCTCAATTTATGTCTCATTCTATGATTTTTTTTTATTTTTATTTATTTATTTATTTTTGTAGCACAATAATCGCTTTTAAACAGAAAAATTAATAGATAGATCCAGAGTACCATATGGGTGTTTAGTAACGGATCTATGAATGGTCCAGAGGCACATGCCGCCCTTAATTTTGTAATTTTTTATATTTTTTATTTTTTGCAAAAAAAGGAAATTAATTAACAAATGAAAATTTTACCTAGAAATAGCATTTAGAATGATTTCGTAATGGCATTTTTCATGCTAGGAAAATAATGGTGGTTGTTTTGACGGAAAATGAAGAAATTATAACAAATCACATTATTATGTATAAAAAAATTTAGTGCAAAGGTGATATCACATCATCATTTACGCATAAAGATGGTTAACCCCATTACAAAGATGAGAAATTATTGAATTGTTAATTGTATTTGACAAGTGGGATTAACTCTCAATGTGTTATTTTATTACTAGTTAGTGATACCATATGTTGGGGCAATCCCATATCGCCTGGGAGGGACGGACTGACTTCACCTTATAAGTGTACTGGCCTCTTCCACCTATTGAGATGCAATTCCCCTAAGGAGGAACAAAATCGTGAGGGAAAGAAGATGGTTATCCCTGCCCCCAGAACGGACAATATCCAGCAGAGCACGAGTGGACAAGTACACAAATTTGGCGCTAGAAGAAGGGCTCATCTCTCCCCCGCTATTGTGGCCCAGTACACTGAGGGTTTTTGTTAGGGCAATTCCACATCGCCTGGGAGGAATGGACCGACTTCACCTTATAAGCTTACTAGCCCCTTCCATCTATTGAGACGCGTTTTCCCCCAATGAGGAACAAAACCGTGAAGGAAAGCAGATGGTCATCCCTACCCCTAGAGCGGACAATATCCTACAGGGCGCAAGTAGATAGGTATGCAAATTTGGAGCTAAAAGGAGGGCTTGTCTCTCCCCTGTTGTTGCGGCCGAGTATGCTGGGGGGTTATGTTGGGGCAACCCACATCGCCTGGGAGGAACGGATTGACTTCACCTTATAAGCGTACTGGCCCCCTCGACTTGTTGAGACACACTTTCCTCTGAAGAAGAACAAAATCGTGAGGGAAAGCAGATGGTCATCCTTGCCCTTACAGCAGACAATATCCTATAGGGCGCAAGCGGACAAGCATGCAAATTTAGCACCAAATTAGCGTGCTTGTCCACTTGAGCCCTGTAGGATTTTGTTCACTCTGGGGGCAGGGATGACCATCTGCTTTCCCTTACGATTTTGTTTCTCTTTGGGGGAAAACGTGTTTCAACAAGTGGAGGGCTCTAGTACGCTTATAATGTGAAGTCGGTCTGTTTCTCCCAGGTGATGTGGGATTGCCCTAACATAAAATTTGCGTGCTTGTCAACTCACGTCCTACAGGACATTGTTCCCTCTAGGGGCAGGGATGACCATCTAATTTCCCTCATGGTTTTGTTTCTCATCAAGGGAAAACGTGTCTCAACAGGTGGAGGGGGCTAGTACGCTTATAAGGTGAAGCCGGTCCGTCCCACCTAGGCGATGTGGGATTGCCCCAACATAAACCTCCAGCATACTAGGCCGCAATAGCGGGGGAAAGATGAGCCCTCCTTCTAGTGCCAAATTTTTTTAAGGGAGATAGGTTGTCAGGCCCCTAAAAATTTTATTTCTTAAAAGTCCCTTGCTTTTTAAATTAATTCTTTGAAGTCCATCAATTTCTTAATTAATTGCAATTTTAACCCTAGGATCAGAATACAAACGCCAACTAAAAACTTGTAAACCCTAATCGATTTTGGTAAACTAGAAATCATTTCTAATACCCTAATATTGATTAATTGACTCCCTAAATACGGAATTACCACTTGAAAACCCTAGGTTTTTCCGATCTTTATCACGTTCGTCAGTTGATCGCCTTTTTATTCAAAACGAGAAATCCAAACTAAATTAGATTCTCTAACCCTAATTTAGTTTAATTCTACACTAAAATAAATGCTCCAATTCATAAATTAAACCCAAAGCCTTCACATTTTTATTAAATCACTAATTGACCCTAAACAAGTACTAATATATATATATATATATGCACTTATACCTTTAAACCCATTTTATACACCATATTTTGAAAATTTCAACAATTGTACACAAGAAAAAATAAAATAATCTCCTCAAATCATCATCATGTGGCCGACCAATAAATATATATATATATATATATGTATGTATATATGCATTGTACTTGTAACTAGGATAGTTTGATTAAGATAAAACCCTAACAATATCATGCTTAGGTACTCGATTAAGGCCTCTAATCATCCACAATTCCATTGAATTCATACTAAATCCAAAATATCCAATCCAATTCCAACCAATGGGCATTTTAGACCTTTTACACTAATTTTATTATAAAAACCACCCATTCCTTAGCATTTTACATACAAGAACACACACACAAACACTTCATTCGGCTGAGAGGAAGAGAGGGGAAGAGGGTGAGCTTGGTGGAAGAAAGGAAAGAAAGAGAAGGTCTTGTTAACTAACCAACCAAGCCTCAAGTAAGCCACATCACCATCTCTCCTTCTATTTTATTTTTGAAATACATGTTATTACAATCTTGAAATCACATTTTCAGATGTGTTGTAATGGTGTTCGTGTGTCCAAAGTTGATGAATTGGGTTTTAATCCTTCTTCTATTCATATTTCCTCTTAATAGATGCAAAAATACATTTTTCTTCCCATATCTCACATTTTTTTTTTCAAAAGCATACCATCACTCTAAAAATATGAGTTATTAATACATCATTTATTATGTTTTCATCACAAAAGAAGTGAAAAATTTCCCTTTGTTGGTCTCTTTTCTCACCAATCTTCTTATTTTGAGTATTGTGCAAGAAAAATCTATTTTACAGCCAACTTTCAAAAATTCTATAAAAATGTAGAAAATTCTTCTAGACCTAGGTTTTATGTCAAAATATTCCTTAAGGAGTTAACTTTCAATAAATATTTTTTTCATTGAAAAAGAGTGAGCAGTTTGTAGGAACATCTGATTTTTATAACGGTCGACGAATCTAGACAGTGTTGGAGTGTTTCTTAAATAACTAAAAATCTAGAAAAACTATTCCATTTCTGAAACATGTTCTGAAAACTAGATTAAATTCCTACGAACCACAGGAAGTTCGAGTTTAGAAAAAATCTGAAATAACCCTTTTGATCTTAATCTTTAAGTGGTACTGAATCCAAAAATTCTTTTTGCATTGGTATTTTATGCTCTTGTGTTCATGAATATGCCTCTTAATATATGATCATGTCTTGGTATGATATTACATATATCATGGTTATATACCTGTTATTTTAGTCCTTCGATGATGCTCACATTTATGCAAATTTATTCGTTTGTTACTTGCTTGTGCTAACTAACTTAAAATGTTAATCTAAACAAAAAGCTTAATGGGGTGGCTAATGGGGTTTGGGTCACATGAGTATTGTTATGAGATGAAGTTATGTTCAAATTGAATTGGTTAGTGGGACGTGTTCCCTTTTGAAAGTTGAAGTCTTGCACAAGTGGTTGTTTTAGAACCCTTGAATGGAGCGGCTGTATTCGGATCCTAGGTGGTTTTGGTGTGAGGAGGGATTTCGGTAAGGCCCTATTTTACGGTCTCTTTTGAGGTCCTCGGTTGGTGCTACGCCGTATGTAACCGTTGGTAGGCATCCGGGATAAGGTTTGCAAAGCAGCAAAATAGGGGGCATACCGAATAATCCGCATCCGATTCTTGTAATTGGAAGGATGAAATCTCTTTAGGGGATTTCTAGACTACTAATGACTAATCTTGTAACCTGTGTTATTTACTTGAATGTCATGTTCCTTTCCCTTATTGTTGTGATTGCTATTTGTAGACACCCTATTTTTGACTGACCTTAAGACTTAGACGTCATCGATTGAGCGCTCGATGATGGTGCATATTGTGCTCGTTTTGAAGTTTCGGAGTTTTGGCTGAGAGCCTTACCTCCGGGCCTCGGAACTCTTTGTGTTTTGACTCGGTTTGCAGAACAAGTCTTGTTTTCCCTTCCTGGAGGGAGGGAGTGGTCTTGTAGACCATCTCTCTGTGGTTGTAGACTAATTTTCATGGTCATAGGTCACTTTTCCCGTTTGGAGACTAGTTTTCGATTTTTGGAGCCTTTGGTCGCGCGCCTTGTTTCGGGACTGCTTAACATTCTCCGTTTGGCGTGGTTTTTTAACCACACATTATTGCCTCTTTCTGGAGGAACACTGTGGTCCGGGAGACCACTTTTGTGGTTGCATACCACTTTTGATGCTCGTCAGCTAGTTTTCAGGGCTTTTGGCCACGTGTTTCGCCTCCTGATTTCTCGTCTTGCATCCGGTTTGGTTTGTTTTTGGTACAAACCTTACTTTCCTTTTTTGGAAGGTGGTACAAGGGTGGGAGACCAGCATTTCTCCTGGCCGACCACTTTTCCTTTTTCCAGCTAGTTTTCTTGTCAGATAACTAGCTTTCTTGGTCTTTGGACCATCTCTTCTGGTCGACCACCACACCACACCACCACCTTGCATTTAGTGTGTTGACCTCTCCCACCTATGGCCGACCAGTTTTTGATCTGGTTGACCACCTAAGGGCTTCTTTTTGGCACCTTTTTGGAGATATTTTGGGACAGCTGGCACAACTGGAGAGCATTTGAGCCATCCTCCATATGGAGGGATGGCATTCAACCCTAGCTTCTCCAAGAAGCTTTGGCTTTCCCCTTCTATAAGAGGGAGGCTCCTCCTCCCTCCTCCAAGTTCAAAAATTGCCATTAGAAGGATAGATATAGCATTGTCTCTATATTGCCTTCTTTCTCCATTTTTGTGCATCAAAAGTGTAGATTTGTCTTAGTTTAACACACAAACACACACTCAAACACCTTCCTTTTTCTACTAAGGTGCCAAGGGGTTGTTTTTGGTGTTCTTGGGTTGCTTTGAGCTTGAAAAACCTGCTGGAGTTGCAGTTATAAAGAGGGTCTTCAAGGGTGAGCTTTTCACCTTTAAATCCCCCTTTCTTGCTTAAGATTTTAGCCTATCTTGCATGATGTTTTAAGCTTAGCTCATAACCAGTAAAAGTTCTATTTTTTCATGCTTAAAAAGTTTGTTTAAGATCACTTTTGTGTTTGGGGTTGTTTACCCCCTCTTAGGCCTTGTTTGGCCTTGGTTTTGAGCCTTTTTTGTGAGCTTCGGGAGCACCTTGTATTGGCCTTCTCACCACTGAAATCCTTCAGTGGTGGGGATGGTGTTTTAAGGTCCTAAGAAGGAGAGGGTCCCCTCTCCTTGTATCTTCCATACATGCCTTAATATGCCTCATGTTTGAGCACCTTTGTTAAGTGTATGTTGACCATGTCTTAGCTTGTATTTGTGGTTATTTTGCTAAGGCATACCACTATTTTTACTTGTCTTGGTCACTCCATGCATGGTTAATACACTTGTAGTGTAAATCACACAATCTAGTCTTGTATGCCTCATGTTTGAGCATGTGTTTCTAGCTTGTTTTGGGGCCATCTCAGTAGGTTTTTGGTGTTATTTTAACATGCCTTAGATCTATTTTGGGTTGGTTTGGTTGGCTCTTGCATGCCTAATACACTTGTAGTGTAAATCACACACACTAGCTTTGTATGCTTCATAAAGTAGCATATATTTCCAGCCTATGTTGTGTCCGTTTCAGCATGTTTTAGGGCTTATTTTACCATGTCATACCTCTGTTTAGGTTTGGTTTGGTTAGCCTTTGCATGCTCCATACACTTGTAGTGTGGTTCAGTGAAATAGCCTAACATGCATCATGTTGTGACATGTCATTCTAGCATGCTTTTGGCTTAACTTCATGAAGCTTTTGTCCATGTTTTAACACGCTTTAGCTCTGATTTTGGTTGTCTTGGTCATGCATGACTTGCTTTGTATAGCTATAGTTCAATCTAGCTTGTTAGCTTTGTACACTACGCCCACTAGCATGCTTTACTTGGCTTATTTGAATGATTTGGCATCACTTGTTATGTGATTTCAATCCATGTTTCATGGCCATGCACCTGCATTTATCGTTCATTCAATGCGTTGGAGGGTTTGCCCCTTTATGCCTTAACATGAACCATTGCGTATGCCTTCATGCTTTTGCTTGCGAGCTCTCATTTCAGTATTTATTTGGGGTTATTATGCCATGATATAACTCTGATTTTTGTTGCTTAAGTCATTCCATGCTTGGTCTTAATAGGTGTAGTGTAATCCACCTTATTTGCCTTGCATTCACCATGCTTCATGCCCTTCATGCTAGCATATTTTGGCTTACTTCCATGCATGTTTTAGACTCATTCTAATATGTACTGGGACTGTTTTGGGTTGTCTTAGTCACATGCTTCATGTTTTGTATACTTGTAGTACAAATGCTCTTGCTTGCCTCAAGCTTTGAGCACCATTGCATGCTTCATTTGTGTTGTGTACATGATTTGGCATCATCTAACATGACATTTTAGAGCTTATAGCATGCTTTTGTTCCCATTTCATTCATGCTTTGAATGTCTTTAAGTGTTGTGCATTATGGCCTTGTTATGGCCTTAGCTTGCATGCTTGCATGCCTAGGCCTTCGAGCCCTCGTCTCAGCATGTTTAGGTCCTTGTTTCGACCTACTTGAGCTCTGTCCATGCTTAGTTCATGCATTTGTGCCATGTGTTGCATGCCTCATTTGCGTTGCTCTTTGTTAGTTTTCATGCCTTAGGACCCTAACATGCTTTACTTATGTTGTTTGAATGATTTGGCATCATTTCTTGCTTCATTTCAGTACGCTTAGTGTAGACACTCCATTTTTGACCGACCTTAAGACTCAGACGCCATCGATTGAGCGCTCGGTGATTGCGCATGTTGTGCTCGTTCTGAGGTTTCGGAGTTTCGGCTGAGGTCCTTACCCCCGGACCTCGGGACCTTTTTATGCTTTGCCTCGGTTTGCGGACCAAGTCTTGCTTTCTCTTCCCGGAGGGAGGAAGAGGTCTTTTAGACCATCTCTCAGTGGCCATAGGCTACTTTTCGTGATCACAGTCCACTGTTCCCGTTTGGAGACCAGTTTTCGATTTTCGGAGCTGTCGGCCGCGCGCCTCGGTTCGGGATCGCTTAACATTCTCCGTTTGGCATGGTTTTTGGCACACACCTTGTTTCCTCTGTCTAGAGGGACACTGCGGCCTGGGAGACCACCTTTGTGGTCGCACGCCAGTTTTGGTGCTTAACAGCTTGTTTTCGGGGCACCCGGCTGTGAGTTTTAACCCTCGAACCCTCGTTTTGCATCCGTCTTGGTTCATTTTTGGCATGGACCTTGTTTTCATTGTTTGGGAGGTGGTACAAGGGTGGGAGACCACCTTTTCTCCTTGGAGACCACTTTTTTCCCACCAGCTTGTCAGGAAGCTGGTCTCCTTGGTCTTTGAGCCACATTTACTGGTCTCCCACCATACCACTAGCTTGCATTCATTGTGGAGACCATCAAATGGGGCTGCCGACCACCTTTCATTGGGTTGAACATTTTGAATTGGTCGGCCGACCAGGGGAAGTGGTCGGCCGACCACCTGAACTGGTCGGACTGCCTCCTCCTGTTTTGTCTGTGTGAGTGTGTGCCAGTTGGAATGCACAGACTGCATCCTCCATACACGTGTATAGAGGATCTTAAGCCTTGGTTTTTATCTTCTTGAAGAAGCTTTAGCCTTGTATCTCTATAAGAGAGGCCCTCCTCTTCCTTAGCACAGGTTCAGAAGTTGGTTGAAGGCAAGAATATATCCCTTTCTATATCTCACTATTTTGAGCTCTAAAGTGTGTGATTCTTGGCCCTTTGCACACCACCTCATAGCCTAACCCTTCCACCATTGCTTGGAGCTTCTTGGAGGCCATTTTCAGAGGTTAAGGAGTTGGGTTTTGGGTCCAGAAGTTGTTGTCTTGTTGAGCTTCAATGGTGACACACTTTTTCCATCTTTTAAGCTTTATTTTGATCCATCTCTTAGCCTTATTTGCATGCATATTTAAGCTTTGTTGTCAAGTGAAAAAAGTCTTGTTTTGAGGTCCTTTTGATGTTTGCTTAAGGTCATTTTGTTGTTGGGGGTCATTTACCCCCTTGCATGCTTCAATTTGCCTTGTTTTGGGCCATGCCCTAAGGCCTTTGTGTTGACCTTTGCTTGGCCTTTTAACCACTGAAATCCAACGGATTTTCAGTGGTTAACATGTATTTTTGAGAGCCAAAATCAGAGAGGGGTGACCCTCTCCCTCCTTGTCTTGTTCACTAGCATTTTTAGCCTTACAAAGGAGCCTTCATTTGCACACCTCCAAGCCTTGTTTCAGGCCCTTTTCAATGACTTTTAGGGCATGCCTAGGCTCTGTCCAGAGTTGATTTTGTCACCTTGGGTGTGTCTCTTGCATGTGTAGAATAACCCCTCTTATAGCCTATCAAAGGAGCATGACATTCTTGCACGCATTGATCATGTTTCAGTGGGTTTTTGGGCTTTATTTGGCATGTCATGTCTCTAAATTTTTCTAGTTTAGTGGCCTCTTGAATGCTTCATGTGCTTGTAGTGTAATCCATGTTCCCTAGCTCACATTGCATGTTGTTTCGGCCCTTGATTCTAACATATTTTGGCCATATTCTAAACTGATTTTATTCATGATTCGGGCTGCCTTAGCTCTATTTTGAGGTCCCATGGTCGAATGATACTTGCCATGCATGCTTGTAGCGTAATACCCTTGCCTAGCTTCGAGTTTTGAAGCCTCTTGCATGCTTAACTTGAGTTGTTTTCATCATTGAACATGTTATTTCAGAGCTTATACTTGTGCCATATTCCCATGTTTTCCACTCTTTAAATGCGTTTGAGAGTTGTGCTTGTATGCCTCTCTTTTGGGCTATTGCATGAGCTTCATTTTTGTGCATTGCAAGCCATCATTTTAGGCCATTTTGCCATTGTTTTGGGTCTGCATAGGGACTGTTTGGGGTTGGTTTGGTCATTTGGGCATCGCTTTGCATATCTCTAGTGTAATGCACTTCACTAGTTTCGGTAATTGTGTCATCCAACATGCATCGGGTGAGTTGTTTGCATGATTCGGGACCATCTTGTATGCCATTTCAGAGCTGGAACATGTGCCATTGTATGCCATATTTCATCTTTTCAATGCTTTGGTAGAGTTACACTTTGTTCCTTAGGTTTGGTCCCTTGCATTTGTGCATGTTTGCATGAACCTTGTTGCCTCATTTTCATCATATTGGCCACTGATTTGGGTGTGGCCGAGGCCCATCCATCTTGGTTTAAGTCCATCTAGCATTGTGTATGCCCTATAGTCCATGTTATCGCATGTTTGATCATTGCATTGCGTATGCCTCGTTCATAACATTGTGTATGTTAGTGCATTGTGTATGCATGCCATATAATCCATGTGCATTGAGTATGCCATTGATTAGTTCATAGCATTGTGTATGCCATTTGCATGCTTGCATGTCATTCCGTGCATCTTCATATCACTTAGTTGCATTGCATTTAGATTACATGCTAGAGTTGCATTTGTCCATACATCGTTTGTTGCATTGTGTTTGGAGTAGGGTTTAGTCCAAACACGGGAAACGAGGGACGTTTCATACTCAAAGTGATGAAACATGCCTCGATTCTTGGTCACCGACACTCTTGACTATACATGATAGAGTTGTTGGCTTTAGGTGTTTACATGTGCATTCATTTCACATTGAGTCGTGCAATTCGACTCCTCGGCCATCATGCATCGGGATGCGTGATTGATGGCGTGAGGATCGAGAACTACACTCCCTAGAGCTTATGCAATGACGGAGAGAGTGGTCGAGCACACATATGTTGAAAATACCTTGCCTTCTCTCTCCCTTGCCTTTGTTGCAGAAAAAGCAGAAACCAGGAGAATGAACTGGTCGGCCGACCAGGTTTTCTGGCAGGCCGACCACCTTTTCTGGTCTTCACCACCAAGGGTGGTCAGTAGGTGGTCTCCCTTGCCCATAGCTTGGTTGGCAGCCTTCCCACAGCTTCTCTGGGTGGAGTTTCATCTCTCTGGAGCCTCGTGCAACTTTTTGAAATCAATTGCAAACAAAGGCGAGTTGAGACATCGCGATGGATTTCCCGACAAGGCGACTCGAGCATGCATGCATCCCTATCATTCGGAACAAGAGCTGAGGTAGTCCATTTCATATAGCTTGCATGCTAATTTATTTGCTTCCTTAGTTTAATTTGTTAATTAATTAATGTTGTGTAATATTTAGCTGTAATTCGTTATTCATTTTGGTTGTGTAATAACTGGCTTAATTAGATTAGCTTAGATTAGCTAGTTGGTGTTGTATTATTTATTCGGACCCTCCGAGAGAGGGCACTGTTGTAATAAGTGTGCGTGTGTGTGATGTATGTCTTCCAACCCCACGTCTTTCTCCCTTTACTTACCTGCTTTCAATGGTTAGTTATATAGTCATGTTTTCAATATAAGATCCTTATGCTCGCAATGGTTTGCAATTATTCATCTGTATTGCAATGCCCGGCTCAGCACATCATTACTAACTGCAAGTGTATCGTTCACAATTCCGAGGTGGAATAATGTTATCTGTAGCAATCTCCATATGCCAATCTTAGAAAAGCGAGCTATCTTAGTTGCATTTTGAGTGTTGCATTAGCAATTTAAACCATGACACTGGATCATGCATTGATTACTACTAGTTTTCTGTTTTGGCTTGGAGTATCAGGTGAGTGTTTTATGCTTTAGATCCTATGCATGTTGTGTGAGGCCTGCCATGATAGCATGCTTGCGATGAGGCTAACTGATTATGTGATATACCTGCCTGAATGCCTGTGGGTGAAGGTTGGATTACTTGAATTGGAACAATTCATCGATTGCGAGTTTTAAGCCCACTTGAGAGTGGCAAATCACCATATTTTCTAAGCCCACTTGAGGGTGGCAAATCCACGTCTTAGCCTACTTGCGAGTAGCACCATTAAACCATTTTCAAACAAACAAACATGAAATGTTTTGTTCCAATTTAGGCGATCCAGTCTATACTTGTGTGTTGTGCGCATCACATAGTAATCCTAGGCTAATGAACCGGAATAAGAACGCGTGTGTTTTCAAAAAAAACTCGATATCATGTTTAGTAGTGGCCAATCTTTGATCGGGCGAGCGGGGGTGCTCATTGCATGACCTTCCCCAATCGTACCCAAGTTCCCGAGTCGAGGAAACTTTGGTGATGACGGACACGTGGCCTTAGGCACGAGTCAGGGTTTCCTAAATTCTCCCAAAATAAAATATTTAGGTGGCGGCTCTGTATCTGACAAAGCAGTCCATGTTTGGCACATCTTTCTAAAAATTAGTTTTTCAAAACGATTTGTCGGATTTGGACTCTTTAGTGATTTATCAATCTTGTATTGCACTTTGCGAGATCAGATTAAGAACCGTGACATTTGAGTCCGAACTATAGTAAGCCCAATGAACAAAATGGGATTTTTCCCGGGACGTTTGGGGACGTCTACACTTAGTGTTGTTACACTTCCACTTTTGTCCCTTATCGAGCACTCTTGAGAGTTGTGCTCTTTGGCCTCTCTGATGGCCAATGCATTGTGCATGCATGCCTAGCTTTATGTGCCTTCATTTCATCACCAATGGCCACTAATTTGGGCATGACCGAGGTCTACCCCTTTTAGTTTAAGTCCATTGAACATGCCATGTATATTGCATTGAGTATGCCACATTGTTCATCGCATTATGTATGCCTTGTACTTTGTATTGTGCATGCTTAGTTCACATCCTTGCGTTGTGCATGCTAACTGTTATTTGCATTGAGTATGCATGTTCCTAACATTGCTAAGTTGCCCTTGTAGCATTGCATTGTGCATGCATGCATTAGCATTGCTCGCATGTGTAGACGTCCCCGAACGCCCTGGGAGGGTGAGCTCTCGTTCCGTTCATTTGGGGTCACTACAGCTCAGGACTCTAAAATTTGTCACGATTCTAAGTCTGAACCAAAGAGTCCAAATCCGGCAAATCGTTTTGAGAAAAAACAGATTTTGAAAGAAGTGCCAAACATGGACTGCTTTGCCAGATACAGAGTCGCCACCTAAATATTTTATTCTGGGAAATTTAGGAAACCCTGACTCGTTTGCCTAAGGCCACGTGTCCGTCATCACCAAAGTTGCCTCGGCTCGGGAACTTGGGTACGATTGGGGAAGGTCACTTCGTGAGCACCCTCGCTCGCCCGATCAAAGATCGGCCTCTACTAACCATGATATCAAATTTTGAAAACATTGTGTGTTCTTATCCCGGTTATTAGTCTAGATTTACTATGTGATGCGCACAACATACAAGTATAGACTGGGTCACCTGAATTGGAACGAAACATTTCATGTTTGTTTTTGAAAGATGGTTTGCTACTCGCAAGTAGGCTTTAAAGATACAGATTTTGCCACCCTCAGGTGGGCTTAAGAAAAGATGTTTTGCCACTATTTAGTGGGCTTAAAACTCACAGTTAATGATTTGTTCCAATCCAAATAACCCAACCTTCACCCACAGGCATTCAGGCAGTTATATCACATAAGCATATAGCCTCATGGTAAGCATGCTATTCATGGCAGTCACTCACACGCATGCAAGGATGCTAAAGCATAAAACTTACCGAGTACTCCAAGCCAAAAACAGAAACTAATTAGAAATCATGCATGAATCCTAACTATGCTAAAATGC
>NW_021026863.1:776870-793905 GCF_004153795.1 Camellia sinensis
ACATTTTAAGCGAATGCTAGGCAAGCAAGTAAACTCGAGCCAAACTACACCTCATGCAGAAAGCCTAAGATACTATGCAAAATGAGGCCAAAAAGAGAGATATAACACAAAGTGTATAAAGGATGCCTCAAACCATGAAATACCCTCAATGAAACATGAAGAGGGGGTCAAAATAAGGTCATTTTTAGTTCGGACCAGAGTCCAAAAACAGAAGCAAAAGAGGCTAATAAATCATGTAAAAATATGGCCAAAAGAGAGATATAAAGGCAAGTAGAAAATAGAGGCCACAAACAGTGATGAGCCCTTCAACAATGTTGAAGAAGGGCTCAAAATAAGCAACTTTACAGTTTATGAGATGCCTCAAAACAGTCTACATGTAGGCGAAAAATACTACACAAGGAATAGGCATACAAGAGGGATAATGAAGCAAGTGCAACAAGGAGGCCTCAAACAGTGTGAGGCCCTTAAACAAACATGAATAATGGCTCAAAATAAGCCTAGTTCCAGTAAAGGTCGGAGCCCAAAACAGCAAGCAAGAATGGCTTAGATAGGATGCAAAAATAAGCTAAAAAGAGAGAAAATGGTGCTTACCCTTGAAGACTAAACTTTAGGCAACTCTTGGCTTGAGTTTGGTGACTCTTTAGCTCTGGAAAACAACTTTAAACTGCTGCAATGGAGGTTGGAGGTATGGTGCTAGGTGGTGGTGAAGAAAAGGGTGTAGGAACTTGGAGGTTTTGGGCTTGGGAGTATAGAGAAAGAGAGATACAAGAAGGGAGCTTCAAGGGGAATTTTGGTAACCCTAAAATCAGAGCTGGAGCCCCTGTTATAAAGGCAAAAAGGGGGGGGAAAGGGAGAAAAAAATGGAGGGAAAACAAACCAAGTTTCCCTCCAAAAATGCACCCCCCGGATACACAATCTGGGGGGGGAAAAGATGCATATTTGAGATGTACCTGCAGCAAGGAACATGGCCAGCCAGTTTTCTTGGGCTTAGGTGGCCGGCCGGCCACCTCCTACGGCCGGCCGGCCAAGGGTCAAAAGGGTCAAACATAATTAGTAGCCGACCAGATGATATTGGTGGCCTCCCAGGTGTGCACAACACAACCATATGGTCAAAAACTGGAGAAAGTAAACCAGGAGAGAGAAAAGTCCACTTTTTAGAGGGGTTCAAAAGGGTCAAACATAATTAGTAGCCGACCATATGATATTGGTGGCCTCCCAGGTGTGTACAACACAAATATGTGGTTTAGAGCTGGAAAAAGTGGCCTTAAGGTGGTCAACATTGGCTTTCAAGTGAGAAAAACGGGCGACGGAGGGTGATGAGGAAATATAACTGGTTGCCGGAACAATTACTGGCCTCCCACCCTTCTACGACCTTCCTAATGATGAAACAAAGGTCCCTGCCAAAAATGAACCAAAATCGATGCAAAATGAAGGTTCGGGGGCCGAAACGCGCAGTCTGGGGCCCCGAAAACTGACTGTTGGGCACCGGGAGTGGTGTTCGACCACGAAGTTGGTCTCTCGGACCGCAGTGTCCCTCAAAAGGGAGCAAATAAGATGTATGCCAAAAACCGGGGCAAACGGAGGTGGTTAGGCGGTCCCAAACCGAGGCACACGGCCAACGGCTCTGAAAAACGGGAAACCGGACTCCAAACGGGCAAAATGGCTTACGACCACGAAACATAGCCTACGGCCACTGAGAGATGATCTACGAGACCTCTTCCTCCCTTTGGGAAGAGAAAATAGAGAAAACAGAGCCTGGTTCGCAAACCGAGGCAAAGCATGAAAGAGTCCGGAAGTCCGGAGGCAAGGCTCGCAGCCGAGACTCCGAAACCTCTGAACGAGCGCGATATGCAACATCACCAAGCGCTCAATTGGTGACGTCTGAGTCTCAAGGTCGGTCAAAAATGGGGTGTCTATAGTTGCCTCTCTTTGACAGAACTCGGAAGTCAAGAAGTGACGGGAGTGAATGTCAAAGCCCAGAGACGACCCATTTTTGACAAGGCCGAAGACTTAGACAGACGTATGAGATAAACAGAGATGTGCCCGCAGGTGTGCCCGCAGGCAAGGGCAAAATGCAAAATGATATGCAGGAAGATTTTGAAGATTGGACTTATACGCTACGCGAAGCCGGACATCACTCATGATCATGCAAAGAGAGCTGTAATGAAGCAATTATGCGAAATAAATGCAATATTTTAAGCGAATGCTAGGCAAGCAAGTAAACTCGAGCAAAACTACATCTCGTGCAGAAAGGATGTAAGAAAATTATGGAATTCTCACTGCGAATACAGTGTGCATGTGTGATAGATACACAGAGCGAACATGTGATTGATACACAAAAAGGTGAGCACAAAGTGTGGTAGATGCACTAAGTGAACAAGTATGATAGATGCACAAAACAGGAGTGTGTGATTGATACACAGAGCGAACGCGTGTGATTGATACACAAAGTAGGCATAGTGTGAGCGTGTGTGATTGATACACAAAGTGGGCAAAGTGAGTGTGTGATAGATACACTATTTGAGCAAAGTGTAATTGATATACAAAGGGTGAAGTGAGCAAAGTGTGATGGATACACTAAAGGTGAACACAAAGTGTGACAGATGCACTTAGTGAACAAGTATGATGGATATACTAAAAGCGAACACAAAGTGTGATAGATGCACTATGTGAACAGAGTGTGATTGATACACTAAAAGTGAACACAAAGTGTGATAGATGCACTTAGTGAACAAAGTGTGATTGATACACTAAAATCGAACACAAAGTGTGATAGATGCACTATGTGAACAAGTGTGATGGATACACAAACAGTGAACACAAAGTGTAATAGATGCACTATGTGAACAGAGTGTGATTGATACACTAAAAGTGAACACAAAGTATGATAGATGCACTATGTGAACAAGTGTGATGGATACACAAAAGGTGAACACAAAGTGTGATAGATGCACTTAGTGAACAGAGTGTGATTGATACACTAAAAGTGAACACAAAGTGTGATAGACGCACTATGTGAACGAGTGTGATGGATACTGAAAATGAACACAAAGTGTGATAGATGCACTTAGTGAACAGAGTGTGATTGATACACTAAAAGTGAACACAAAGTGTGATAGATGCACTATGTGAACGAGTGTGATGGATACACAAAAGGTGAACACAAAGTGTGATAGATGCACTATGTGAACGAGTGTGATGAATACACAAAAGGTGAACACAAAGTGTGATAGATGCACTTAGTGAACAGAGTGTGATTGATATACTGAAAATGAACACAAAGTGTGATAGATGCACTTAGTGAATAGAGTATGATAGATATACTAAATGTGAACATGAAGTGTGATAGATGCACTTAGTGAACAAAGTATGATTGATATACTAAAAGTGAACAGAAAGTGTGATAGATGCACTATGTGAACGAGTGTGATGGATACACAAAAGGTGAACACAAAGTGTGATAGATGCACTTAGTGAACAGAGTATGATTGATATACTGAAAATGAACACAAAGTGTGATAGATGCACTTAGTGAATAGAGTATGATAGATATACTAAATGTGAACACGAAGTGTGATAGATGCACTATGTGAACAGAGTGTGATTGATACACAAAACGAGAATGTATGTGACATTTACACAAAAGTGAATATGCGCATGGTAGATACACAAAATGAGAATGTGTGTGATAGATACACAAAAGTGAATGAAGAAAGTGTGATAGATACACTAAAGAAATGATCTTAAACCAAACTTCTTTGAACGAACCGTACATACAATATCGTGCATGAATGAGAAAGAAACTTGATAGGTACAATGCAATACAATGCATGATGTTTAATGAACGCAATAAATAGACAAAACAGCGTTTTAGAAAGCACCTCATGAGGTGAGTGGCGGTGAACTGCTCTACTCCGATGGGGATCTTCCCCTGTGCTCTTCGAACACTTACCTTCAACTTACAATAAAAAGGCTCTGAAATACTGACAAGGGTTCTTCATGTAGAACACTTTGGACGTTGCCTTGAATTTGGATATAGATCTGAAATACTGACAAGGATTCTTCACGTAGAACACTTTGGACGTTGCCTTTCTTCCTGATCATATTCACAGCTTTTCCTATTCTCCAACGGGGTGACAGACTAGGTTGGTTCAGTATCCAGAATTGAGGTGCATACACGCTATCTCAACCTATGGGGCTTCCATACAGATTTCAAGCCGAGGACACGCCTTTGGGTATTTAAACCAGTCTTTAGTCCCGGAAATCCCGAACCTTTACGTTCTAGGCATCAGCCATTCGAACTCTAGTTTCCACCGTCGTAGTTGGTCTCCTAAGAACTCATTGCGAACACAGCCAAGGTGCCTCTGGCAGGGAATGGTACTCAGGGAGAGCACTTTTGATCGCCATTTTGGCTTGAAGCAGACTTGATCTTGAGCTTGAGGTACAGGCACACTCTTACTTCGGAGCTTTGACAAGACTTGAAGAGGTACACACGGAATGTAGTCTCGGAACTTACTGAAGTTGGAACAAACTCAGATACCCGACATTTCCTCTTTTCTTTTGCTTTGTAGTCTGGAACCCATATAGCTTCAAATAGGTCCTAGTTTTGCTGTTCTGACATGACTTGGGTTGAACCCTGCGGTTTTATGAAAGAACGAATATTGTTTTGCACAGATGTGGAGAACGGCACGGCACTCGGAGCGCAAAACGATTTTATTTTGGAATTGATAAATGAGCTCTCAACTGGGTATCGAGCCTACGACTGAACACAGCAAAACGACTCAACAAGGAAATAAAAGGCACACAACCTAGACATATCAAGTAACACTCGAAACGACTCAAAACAAGAATCGAGATAAAACAAAAAGACACGACACTCAGACGTGCACAGGGAGCCTATTTCACCGGGTAGTGTTTCTCACCCTTTCTCATTTGTGGTTCTCACATCACTCGGCCCTCAAGCTCTGTTTTTTCTGAAAAAGCCCTCTTCTCACTTTTCCTCTCATCACACATCTCTCTACTCTTCAATCTCTCATTTTTCATCCCTCCTCTGGGTGGTTGATGGATAAACAGCAAATTGTGGGCTCGTGCCCCTAGCATTCTGCTAGATTCTCTTTCTTCTGCTCACAGCTAGTGAATTCCTTCCACGGAAAGGTTATGCTACAACTGGGTGTGTAGCAAATCTGCAGCTAACATCAGTTGATGATGCTTTGCTGGGGAGTTTGGACGTGATAAGATCTGTCCAGATGATGGAGTGGAATATCTTGCCCCATTCTAGTTCGTGCTTCGCAGTTTGCTTGATACCTCGTTGCTTGGAGGATGTGAGAGCTTTCTGCCCTTTGTTGTGCCCTTTTCTGGCGAATACGGTGCCCTTTCCGACAAGTAGAGTGCCCTTTCTGGCAAGTATTTTGACAAAGGGGAAAAGACAGAACACCTAACTCAACTGTGCCCCTAGTTCATCATTTTAACCATTTTTTGTTTTTGCTTTCTACTAAAACAGTTTTGACCAACATGAGAGTTAGATTAACGCGCTTGTTCGATTTTCTGATTTTAAATCATGCAAGTTAGGCTATGAGCACTGAGAGTTTTCCTTTTTTGGGTCCAAGAAATGGTCCAGTTTTGAAAAATGGAGTACTTTTCGAGAAGATTAGTCAACCTCAGTAAAAATTCTCAAAAACTATTTTTGCAAACGACCACTGCTCAACGAGCACGGAACCTACTCTTGAGATGCATAACCTCGGATCCATAGCAATGGAAAATTGCCCCTTGTCTGAAGGACACTGCATGGCAACGGAAAGTTGCCCCTTGTTTGAAATGACACTGCGGCGTTTTGAATGGCAACGGAAAGTTGCCCCTTGTTTGGATAGCACTGCAGCGTATTGTAGTCAGTCCTCAGAGCGACAAACACAACCAGACTCTCAGATACAGAGAAGAAAAAGATGACCAGAACCATTGCATGGACACAATCGAATTTGAAGTGTTTACGGCTGGACTTCAGAATGAAGTTGCCTACGTATCCCAAACATAGGAATCAAGCCTTACGTAGTTCGGGGTTAAGGTACACTCGGGTATTAACCTCTCCTTTTTAGGCTCTAACTTTTGCCAAGGCGCCTATCGCGGGTTTTCGACCTTACGAGCTTTGTTCTTCTTTCTTTCTTTTTTTCAATTCTTTTCTTCTTTTTTTTGATATTCTTTTCTTTTCTTTTCTTTGCATTTTTTCTTTCTTTTTTTTTCTTTTCTTTTCTTTTTCTTCTTTTATTTATTTATTTTTTTTTTTTCTTCTTTTTCTTGCTCTAACTTTTGCCTGGGTCGCCCTTCCGGGTTTTCGGCCCAGCGAGCCTCTCAAGGGTGAAAGTGTAGTTTGGTCCATGCCAAATGGTTATAGGGTTTCGAAGCCATCCGTATCCAGGAGAGTGGCTGTTGATTTGCAAGAGGACTCATCTTCAGCTCTTCGAGCATGTCTGATATCTTTGCCCCTAGTTCGAGGGGTACTTCTGTTCTAGCTTTGCAAGCTTCTCCTGATCTTCTAATCTTTTTGATCTAACTTTCCTGGCCTCTTGTTCGAGGGCTGCTTCAAATCTAGCCACACAGGCCTCACATCGTAGTTGACCGTTGAACCTTCTGAATTCAAGTTCAAGGTTTGGAAGCGAAGGGGTTGAGTCTCGAGGCTGAGAGCGATCCTAGGCTGCACAATCTCAAGAGTGATTCCACACAAGTCTTCATAGGACTGAGCAAAACATTTTGTTTTTGAAAGTTTTTAAGAAAGTGACAAATCACTCGCGCCAAAGATAGTGTGGAACCAATCTGGATCAAAGATAGGGTCCTTCTCAGTACTCACACTAAAAAGCATGATTTCATTCATTAAGGGCTTAGCACGCCTCTCTTTCTCTTAGTTTGATCAAATTTTTGCAAATCCCGAGGAATTCCTCCCTCTTTGTTTTCATCGCAATGTTCAAAAAAAAGTTTTGAAAACTTAGGTCAATGCAATAATTTCAAGGCACAAGAGAGCAGGTGGAATGCACTGCCATTTCATTCAAATTCCGGCACAACTAGCACACGGCAGAAGCAAACACAGAAGTGCAAAAATTACTGCTGTTTCATTCAAATCTTTTGGTGTTACTGGCTCCCTGGCAGAAACAGACTCAAAAGAAAACAAAAAGACAAATAGAAAACAAGCAAGTGATGCCCGAGGTAACACCCCGAAATCACCCGAGTCTAACAGGACTGACTCGATACAACAAGACAGACCCAACTGACTCAGTACAAAAGACTGACTATATACAAAACAATAGACTGACCCAATACCTAAGTCAGAAAGTACAAAAACTAGCATTCACAAATGCTCGAAACAGTGCGTGCCATAAGCCACATCAGGAGTAAACTAAGCGCCGCCCGTAGGTGGTTCATCCCTTGATCACATAATCACATTATCCCCCACAAGTTCAACTGATCAAGTGCCGATAGACTTTGTAGGACCTGGTGCGGCAATGACCCCGTTGTCAAACAGATCTTGTACATCATGGCGCAGACGAAAGCAACTGTCGGTGTCATGACCGGTTTGTTGATGGTAGGCGCAGCATTTGGTATGATCATGCTTTGCAGGGATAGGATCGGGTAAGGACCGTTGTTCCAATGGTTTCAGATGTCCTTTCCGGATTAAGACCTCTAGAGCCTTTGACAGAGGCATATGAAGTGGGGTGAAAACCCTCTTGACTCGAGGTGGATATTTGGTTTCTTGTGAGCTACTCCTGGATGCATTGGTGAATGGGGTAGCTATTTTTGATGCGGAGGTGGTAACCATGCCCAATTCAGAAGATCTTGCAGCTGCATCACCACTGGTGGTCACATTTGAACTGCGGGAAAATGCCCTCCTAGGCTGCTCTTTCTCCTGGTCAAGAAGGCCTTGCTTTATAGCGTCCTCGATTTGTACTCCCATCTCATGTAGGTCTGAAAAGGTAGGGAAGGGGAGTACAATCATCTTTTGCATCAGTTTTGGCTGGAGATTGCGCACAATCATCCTAATCTGGTCCTTGTCAGTAGGCCTCAGGGTCATCATTGAAGCCTTGGCCCTCCAGCAGGCTACGAAATCAGAAAAACTCTTCTTAGGCTCTTGCCTTGTTGTCTCAAGATCACGGGTTGTGACCTCGATTTGCGTGTTATAGGAGTATTGCGCAACGAAGGCCTCGGCCATCTCATCCCAGTTTCGTTTTACCTCATCTTCCAATTTCGCGTACCAAATAGCGACCACACCCGACAAGGTTCGGCCGAACAGCGAAAGCTTTTGTGGTCGAGTTAGGCCCATTGGCCGCAGTATATCTGAGAATAACCGGAGGTGGACCATGGGATCCCCGGATCCGTCGAAATGATCAATGTGAGGCATCTTGAACCTGTTCGGCAGTGTCACAACTGCGTCGGTGTACCCGTTCTCAATGTCCGGGATGGACTTTACCCCCTGGGATTTCTTGAACAACTTTTCAAGCTTGCTCAACTTCAACGCTGTATGGTCTACCTCGAACTCAAAGGGAGAGTCCGATGGGTTGATTGGTGCTTTAGACAGCTGGGGTAAGATTGGGGGTGGAGCCGTTCCCATCGGAATGTCCGTACCTTCCCGGACATTTGGTGTCTCCCCAGGCGCTGGAGCTCCTGGTGGGGGAGGAGCCTGATGCGAAGCAGATGCTCCGTTTTGCTGTTGCAGCCTGGTGATTAGCTCAGCTTGCTGGGCCATGATCGCAGCCTGCTGTTTGGCAAATTCCGCCTGACGGGCAGCGTCTTGCTGCATGAGTTTCATACTTTCTTGAAGTTGACGCATCATTTCCTCCATCCCTGCCCTGTTCTACTGTTCCGACTGACTGACTGGTATATCTATCTCTATGATAAAAACTAAGGCCTCAGCCTGACTATTTACTGGTGGGGTGAATAAGGGCCACTGATCTGGTAACTGCTGAACTGGTAATTTGTGCCTGACTGGCCCTTTTTACCCTGCCTCTGGCGGAGGAACACTGATTGCCCTTGAATTGAATCTCTGACCTAGCAAAGTCTATTAACACAAGTCTGGTGTACCTGGGGGATATCGGAGCCTTCTGAAGCTATGGTTCCCAGACTACCCTAGCAAAAGAGAAAACATGCAGCATCTCAGCCTAACTTCACCAAAACAGATACGAGCAAAGTAGGATGACTACGCCCTCTACTAAATTCTGCCCCCAAAATTCGGCCTGTAAACTGTTACCCTCGGGTAAACTGAATCCCAAAATACTGAACTGGTGCCCGCAGGCCTGATGCCCAAACTTGTAAACTGATACATGCATTCGTATAGAGATGCATTCTAAAGCACATAACAAGCAAGTGAGGGCCAAAACACCCCTATGTTGGGGTAGGGTTTCCCTGTCCTATTTTGTCAGGAGCTAGGGTTTCACTACGCACACAGCGGTTTCAAACAAACTATAATCGGGTAAGCAACCTGTCCTAACTTGGAATGGTCACTATGGATCCGAATATGCACTAGGTCGAATGGTCAAAAAGGGTGCCCCGGTAAACCCGGGGTTTGTGTTCCCATACTGGCAGAGCCCACAACCGGTCAGCCTTATGGTCATGCAATGGCATATGCAATGCAATATGGCTAAAATGGGCAATATAGAATGCAACATGGACTTATACAAATCATAGAGAGCCTCAGCCACACCTCACATCAAGAGGCCGATGGATAAAAAATGAAGTGCACTCAAAAATGCGTTGCACACGGCGCACGCAAACCGAGGCAATGGCATATGGCAATGCAATATGGCTTAAAATGATATGCAAACATGCCTAATTGGAATATTCAGCCACTGAAATGTGGGGAAAAACAACCTCGAAATGAGGCGAAAGTACACCCGATGCATGATAGCCCCGAAAAACTGGAATCGGCAACTCCAATGGGCAAAATGGCTAGTGCCATCAAAATGTAGGCCTACGGGCCCCTGAGAGATGGTCTACGCGAACCTTCTCCCTTCCCCTCAGGGAAAAGAAAAGAGAAAAACGCAGCTGGTTCGCAAAACGAAGGCAAGGCACAGAGAGGGTTCGGAATCGAAGGCAGGGCTCACGGCCGCGACTCTGAGACTTCTGAACGAGCACATTATGAATACATCACCAAAGACTCAATTCGGTGACGTCTGAGTCTTAAGGTCGCGTCCAAAAAATGGGGTGTTCTACAGTTGCCCCTCTTTGACAGAACTCGGAAGTCACAAGCTGACGGGAGTGAATGTCAAAGCCCAGAGACGACCCATTTTTGACAAGACGAAGATTAGACAAACGTACAAGTAAACAGAGATGTGCCCGCAAGGCTGCCCTGCAGGAAAGGGGGCAAAATGCAAAATGATACGCCAGAAGTTTTTGAAATTGGACGCTTATACGCTACGCGAGCCATGCGTTTTGATGAAATAATGTGACTTGATACGCTACGCGAAGCCGGTTATCACTCAATATCTTGCAAAGAGAGCTGTAATGAAGCATTATGCATTAAAGCAAATTATTAAAAGAATTAGGCAAGAAGTCAAACTCGAGCCAAACTACACTCGTCAAAAAGATGTAAGAAAATTATGATTCTCACATGCAAATATAGTGTGCATGTGTGATAGATATACAAGCGAACATGTGATCGATAACAAAAAGGTGAACACAAAGTGTGATAGATGCACTAAGTGAACAGGTATGATAGATAACAAAGCGAGAGTGTGTGATTGATACACAAAAGTGAATGGCACAAAGTGTGATAGATGCACTAGTGAACAGTAGTGATAGATACCAACGAAGTGTGATGATACACAAAGTGAGACAAAGTGATGATAGATGCACTAAGTGGCAAGCAGCGTGTGATAGATAACTATATGAACAAATGTAATTGAATGACAAAGGGTGAATGAGCAAAGTAGTATGATACACACTAAAGTGAACACAAAGTGTGATAGATGCACTTAGTGAATCAGAGTGTGATTGGATACACTGAAATGACACAAAAGTGTGATAGATGCACTATGTGAACAGAGTATGATTGATATACTAAAAGTGAACGAAGTGTGATAGATGCACTATGGAAGAGTATTGATTGATATATGAAAATGAACACAAAGTGTGATAGATGCATAGTGAGCAGAGTTATGATTGAGTATACTGAAAATGAACACAAAGTGTGATAGATGCATATGTGAACAGAGTATGATGATACTACAAAAGTGAACACAAAGTGTGATAGATGCACGTGGTATGAATGAAAGCAACAAAAGTGTGATAGATGCACTATGTGAACAGAGTAGTGATTGATATACTGAAAATGAACACAAAGTGTGATAGATGCACTATGTGAACAATGTGATGATACACTAAAAGTGAACACAAGTGTGATAGTGCACTAGTGAACAAGTATGATAGAACAAAAGCGAGTGTGTTGATTGATACTACAAATGAGACAAAGTGTGATAGATGCACTAGTGAACGAGTATGATTGATATACTGAAAATGAACACAAAGTGTGATAGATGCACTATGTGAACAAGTGTGATGATACTACAAAATGAACACAAAGTGTGATAGATGCACTTAGTGAACAAGAGTGATTGATAACTAGAAATGAACACAAAGTGTGATAGATGCACTATGTGAACAAGTGTGATGGATATACGAAAATGAACACAAAGTGTGATAGATGCACTTAGTGAACAAGAGTATGATTGATAACTGAAAAGCGAACAAAGTGTGATAGATGCACATTGAAAGAGTGTGATTGATATACTAAAGTGAACACAAAGTGTGATAGATACACTATGTGAACAGAGTGTGATTGATATACTGAAAGATGAACACAAAGTGTGATAGATGCACAATGTGAGAAAGTATGAGTGATATACGAAATGAACACAAAGTGTGATAGATGCACAATGTGAGCAAGTATGATTGATATACTAAAATGACACAAAGTGTGATAGATGCACAATTGTGAGAAGTATGGATGAATACGAAATGAACACAAAGTGTGATAGATGCACATGTGAGCAGAGTATGATTGATATACTAATGACGAATGTATGTGATGATAACAAAATGAAAGAGTTGGATTGATACACAAAATGAGTAATGTATGAATGATAGATACACAAAAGTGAATGAAGAAAAGTGTGATAGATACACTAAAGAAATGATCTTAAACCAAAACTTCTTTGAATGAACCGTACATACAATATCGTGCATGAATGGAAGAAACTTGATAGGTACAATGCAATACAATGCATGAGTTTAATGAACGCAATAAAACAAGCGTAGCGGCGCTTTAGAAAGCACCTCATGAGGTGAGTGGCGGTGAACCGCTCTTCTCGATGGGGATCTCCCCTTGTGCTCTTCGAACACTTACCTTCAATCTTACAGTATAAAGGCTCTGAAATACTGACAAGGTTCTTCAGTAGAACACTTTGGACGTTGCCTTTCTTCCTGATCATATTCACAACTTTTCCTATTCTCCAACGGGGTGAACAGACTAGGTTGGTTCAGTATCCAGAATTGAGGTGCATACACGCTATCTCAACCTATGGGGCTTCCATACAGATTTCAAGCCGAGGACGCGCCTCTGGGTATTTAAACCAGACTTTAGTCCCGGAAATCCCGAACCTTTACGTTCTAGGCATCAGCCATTCGAACTCTAGTTTCCACCGTCGCAGTTGGTCTCTAGGAACTCATTGCGAACACAGCCAAGATGCCTCTGGCAGGGAATGGTACTCAGGGAGAGCACTTTTGATTGCCATTTGGCTTGAAGCAGCTTGATCTTGAGCTTGAGGTAGAGGCCACTCATACTTCGGAGCTTTGGCAAGACTTGAAGAGGTACACACGGAATGTAGTCTCAACTTACTGAAGTTGGAAAAAACTCAGATACCGACATTTCCTCTTTTCTTTTGCTTTGTAGTCTGGAACCCATATAGTTCAAATAGGTCCTAGTTTTCTGTTCGACATGACCTGGGTTGAACCTGCGGTTTTATGAAAGAACGAATCTTGTTTTTGCACAGATGTGGAGAAGAGGCACGGCACTCGGAGCGCAAAACGATTTTATTTTTGAATTAAATGAGTTTCGACCGGGTATTCGAGCCTACGACTGAACACAGCAAAACGACTCAACAAGGAAATAAAAGGCACAAAACCTAGACACATCGAGTAACACTCGAACGACTGAAACAGAATCGAGATAAAACAAAACAAAAGACAGACACTCAGACGTGCACAGGAGCCTGTTTCACCGGGTAGTGTTTCCCACCCTTTCTCATTTGTGGTTCTCACATCACTCGGCCCTCAAGCTCTGTTTTTCTGAAAAAGCCCTCTTCTTCACTTTTCCTCTCATCGCACTCTCTCTATCTTCAATCTCTCATTTTCATCCCTCCCCTGGGTGGTTGATGGATAAACAGCAAATTGTGGGCTCGTGCCCCTAGCATTCTGCTAGATTCTCTTCTTCCTCACAGCTAGTGAATTCCTCCACGGAAAGGTTGGCTACAACTGGGTGTGTAGCAATCTGCAGCTAACATCAGTTGATGATGCTTTGCGGGGAGTTTGGACGTGAAAGATCTGTCCAGATGATGGAGTGGAATATCTTGCCCCATTCTAGTTCGTGCTTCGCACTTGCTTGATCCTCTTGCTTGGAGGATGTGAGAGCTTTGCCCTTTGTTGTGCCCTTTCTGGCGAATACGGTGCCTTTCCGCAATAGAGTGCCCTTTCTGGCAAGTATTTTGACAAGGGGAAAAGACAGACACCTGATCCAACTGTGCCCCTAGTTCATCATTTTGACCATTTTTTGTTTTTGCTTTCTACTAAAACAGTTTGACCAACATGAGAGTTAGATTAACGCGCTTGTTCATTTTCTGATTTAAAATCATGCAAGTTAGGCTATGAGCACTGAAATTTTCCTTTTTTGGGTCCAAGAAATGGTCCAGTTTTGAAAATGAATACTTTCGAAAAGATTAGTCAACCTCAGTAAAAATTCTCAAAACTATTTTTGCAAACCCCTCTCTGAACGAGCACTGGAACAACTACTCTTGAGATGCACAACTCGGAACATAGCAAGAACATTGCCCTGCTTGAGGAACTGCATGGCCGGAAAGTTGCCCCTTGTTGATCGGCACGCGCGCATTGAATGCAACGGAAAGTTGCCCCTTGTTGATGACGCAGGCATGATGCACGGAAAGTTGCCCTTGTAATGACACTCGGCATAGAACAGTGCCGATACGATGTGTCAGTCGAGCAACCATCGATACAGAAAGACAAGAATGACAGAACCATCGCATGGACAATGAATGTTTAGGCTGGACTTCAGAATGAAGTTGCCTACGTACCCAAAGATGGGAATCAAGCCTCACGTAGTTCGGGGTTAAGGTACACTCGGGTATTAACCTCTCCTTTTAGGCTCTAACTTTTGCCAAGGCGCCTTGTGCGGGTTTTCGACCTTGCGAGCTCTTGTTTTTCTTTTCTTTTCAATTCTTTTCTTTCTTTTCTTTTTTGATTTTTTTTTTGTTCTTTTCTTTGCATTTTTGCTTCTATTTTTTTTTTTTGTATTTTTCTTCTTGCTCTAACTTTTGCCTGGGCGCCCTTCCGGGTTTTCGCCCAGCGAGCCTCTCAAGGTAAAAGTGTAGCTTTGTCCATCAAATGGTTTAGATCTACGAAGTCCATCATGAGAATCCAGAGAGAATGGGCTGTTCTGTTGCCTTTGCCCTATCGAGTCTTCTTCTTGAATTGATGAGGTCTGATCTTCTTTGACTTCTGACTTTCACTGTGCTCTTGTTCGAGGGCTGCTTCAAATCGGCCACACAGGCCTCACATCTAGTTGACCGTTGAACCTTCTGAATTCAAGTTCAAGGTTTGGAAGCGAAGGGATTGAGTCTCGAGGCTGAGAGCGATCCTAGGCTGCACAATCTCAAGAGCGATTCCACACAGTCTTCGCAGGACCGCGCAAAACATTTTGTTTTTGAAAGTTTTTAAGAAAGCGACAAATCCTCGTCGCTGAAGATATGTGAAACCAGTCTGGATCAAGCAGGGTCCTTCTCAGTACTCACGCTAACAAGCATGATTTCATTCATTAAGGCTTAGCACGCCTCTCTTTCTTCAAATTGATCAAGTTTTGCAAATCCCGAGGAATTCCTTCCTCCTTTCGTTTTCACTCGCAGATGTTCAAAAAGTTTTGAAAACTTAGGTCAATGCAATATTAAGGCACAAGAGAGCAGGTGGAATGCACTGCATTTCATTCAGATTCCGCACAACTAGCACACGGCAGAAGCGAACACAGAAGTGTAAAATTACTAACATGAGTGGACCTCAGCCACACTCGCATTAGTGGCCATTAGGTGAAAATGAGACACTTGAGATGCGTGCACACATGCACGCAAACCGAGGACCGACTTTAAGGCACCAAATGCCACTCTAACAAGACATGGCAAGGCATGAAATATGATATGCTAGCATGAAAATTTCAGCGCTAAAATGCGACACAAAACAGCCCCGAATCATGACGATATAGCACCCGATGCATGAAATGGTCCCGAAATGCAAGATTAAGCGCATGAAATGACTTGTAGCTACATCAAGCATGCACTATTTGCTTATGACATGTGAAGACAGATTCAAGGAAGCCCCAAAATAAGCATGTTTTCAGTTCTAAGAAAGGCCAAACAGCAAGCACAAATAGGGCAAAACTAGCATGCAAAAATGGCCCTAAATGTGAGATAAAGAAGTGAGTCACAGCTGAAGACCTCAAACAGATTAGGGCCCTTAAACAATGTTGGAGAGGGGCCCAAAATATGACCTTTTACAGTTTACAAAAAACCCCAAAAACCAGCACAGGTATGGCTAAGATCTCATGCAAGAAAAGGGCCAAAAGATGGACAAATAAGCAAGTAGTGGTTTCTGGCCTCAAACACAAAGGGGCCCTTCAACAATGTTGAAGAGGGGCCAAAAATAATACACTTTACAGTTGATGGCCGGACCCAAAACAGTATGCATGCAAGCCTAAGATACTATGCAAAATGAGGCCAAAAAGAAAGATATAACACAAAGTGTATAAAGGATGCCTCAAACCATGAAAGACCCTCAATGAAACATGAAGAGGGGGTCAAAATAAGGTCATTTTCAGTTTGGACCAGAGTCCAAAAACAGAAGCAAAAGAGGCTAATAAATCATGCAAAAATATGGCCAAAAGAGAGATATAAAGGCAAGTAGAAAATGGAGGCCACAAACAGTGATGAGCCCTTCAACAATGTTGAATAAGGGCTCAAAATAAGAAACTTTATAATTTATGACATGCCTCAAAACAGTCTACACGTAGGCGAAAAATACTACACAAGGAATAGGCATACAAGAGGGATAATGAAGCAAGTGCAACAAAGAGGTCTCAAACAGTGTGAGGCCCTTAAACAAACATGAAGAATGGCTCAAAATAATCCTAGTTCCAATTAAGGTCAGAGCCCAAAACAGCAAGCAATAATGGCTTAGATAGGATGTAAAAATAAGCTAAAAAGAGAGAAAATGGTGCTTACCCTTTGAGACCAAACTTTAGGCAACTCTTGGCTTGAGTTTGGTGACTCTTTAGCTCTGGAAAAAAACTTCAAACTGCTGCAATGGAGGTTGGAGGTATGGTGCTAGGTGGTGGTGAAAAAAAGGGTGTAGGAACTTGGAGGTTTTGGGCTTAGGAGTATAGAGAAAGAGAGATACAAGAAGGGAGCTTCAAGGGGAATTTTGGTAACCCTAAAATCAGAGCTGAAGCCCCTGTTATAAAGGCAAAAAGGGGGGGGAAAAGGGAGAAAAAAATGGAGGGAAAACAAACCAAGTTTCCCTGAAAAAATGCACCCCCCGGATACACAATCTGGGGGGGGGAAAGAGATGCATATTTGAGATGTACCTGTAGCAAGGAATATGGCCGGCCAGTTTTCTTGGGCTTAGGTGGCCGGCCGGCCACCTCCTATGGCCGGCCGGCCAAGGGTCAAAAGGGTCAAACATAATTAGTAGCCGACCATATGATATTGGTGGCCTCCCAGGTGTG